>OX456523.1:92378077-92891188 GCA_949748255.1 Eustalomyia histrio
GATCAGCTGACGATTAAACGTCCAATCATCGCAGAGCTGTATTGTATAGATCATCTAATCACTGAACACCCACCACTACAGGGTTGTATTAGAGTACTCGGTACCCATACACTTATAAAAATTATTGAAGTAGAATAATATATTTTTTTTTAAAACTAATTTTATTTTTGTTTAAGACAAATATTGGAATGAAATAACCAATTTTTTTTTTGTAAATTAATACACATGGAGAAAATTAAGGTATTAAATTAACAAATTTTTTTTTTATATTAACTATTTTTTTTTTTCTATTGTCATTTTTATAAATGAGTTTTTATAAATGAATGTATTGTGGAGTTAGAAAAGCTCAAATTGAATATAAAAAAAGAGCAAAAAATAGAATTTATGAGGAAAAAATATAGGGAAGGTAAATTAGAAAGATTAGAGTTTTTAAAAACAGAGCGTTGAAGAGTTCACTAAAGATAGTGAAGATAAAAATAGTGAAACACTTAAAACAGAATTTGAAATTTTGCACAAGGAATTAGTCGAAATAATTGAAAACATAAATATAAAGAAGAAAGATACTGAACAGGATAGGCAAGAAGGTAATTTTACCAAAAATGGCTAATTTTGATATTGGTATAGTTAGTAAAAAACCTACAAGTTTTTAAAGGTTCTTACGAATACTTAGAGGATTTCATAACTCAATCGGAATTGTTACATGATTTGATAAAACAAGAAGATAGAGAAATATTCGTTAAGTACATCTACAATTTTAAATTATCGGTACATGTGCGAAGTATTTTAGGTCGTTCAAACCGACCAGTAACTTTTTGATGATTTAAAAAAAAGCATTGGAAAGCGCTTTTCCTAATCCGAAAACGCTTCAACAAGTTCTGACAGAGTTAGGTACAACAAAGCAAGATAAGAGTAGCATATCTGATTTTAGGAAGAAAATTGCCGAACTTTCAGACCATATGAGTAATTTTGAAATTAAAAGTTTACCAAGCCCTACACAAAAAGCTAAAGATGCTATCTACAAAGTGAGTGATAGTGTTGCGCTAAATGTATTTATGAAAGGAGTTAATGTTGAATATCAACCACTTTTATTGGCAAATATGCCAAAAAACATTAAATGAAGCAGTTGAGAGATGCATTACGGCAGAAAGAAATTTAGGAGTAGATAATATGAACCTATTTCGCATAGATAGCCGTTCAAGTAACAATTTTAGAAAAAACAATGATTTTAATAACAATTATAGAAACAACAATGGTTTTAACAACAATTATAGAAACAATTATGGTTTTAACAACAATTATAGAAACAACAATATTTCAAACAACAATTATAGAAAAAACAATGGTTATAACTACAATTACAGGAACAACAATGGTTCAAACAACAATTACAGAAACACCAATGGTGCGAACAACAATTTAAAAAAAAAATAATGGCGATTTTGGAAACAACAATTACAACAATAAAAATAATGGCAACAACAGTTTCAGAAATAGTAATTATAATCAAAATAAAAACCCCACTAGAAACAACGGTTTCAATGAAAATAGCGATAACAGCAAGAAAGCACAAAATAGTAAAAATAACGCATACAAGTCTTTACACTACAATGCTGATGAGGGAAACTAAGAGGGCCGGGTAACGAAAAAAGTTACCCAATGAGGCCAAAGTTAACAATTTATAAAATATCGAGCAACATAAATGTATACATAACTTTAGAATGTTGTAATATTAATAGAAGTCTAAAATTTTTAGTTGATACGGGGGCGGATATTTCAATATGTAAAAATAAAAATTTCTCTAATATAAATACAACAGAAATTGTCAGATTAACCGGTATAACAAAAGAAGCCGTCGATTGTATAGGCACAAAAAGTTTAAATCTAAAAATTATAGAAGAAACTTTTCAACACAGTTTTCACATTGTGGAAAATGATTTTCCAATCCAAACCGATGGATTAATCGGACGGGACATTTTGGAAAAACACTTATGTAAGATAGATTTTGAAACATACACAATCACTTTTAATATAAATGAGAAGGAGGTTGTCATACCAATGAATTCGAGGACAATTCAACCAATAAACATGGTTGTACCAGCTAGAACAGAGGCAATCATTCCTCTTGATGTAGAAGTAAATGAAGAGAGCATTGTGCTGAGTAAGGAGTTAGCCGAAGGTGTATTTTTAGGAAATTCCTTAGTACCCGCGAAAGGCATAGCACATGTTAAAATACTGAATACTACTGACAACAGTGTGATTTTTAAAAGTGCTAGTTGCAAAATAAAACCACTAAAAAATTATAATGTATATTCGACAGGGAAATCAAGTCAGCCTGACGGTGACAGATTAAGTACACTTTTGAAAATTTTAGATATTGAAGGAAGTGACCCACATGCAGAAAAATCTCTAAGAGAAATTTTTCAAGAATTTCAAGATGTTTTCCATCTTCCAGGGGAAGAACTTAGTGTTAATAATTTTTATACACAACAAATACAAAAAACAGACTCAACACCGGTATATATAAAAAACTACAGACTTCCACAGACACAAGTAGAGGAAATAAATAATCAGGTTGACCAATTATTAGGCGACAACGTAATTGAGAATTCGGTTAGCCCATACAATTCACCACTACTCGTGGTACCAAAAAAGTCAACAGATGATACAAAAAAATGGCGTCTAGTAGTAGATTTCCGTAAACTAAACGAGAAGATAGTCAACGACAAATTTCCGCTGACAAGAATAGAAGATGTGCTCGACAAACTTGGTAGAGCCAAATATTTTTCAACGCTGGACATGACCAGTTCATTCCATCAAATAAAATTACATAAAAATTCACGCCCTTTGACAGCATTTTCCACAATTTAAGCGATTACCTTACGGTTTAAAAAATTTCTTCAAACAGTTTTCAGCGAATGTTAACAATTGCGCTTAGTGGCTTAGATGCTGAAGCTTTTTTATATGTGGATGACATTATTGTATTTGGATGCAGTTTAAAGCACCACAACGACAATTTAATAAAAGTTTTTCAAAGGTTAATGAAATACAACCTCAAATTAAATGCAAGCAAGTGCAGTTTTTTAAAACCAGAGGTAGTGTATCTTGGGCACCTCATAACAAATAAAGGAATTACAACAGATCCAGCTAAGGATGGCGTAATTAGAAACTACCCAGTTCCGACAAGTTCAGATGAAGTAAGAAGCTTTGTGGCTTTCTGCAATTACTATCGCCGATTTATACCAAAATTTGCGGACATAGCTAAAAATTTAAATGCACTATTAAAGAAAAACAAAACTTTTCTATGGAACAAAGAATGTCAAGACTCGTTCGAAACACTAAAAGAAAAGCTTATGAAACCACCAATACTTCGATACCCAGATTTTACCAAACCATTCATTTTAACCACAGATGCGTCAAATTATGCTTTTGGTGCAGTTTTATCGCAAGGTGAAGTTGGAACAGATTTACCAATTTCATACGCGAGCAAATCATTATCAAAACATGACCTAAACAAACCCACAATAGAAAAGGAGTTGTTAGCTATTCATTGGGGGATTAATTTTTTAGACCTTACCTATATGGTAGAGATTTTATCGTAGTCACTGACCACAGACCGTTAATTTCTCTATTTTCACACAAAAACCCGTCGTCAAAAATGACACGAATTAGAATGGATTTATCTGATTACAATTTCGAAATACAATACAAGAAAGGAAAAATTAATACGAATGCGGATGCATTATCGAGAATAGTTTTGAATAGCGACACATTGAGAGCAATGATCCCAGAAGCGGATGAATCAGCTAAGAAGGTGTTAGCAATAACCAGAAGCAAGAAAAAACAATTGGAAAATGAAAATAACCCTGACATTACAAACAATGCAAAATGTACGTCCGAGCAAAGGCCTGATCAACTTTTTGTCTGGGACTGCACATCAATATCAGATTTACGTAAAACAAGAAAACTTAAGTTTCAAATACATAAAGATTTTAAAAATAATTTAATAGAAGTATCGGATAATGAAATCATAGCAAGATGCAGCGATAATTCATCGAGCACAACGTTGACGTTGAAGAAACTGTTATCAAAAATGCGTGATTTAAGAATAACCGAGCTAGCGTTGAGTAAAAACGATGAAATATTTAAAACCATGGCCATGGACAAATTTAAAAGTTTATACAACAAATTACAATTGAAAACGAAAACAAATTTAAAAATATTAATATATGAAGAACCAAAACGAATACTTTGTAAAGAAACACAGATGAAACTTATCAATGAATACCACAATTCAATTCATGGAGGACATTTAGGTATCAGAAAGACGGTTTTGAAGCTGAAGCAGCGCTACATAAGGAAGAATATGAGCAAAATGGTAAAACAACATATTTTGAATTGCAAACAATGCAAAATAAATAAACAAACTAAACATACAAAAGAAAAAATGATGTTAACAGACACACCAGGAACTAGTTTTGAGGTGGTGTCAATCGATACGGTTGGACCTTTGCGTTTGTCAAACTACAACCGATACATACTTACAATTCAATGCGAACTTACAAAATACGTGGTAGCATTTCCTATGGAGACTAAAGAGGCGAGAACAGTGGCAAAAACACTGGTAGAACAATTTATTTTGAAATACGGTAATTTCAAAATCTTAAAATCAGATAAGGGTACTGAATTCACAAACGAATTAATGTCAGAAATATGCAAATTGTTAGATATAAAACAAATTTTTAGCACACCTTACCATCATGAGACTTTGGGCTCAATAGAACGAAATCATAGAGTACTCAATGAATTCTTATTAAACTTCTGTAAAGATAGTGAATGGGATAATTGGGTTCAATATTTTACATTCGCGTACAATACAACGCCACACATAGATACAAATTACACGCCATATGAATTGGTCTTTGGGAAGTTACCTTACCTGCCAAATGATAAAATTAGAAGTAATGAAAAAATTTACAATATAGAAAACTATGCAAGAGAATTAAGGCAAAGATTAAAATTTTCTTTAGAGAAAGCAAAAGAATATTTAGAAATAGCCAAAGTGAGTAGAGTAAATAAATTTCGAAACACAAAATCACTTAATTTAGAAGTAGGAGAGCTAGTGCTACTAAGAACAGTGAATAGGAAGAAAAACCAAGCACCATATCATGGGCCATACAGGATAATAGAAAAACAATGACTTAATTCTATTTTAGATATAGGAGGTAAAATGGGAAAATATCATAATAATATGTTAAAAAAATATAATTAAATGAATTGTATTATAAAAAAAAAAAAAATTATATATAAATTTTTTTTTTTTTATTTCAATAAAGGGTGAGGGTGTAATGTATTTATTACACATCTCTAATCGTTGATTACACATCTCTAATAATTTATCTTTGAATCAGATGTTTTTAGAATCAGCTGTGTTATTTTATATTTTTTATTAGTAAATAAACAAATATATTATGTATGTATGTGTAAGCATATAATTGCATGTAAATAGATAGAATAAGGATTAGATTTAAGTACCGTTATTTTAGTTTATAAGGAGACAAATTTTGTAATAAAGGATCATTCTAAATACGAAACCTAGCCGAGCAATTGGCTCTTTGTTTTCCTCTGAATAGAATTACCAGCACTCCAAGTAGTGCTTTGCCTTGGCGCTTGTTAGTGCCGGCATTAATAGTAGTGCCAGTGGCGTTTCAAACGCCGGCCAACAAAAATAAGCAAATTAAAAATAGGGAACGGAATTTTTATTTGTTTAAATGACCTCCAGTCATTACAGCGCATATATATATATATATATATATATATATATAATATATATATATATATATATATATATATATATATAATATATATATATATATATTCATTGCGCATACTTTGAAGACATCTGTATATACAGGCAAAAAAGTCCCTATAATATGCGCTGAATCCAGTAAAATGTCCTCAGTGTAAACAGTAGAATAACAAAAAGTTTAAGGACAGTCCCCAAAGTAACAAAATGTCTTCATAGTAACTTGTGGAACGAAAACCCGTCCCCGGAACATGTGCTGTACACACATATATATATATATATATATATATTCATAGCCCATACTTTGCAGACATCTGTATATACAGCCAAAAAAGTCCCTATAAAATGCGCTGTGTCCAGTAAAATGTCTTCAGAGTAAACACTAGAATAACGAAAACTTTAAGGACAGTCCCCAAAGTAACAAAATGTCTTCATAGTAACTTGTGGAACGAAAACCCGTCCCCGCAACATGCGCTGTACACACATATATATATATATATATATATATATATATATATATTTGCACGGCGCATGTTGTGGGGACGGTTTTTCGTTCCACAAGTTACTATGAAGACATTTTGTTACTTTGGAGACTGTCCTTAAACTTTTCATTATTCTACTGTTTACACTGAAGACATTTTACTGGATACAGCGCATATTATAGGGACTTTTTTGGTGTGTTTCTCATACTTTGAAGACATCTGTATATACAGGCAAAAAAGTCCCTATAATATGAGCTGTGTCCAGTAATATGTCTTCAGAGTAAACACTAGAATAACGAAAAGTTATATATATATATATATATATATATATATATATATATATATATATATATATATATATATATATATATATATATATATATATATATATATATATATATATGTGCACAGCTCATATTGCGGGGACGGTTTTTCGTTCCTCAAGTTACTACGAAGACATTTTGTTACTTTGAGGACCGTCCTCAAACTTCTCATTTATCTACTGTATAAACTGAAGACATTTTACTGGATACAAAGCATATTATAGGGACGTTTTTGGCTGTATATACAGATATATATTCATTGCCCATACTTTGCAGACATCTGTATATACAGCCAAAAAGGTCCCTATTATATGCGCTGTATCCAGTAAAATGTCTTTAGTGTAAACAGTAGAATAAAGAACAGTTTAAAGACAGTCCCCAAAGAAACAAAATGTTTTCTTAGTAGCTTGTGGAACGAAAAACTGTCCCCGCAACATGTGCTGTGCATATATATATATATATATCAAAGTATATATATATATATATCTTCAAAGTATGGGCAATGAATGTATATATATATATTCATTGCCCTACTTTGAAGACATCTGTATATACAGCCAAAAAAGTCACTATAATATGCGCTGTATCCAGTAAAATGTCTTCAGTGTAAACAGTAGAATAACGAAAAGTTTAAGGACAGTTTTCAAAGTAACAAAATGTCTTCATAGTAACTTGTGGAACGAAAAACCGTCCCCGCAACATGCGCCGTGCACATATATATATATATATATATATATATATATATATATGCATTTCACATACTTTGAAGACATCTGTATATACAGCCAAAAAAGACCCCGTAATATGAGCTGTATCGAGTAAAATGTCTTCAGTGTAAACAGTATAATAATGATAAGTTTGTGGACAGTCCCCAAAGTAACGAAATGTCTTCGTAGTAACTTGTGGAACGAAAAACCGTCCCCGCAGCATGTGCTGTGCACATATATATATATATATATATATATATATATATATATGCACAGCGCATGTTGCGGGGACGGTTTTTCGTTTCGCAGGTTACTATGAAGACATTTTGATTCTTTGGAGACTGACCTCAAACTTTACATTAATCTACTATATACACTGAAGACATTTTACTGGATACAGCGCATATTATAGGGACTTTTTTGCCTGTATATACAGATGTCTTCAAAGTATGCATAATGAATATATATATATATATATATATATATATATATATTCATTGCCCATACTTTGCAGACATCTGTATATACAGCCAAAAAAGTCCCTATAAAATGCGCTGTGTGCAGTAAAATGTCTTCACTGTACACAGTAGAACAATGAAAAGTTTAAGGACAGTCCCCAAAGTAACAAAATGTCTTCATAGTAACTTGTGTAACGAAAACCCGTCCCCGGAACATGTGCTGTGCACACATATATATATATATATATATATATATATATATATATATAAAGTATATATATATATACATCTTCAAAGTATGGGCAATGAATATACAGATGTCTTCAAAGTATGCATAATGAATATATATATATATATATATATATATATATATATATATATATATATATATATATATATATATATATATATATATATATATATATATATATATATATATATATATATATATATATATTCATTGCGCATACTTTAAAGACATCTGTATATACAGCCAAAAAGACCCTATAATACGCTCTGTATCCAGTAAAATGTCTTCAGTGTAAACAGTAGATTAATTAAGAGTTTGAGGACGGTCCCCAAAGTAACAAAATGTCTTCATAGTAATTTGTGGAACGAAAACCCGTCCCCGCAACATGTGCTGTGCACATATATACATATATATATATATATATATATATATATATATATATGTGCATATATATATATATATATATATATGTGCATAGCGCATGTTGCGGGGGCGGGATTTCGTTCCACAAGTTACTATAAAGACATTTTGTTACTTTGGGGACTGTCCTTAAACTTTTCGTTATTCTACTGTTTACACTGAAGACATTTTACTGGATACAGCTCATATTACGGGGTATTTTTTGGCTGTATATACAGATGTCTTCAAAGTATGTGAAATGCATATATATATATATATGTGCACAGCACATGCTGCGGGGACGGTTTTTCATTCCACAAGTTACTATGAAGACATTTTGTTACTTTGGGGACTGTCCTTAAACTTTTTGTTATTCTACTGTTTACATTGAAGACATTTTACTGGATTCAGCGCATATTATAGGGACTTTTTTGGCTTTATATACAGATGTCTTCAAAGTATGCGCAATGAATATATATATATATATATATATATATATATATATATATATATATATATATATGTGCACAGCACATATTGCGGGGACGGGTTTTCGTTCCACAAGTTACTATGAAGACATTTTGTTACTTTGAGGACTGTCCTTAAACTTTTCATTATTCTAGTGTTTACTCTGAAGACATTTTACTGGACACAGCGCATTTTATAGGGACTTTTTTGGCTGTATATACAGATGTCTTCAAAGTATGGGCAATGCATATATATATATATATATATATATATATATATATATATATATATACAGGGTGGACCAAAAGTCGCGCCTGCGTGTAAAAATTGAAAAACTTTTTTGTTTATTATTATTTTTTATTGATTTTTTTTTTAAATATAATATTATCTTTCTATGACCTAAATTTTAATTATGAAAAATAATGTCAGAGAGATGACCACCATTTTCATCGATGCACAATTGGGCTCTTAAACAGGCGTTTTGCATAACTGCACGCAAGGTTTCAGGCTCTATTGCCCTGATCTCAGCTTCAATGTTGTTCTTTAGCTGCTCTATAGTTTGAGGCTTGTTTACATACACTCGTTCTTTGAGAAAACCCCTTAGAAAATAATCAGGGGCAGTTGAATCCGGTGAACGTGCTGGCCAATTAAATTCTGAATTTTTTGAGATAATTCGGTCATTAAAAATTTCAGTAAAATTCTACCACTTTCGTTCGTTGCTTAGTCGTTAAATTTTGCATGGTGGTGTAACACGAATCGATGAATAAAATCTGAAAAAAAAAATAAAAAATATTTATAAACAAAAGAGTTATTAAATTTTTACACGCAGGCGTGGCTTTTGGTCCACCCTGTATATATATATATGCATTTCACATACTTTGAAGACATTTGTATATACAGCCAAAAACAACCCCGTAATATGAGCTGTATCCAGTAAAATGTCTTCAGTGTATATAGTAGATTAATGTAAAGTTTGAGGTCAGTCTCCAAAGAATCAAAATGTCTTCATAGTAACCTGTGAAACGAAAAACCGTCCCCGCAACATGCGCTGTGCATATATATATATATATATATATATATATATATATATATGTGCACAGCGCATGTTGCGGGGACTGATTTTCGTTTCACAGTTTGCTATGAATTATTCTACTGTTTACACTGAAGACATTTTACTGGATACAGCTCATATTACGGGGTCTTTTTTGGCTGTATATACAGATGTCTTCAAAGTATGTGAAATGCATATATATATATATATATATATATATATATATATATGTGCACAGCTCATGTTGCGGGGACGGTTTTTCGTTGCACAAGTTACTAAGAAGACATTTTGTTACTTTGGGGACTGTCCTTAAACTTTTCGTTGTTCCACTGTTTGCACTGAAGACATTTTACTGGATACAGCGCATATATATATATATATATATATATATATATATATATATGTGCACTGCGCATGTTGCGGGGACGGGTTTTCGTTCCACAAGTTACTATGAAGACATTTTGTTACTTTGAGGACTGTCCTTAAACTTTTCATTATTCTACTGTTTACACTGAAGACATTTTACTGGATACAGCTCATATTACGGGGTCTTTTTTGGCTGTATATACAGATGTCTTCAAAGTATGGGAAATGCATATATATATATATATATATATATATATATATATATATATATATATATATGCATTTCTCATACTTTGAAGACATCCGTATATACAGCCAAAAAAGTCCCTATAATATACCCTGTATCCAGTAAAATGTCTTCAGTGTATATAGTAGATTAATGTAAAGTTTGAGGTCAGTCTCCAAAGAATCAAAATGTCTTCATAGTAACCTGTGAAACGAAAAACCGTCCCCGCATTCTTTGAAGACATCTGTATATACAGCCAAAAACGTCCCTATAATATGCTCTGTATCCAGTAAAATGACTTCAGTTTATACAGTAGATAAATGAGAAGTTTGAGGACGGTCCTCAAAGTAACAAAATGTCTTCGTAGTAACTTGAGGAACGAAAAACCGTCCCCGCAAGATGAGCTGTGCACATATATATATATATATATATATATATATATATATATATATATATATATATGTGCACAGTGCATGTTGCGGGGACGGTTTTTCGTTTCACAGGTTACTATGAAGACATTTTGATTCTTTGAAGACTGACCTCACTTTACATTAATCTACTATATACACTGAAGACATTTTACTGGATACAGCGCATATTATAGGGACTTTTTTGGCTGTATATACAGATGTCTTTAAAGTATGCACAATGAATATATATATATATATATATATATATATATATATATGCACAGCACATGTTCCGAGGACGGGTTTTCGTTTCACGAGTTACTATGAAGACATTTTGTTACTTTGGGGACTATCCTTAAACTTTTCATTATTCTACTGTGTACACTGAAGACATTTTACTGCACACAGCGCATTTAATAGGGACTTTTTGGCTGTATATACAGATGTCTTCAAAGTATGTGAAATGCATATATATATATATATATATATATATATATATATGTGCATAGCGCATGTTGCGGGGACGGGTTTTCGTTCCACAAGGTACTATGAAGACATTTTGTTACTTTGGGGACTGTCCACAAACTTTTCATTATTCTACTGTTTACACTGAAGACATTTTACTGGATACAGCTCATATTACGGGGTCTTTTTTGGCTGTATATACAGATGTCTTCAAAGTATGTGAAATGCATATATATTTATATATATATATATATATATATATGTGCACAGCGCATGGTGCGGGGACGGTTTTTCGTTCCACAGGTTACTATGAAGACATTTTGATTCTTTGGAGACTGACCTCAAACTTTACATTAATCTACTATATACAATGAACCCATTTTACTGGATACAGGGCATATTATAGGGACTTTTTTGGCTGTATATACAGATGTCTTCAAAGTATGCACAATGAATATATATATATATATATATATATATATATATATATATATATATATATATATATATATATATATATTCATTACACATACTTTGCAGACATCTGTATATACAGCCAAAAAGGTCCCTATTATATGCGCTGTATCCAGTAAAATGCCTTTAGTGTATACAGTAGAATAAAGAAAAGTTTGAAGACAGTCCCCAAAGAAACAAAATGCCTTCATAGTAGCTTGTGGAACGAAAAACTGTCCCCGCAACATGTGCTGTGCATATATATATATATATTCATTGCCCATACTTTGAAGACATTTGTATATACAGCCAAAAAAGTCCCTATAATATGCGCTCTATCCAGTAAAATGTCTTCAGTATAAACAGTAGAATAAAGAAAAGTTTGTGGACAGTCCCCAAAGTAACAAAATGTCTTAATAGTAACTTGTGGAGCGAAAACCCGTCCCCGCAACATGCACTATGCATATATATATATATATATCAAAGTATATATATATATATATATATATATATATATATATATCTTCAAAGTATGGGCAATGAATGTATATATATATATTCGTTGCCCTACTTTGAAGACATCTGTATATACAGCCAAAAAAGTCCCTATAATATACGCTGTATCCAGTAAAATGTCTTCAGTGTAAACAGTAGAATAACGAAAAGTTTAAGGACAGTCTTCAAAGTAACAAAATGTCTTCATAGTAACTTGTGGATCGAAAAACCGTCCCCACAACATGCGCCGTGCACATATATATATACAGTGGTTGTCAGCTTATTTAATGCAAGTAATGAAAACAATAATAAAAGTCTGATAACTTAAAACTAAATGAGATATCGAAATAAAAAAAACTGTATTTTATAGAGCAATATGTTTACTTTGCACTAGGCCATCTACTCATTTCATATTCTTTGTCATTCTACAAAAAAAAATAACAAAAACAAAAATAAGTGAGATAAAAAATTGAACAGCTTATTTGATGCAGTCAACTTCTATTGAACAACGAGAATTGGTCATTCATCACTTCAAAAATGGCCAATCACAACGTAAAATAGCTGAAATGGTTAATTTGGCAGCATCAACAGTCCAGCATATAATTGAAAGATTTTTGCGAGAGAATAGGGTAAAAAACAAGGGCAGAAAAGCGCCAAATAAAATTTTTACACCGTACGATGAACGATGGATTATCAGAAAAGTCCAGGAAAATCCAAAGTTATCAGCTCAACAATTAGCAAATGAGGTTCAGAATTCTCTTGGCAAGACGTGTAGTGCGTCAACAATTCGACGTCTCTTGCGTTCCCATGATTTTCATGGTCGAGTTCCACTTCAAAAGCCCTTCATAAATCAAAAAAATCAGATCAGCCGGCTAAACTTCGCACAAAACCATATCTCAAAGGACTTGGACTTCTGGAAAACTGTAATTTTTTCAGATGAATCCAAATTTAATATATTTGGTTCGGATGGAAGGTCCTACGTGTGGCGAAAGCCCAATACACAGCTTCAGCTTAAGAATTTGCGTGCAACAGTAAAACACGGTGGTGGAGGTGTCATGGTATGGGCTTGCATGGCAGCAACTGGTGTAGGAAATTTGGTGTTCATAGAAGGAAATATGGACAAAACTATGTACCTTAATGTCCTGAAAGAAAATTTGCTGCAAAGTGCAGAAAAACTGAACCTAAGGCGCAACTTCCGGTTTTATCAGGACAATGACCCCAAGCACAAGTCTGGTGTGGTTCAGACCTGGCTCATATGGAATTGTCCGCATGTGATGGAACCACCGGCGCAGTCACCCGACTTGAATGTCATCGAAAATTTATGGGCACTGTTGGAAACCAACATTAGAAGACACAACATTTCTAGCAAAGAAGGTCTCAAGAAAGCTTTAATGGATGAGTGGAACAAAATAACGCCAGAAACCACACTAAAACTTGTTGAATCGATGCCAAAAAGATTGTCGGATGTTGTGGCTCAAAAGGGTTACCACACCAAATATTAAAATCTTACAAATAATTAGCTATTTTGTTATCTTTTAAATGGTTTTTATACTGCATCAAATAAGCTGCTCAATTTGAAAATACTATTTTTTTGTTTTCCTTATAATTTTTTTCAAAATAACAAAATGTGAAATAAATGAATTACATAATTTAAAAACACATATTCTGAAATAAAAAATGGCTTTTAATTTTTGTAAATATCTCATTTAGTTTAGCAGATAATTGAAGTATTAACTTCTTTTTTCACTTGCATCAAATAAGCTGACAACCACTGTATATATATATATATATGCATTTCACATACTTTGAAGACATCTGTATATACAGCCAAAAAAGACCCCGTAATATGAGCTGTATCGAGTAAAATGTCTTCAGTGTAAGCAGTATAATAATGAAAAGTTTGTGGACAGTCCCCAAAGTAACGAAATGTCTTCGTAGTAACTTGTGGAACGAAAAACCGTCCCCGCAGCATGTGCTGTGCACATATATATATATATATATATATATGCACAGCGCATGTTGCGGGGACGGTTTTTCGTTTCACAGGTTACTATGAAGACATTTTGATTCTTTGGAGACTGACCTCAAACTTTACATTAATCTACTATATACACTGAAGACATTTTACTGGATACAGCGCATATTATAGGGACTTTTTTGGCTGTATATACAGATGTCTTCAAAGTATGCATAATGAATATATATATATATATATATATATATATATATATATATATATATATATATATATATATTCATTGCCCATACTTTGCAGACATCTGTATATACAGCCAAAAAAGTCCCTATAAAATGCGCTGTGTGCAGTAAAATGTCTTCAGAGTATATATATATTCATTGCCCATACTTTGCAGACATCTGTATATACAGCCAAAAAAGTCCCTATAAAATGCGCTGTGTGCAGTAAAATGTCTTCACTGTACACAGTAGAACAAAGAAAAGTTTAAGGACAGTCCCCCAAAGTAACAAAATGTCTTCATAGTAACTTGTGTAACGAAAACCCGTCCCCGGAACATGTGCTGTGCATATATATATATATATATATATATATCAAAGTATATATATATACATCTTCAAAGTATGGGCAATGAATATACAGATGTCTTCAAAGTATGCATAATGAATATATATATATATATATATTCATTGAGCATACTTTGAAGACACCTGTATATACAGACAAAAAAGTCCCTATAATATGCGCTGTATCCAGTAAAATGTCTTCAGAGTAAACAGTAGAATAACGAAAAGTTTAAGGAGAGTCCCCAAAGAAACAAAATGTCTTCATAGTAACTTGTGAAACGAAAACCCGTCCCCGCAACATGCTCTATGCACATATATATATATATATATATATATATATATATATATATATATATATATGTGCACAGCATGTTGCGGGGACGGTTTTTCGTTCCTCAAGTTACTACGAAGACATTTTGTTACTTTGAGGACCGTCCTCAAACTTCTCATTTATCTACTGTATAAACTGAAGACATTTTACTGGATACAGAGCATATTATAGGGACGTTTTTAGCTGTATATACAGATGTCTTCAAAGAATGCGCAATGCATATATATATATATATTATATATATATATTCATTGCGCATACTTTGAAGACATCTGTATATACAGCCAAAAAAGACCCTATAATACGCTCTGTATCCAGTAAAATGTCTTCAGTGTAAACAGTAGATTAATTAAAAGTTTGAGGACGGTCCCTTAAACTTTTCGTTATTCTACTGTTTACACTGAATACATTTTACTGGATAAAGCTCATATTACGGGGTCTTTTTTGGCTGTATATACAGATGTCTTCAAAGTATGTGAAATGCATATATATATATATATATATATATATATATATATATATATATATATATATATATATAATATATATATATATACAGGGTGGACCAAAAGTCGCGCCTGCGTGTAAAAATTGAAAAACTTTTTTGTTTATCATTATTTTTTATTGATTTTTTTTTTAATATAATATTATCTTTGTATGACCTAAATTTTAATTATGAAAAATAATGTCAGAGAGATGACCACCATTTTCATAGATGCACAATTGGGCTCTTAAACAGGCGTTTTGCATAACTGCACGCAAGGTTTCAGGCTCTATTGCCCTGATCTCAGCTTCAATGTTGTTCTTTAGCTGCTCTATAGTTTGAGGCTTGTTTACATACACTCGTTCTTGGAGAAAACCCCTTAGAAAATAATCAGTGGCAGTTGAATCCGGTGAACGTGCTGGCCAATTAAATTCTGAATTTTTTGAGATAATTCGGTCATTAAAAATTTCAGTAAAATTCTACCACTTTCGTTCGTTGCTCAGTCGTTAAATTTTGCATGGTGGTGTAACACGAATCGATGAATAAAATCTGAAAAAAAAAATAAAAAATATTAATAAACAAAAAAGTTATTCAATTTTTACACGCAGGCGTGGCTTTTGGTCCACCCTGTATATATCTATATGCATTTCACATACTTTGAAGACATTTGTATATACAGCCAAAAACAACCCCGTAATATGAGCTGTATCCAGTAAAATGTCTTCAGTGTATATAGTAGATTAATGTAAAGTTTGAGGTCAGTCTCCAAAGAATCAAAATGTCTTCATAGTAACCTGTGAAACGAAAAACCGTCCCCGCAACATGCGCTGTGCATATATATATATATATATATTCATTATGCATACTTTGAAGACATCTGTATATACAGCCAAAAAAGTCCCTATAATATGCGCTGTATCCAGTAAAATGTCTTCAGTGTAAACAGTAGAACAAAGAAAAGTTTAAGGACAGTCTTCAAAGTATCAAAATGTCTTCATAGTAACTTGTGCAAAGAAAAACCGTCCCCGCAACATGCGCCGTGCACATATATATATATATATATATGTGCACAGCGCATGTTGCGGGGACTGATTTTCGTTTCACAGTTTACTATGAATTATTCTACTGTTTACACTGAAGACATTTTACTGGATACAGCTCATATTACGGGGTCTTTTTTGGCTGTATATACAGATGTCTTCAAAGTATGTGAAATGCATATATATATATATATATATATATATATATATATATATATAAACACTAGAATAACGAATATATAAACTAGAATATATAAACACTAGAATATAAACACTAGAATAACGAAAAGTTTAAGGACAGTCCCCAAAGTAACAAAATGTCTTCATAGTAACTTGTGGAACGAAAACCCGTCCCCGCAATATGTGCTGTGCACATATATATATATGTGCACAGCACATGTTGCGGGGACAGGTTTTCGTTCCACAAGTTACTATGAAGACATTTTGTTACTTTGGGGACTGTCCTTAAACTTTTCGTTAATCTAGTGTTTACTCTGAAGACATTTTAATGGACACAGCGCATTTTATAGGGACTTTTTTGGCTGTATATACAGATGTCTTCAAAGTATGGGCAATGCATATATATATATATATATATATATATATATATGTGCACAGCGCATGTTGCGGGGACGGTTTTTCGTTTCACAGGTTACTATGAAGACATTTTGATTCTTTGGAGACTGACCTCAAACTTTACATCAATCTACTATATACACTGAAGACATTTTACTGTATACAGCGAATATTATAGGGACTTTTTTGGCTGTATATACAGATGTCTTCAAAGTATGCACAATGAATATATATATATATATATATATATATATATATATATATATATATATATATATATATATATATTAATTGCCCATACTTTGAAGACATCTGTATATACAGCCAAAAAAGTCCCTATAATATGCGCTGTATCCAGTAAAATGTCTTCAGTGTAAACAGTAAAATAACGAAAAGTTTAAGGACAGTCTTCAAAGTAACAAAATGTCTTCATAGTAACTTGTGGAACGAAAAACCGTCCCCGCAACATGCGCCGTGCACATATATATATATATATATATATATATATATATATATATATATATATATATATATATATATTCATTATGCATACTTTGAAGACATCTGTATATACAACCAAAAAAGTCCCTAAATGCGCTGTGTCCAGTAAAATGTCTTCAGAGTAAACACTAGAATAACAAAAAGTTTAAGGACAGTCCCCAAAGTAACAAAATGTCTTCATAGTAACTTGTGGAACGAAAACCCGTCCCCGCAACATGCACTGTGCACATATATATATATATATTGAAATGGCCTTAATTATTATTTTGCTAAAATATTATTTTTATAACCTTTATTTATTGTGTTTATGTTTATTATTATTTTTTATCATTTTTATTTTGTTTAACGTAAGGAAAGGGACACCCTAATTATTTACTCCTTTTTTTTATTACAATAACAGAAAATGTTTTAGTTAAACTCATTTTCTCTGTCTATTACATTTATTTGTTTTGGTTTAACTGATCTTTTAATTTAATAGTATACATTTTTGATTTGACGAGAGGTTAGTTGGTTAAGTTATTTTATAATTTTTGTTATTCCTGATCCAGCTCTTGGAAAATAAACAACTATATAAATTGAAGCGCAAGTCTTTTATTTAAATAAATAAATAAATCATTAAAAAGCTAAGTCGCAAGAGGACGTCTTCGACCATTGTCACTAGCTTATGCTGAGGGCGAACACTGGCGTTTTTTCAGCCTCGTTCGAACCGGCAATTAATTAATCAAACAATTATAAATAATTAAATTAATTAATAAAGGTCTAAAACCCTTTATTACAATTGGCGCCCATCGTGAAATTTTCAATTAAAAAAATTGAAAAAATTTTTGCAAATTAAATTAATTTTTTTTTTTGTAAAATATTAATATTGAAGAAAATTAGCAATAATTCCGCAAGCAGTTGGTGTTGTTGTTCATCAATATTGTTGCTATATTGGTTAAGAATTTAAAAACCATCATCTACTTTAAATAACGGTATTGTTTCTGCAATTTTTTTTTTTTTGTTGCTCTTCATCAAATTTTTCCTGGTGGTCATCTACAATTTTGTTGCTATCACAGCTTTAACTCAGTCTTAAGTATATGCGTTGTTGTTTGCATTATAACAAGAATAAAAAAATTACAACAAAAGTAAAATACTTAATATAGAAACTTTTTTACAAAAATAGGGATTCTGAACAACGTTTTACAAAGTGGGGAAAATTTTAAAGAGAATTTTAAAAATTTATAGGGTTTTCAGAAAAGTTTTCCAATATGCCAAGAACAACTATGAACTCCCTTAATTCTACATTGGATGCTCAAATGCAAAATTCTAATGTATCAGCAACACCTGTTGGACCTACAAATTTAGCGCAACCTTCTACATCTTCCACAAATAAACAAAATATTGGCGGTAATGGTGTTTCCAAACAAAATACTGGCCAAAATACAAATTCTACTTCTACTAATATACAAAATCCCACTGTTCCAAATGTAAATGTTTCGACTCAAAAAAGTCACCAGAATTCAAATCCCAAGGTTAATGCTCCTCTCAGTATTAATTTGACCGAACGTCAATTTTCTGACCTATAAGGATCGCTACAAGTTCAGCAAGAAAATAGAGTTACATTTAGTTCCTGCAGTGCCCGGTTTAATAGTGGTCGTAGTACGTCTAAAGTTGAAGATTTTATTGCCACGATATTAGTTTACAAAGAGGCTGAACGTATTTCCGATTCAATGGCTCTCATCAGCTTGCCTTTATTAATTGAAGGGTATGCATCGTAGTGGTGGCAAGGCGTTAAGCACGAAGCCAGATCATTTGATGAAACTATACAACTTCTTCGTACCGTATTTGCTCCTTCTAAACCAGATTGGAGAATATATTCAGAAATTTTTCAAGATAAGCAAAAGTTGTTTGAGTATACCGACAGTTTTATTTGTCGAAAAAGACGTTTATTTGCGCAGTTGAAGGAAAGACTCTCAGAGAGCACCATAATTAATATATTTTCCCTAATCAACATAAAAATACGTGAAAAGATCCCTCGAGATACGGTGGAAACTTTCCGAGATCTCCTTTCAAAAGCTCGGGATATCGAACTGCTTAATTATGAAAATAAGACAGATTCTTTTAATAAACCCGCAGATAAAGAAAATTTACAAATAAAATGCTCATTCTGCAGAAAGAAAAACCATACGGCTGATGTATGTTATAAACGATTAGAACTCGAGAAAAAGAAAAAACCTGAAGAAAACAAGCTAAATTGCTATGGTTGTGGAGCAGTAGGTTTCTATAGATCGAATTGTCCTACGTGTAATTACAAAACTGTATTAGAAAGCCCTAAAATATTGGATTTTAATAATATCCAAACAACAATTGTTGGTCGTAACGTTCCAACGGTTGAAATAAATGTAAATGGGTTAAAAGGTGAAGCATATATGGATACAGCTGCTAGAACAAGCGTAGCTGGATACTTTTCATATAAGAAACTACAAGAAAAAGAAGTAAAATTTCAATCAGTCTTTGCAGAAATAAAGCTGGCTGATTTAATTGTTAAAATGAAACAGTTTATTCAACGATAGTAGATATCTTGATTGGAAATCGCTTAAAGCGAATCCGTTTTATTTGTCTCCCAAATGCTAAGGATAACAGAACCTTACTCAGCATTGACTTTTTAGAGCAAGCCGATATTGTAATGGATCTAGCCCAAAGATCCTGGCATTACAAGGATGAGCCTCAGAAAATTTTTGAATTTAAATTAAGTCCATCTAAGGTTAAAGACAATGTAACTCTTAACCAAGCAAATATAGCGGATGGTAACCCATCAACTTCATCAAATTTAAGTCATATTCATGATTTCACATCATGGTTCGAATCAAACAATAAAAATGATTCTGAAAACGTTTTAACTTTTAGATCTATGTACTCAAACACAAATGATTATTCGCCAAGAGGTATTTTTAAGATCTTTGAAGACTCTTTACCAGATAATTATGAAACACCAAAAGAAACAGATTTGTTTCATCCTTTAAAGAAAAAGAAAACAGATACAGATTCCCCTGCTACAAAAGCGTTTGAACTAAACGCGACCGATTTTAATATTTGTGAAAATGAAAATTCTCATTTAAATGATAATCAAAAGAATGATTTAATTAAACTTTTAAATACGCACGAAGATATTTTGAAAACATAAGCTCACCTATAAAAGATATAAAACATAAAATTAACACTGGAAATGTCCCACCCATAGCTAACCCACCATATAGAATTTCACCTACCATGAAAGAAAAATTAAAAGCAGAGTTAAACGATATACTATTGAAAGGAATTATAGAAGAAACGGAATCTCCTTGGGCTTTTCCTGTCGTACTTATACCCAAAAAAGATAACTCTATATGCCTTTGTGTAGATTACCGTAAACTAAATTCGATAACTGTTACTGATACATACCCATTACCACGAATGGAAGATATTTTACATGCTGCTAAAACTACTCCTTATATGTCAACCTTAGACTTAAAATCGGGTTATTGGCAAATTGAAATAAGTGAAGAAGATAAGCTTAAAACAGCATTTTCTACACCTTTTGGAATATTTGTTTTCAACAGAATGCCGTTTGGACTCAAAAATGCTCCAGCAACATTCCAAAGAGTAATCGACAAATTTAAATCAAGTCTTCCAACCGTTCTTATATTGGCATATATAGATGATATTATAATATGTTCAAAAGATTTTGACAGCCATTTAAAAGACTTAAATCTTGTTTTTCAAAAGTTGAAAATTATTGGATTTCATATACCCATGTAAAAATGGAAATATATATGCACATACATGATCATACATGGGCTTGTATATAATCATACATGGGCATACATGGTTATATACGTCCATACATGATCTCATATATGACCATATATCATCGGATCCGAAATTTGAGGGTATATGGTGATATATGTGCATATATTATCATACATGCTCATATAATATTCATGTATGCTCGTATATGATCATATACGTCCATATACCCTCAAATTTCGGATCCGAAGATATATGATCCTATATGAGATTATGTATGGTCATATATTGAACAATGTATGGACGTATATGACCATGTATTCCCATGTATGATCATATACAGGCCCATGTATGATCATGTATGCTCATATATATTTCGATTTTTACATGGGTATTAACAAAAGATGGCATAAAAATAGATCCCAAAAAGACATCAGCAATTTTTAAACGTCCTGTATCTAAAAATCTCAAACAGCTCATGTCATTTTTACAAACATGCTCGTGGTTTAGGAGATTCATCCCAAATTTTGCTGAAATATCGAAACCTCTTTCAAATTTAACAAAAAAGAAGGTTGTATGGAAATGGACAAATGTTGAAAATGAGTCATTTCAAAAACTAAAATATATGTTAACGTCACCACCAGTACTGCAACAGGTTAAAGAAAGTGAACCATTCTTTCTAAGAACAGACGCTAGCAATTATGCTATCGGGGCTGTGTTATTGCAGGGGGAGAAGGATACTGAACACCCTATAGAATACGCAGGTAGACTTTTTATTGCAGCAGAAAGAAATTATTTCACTACAGAACGTGAAGCATTGGCTAAAGTCACTGTTCTTACCGATCATCAACCTCTAAGATGGCTTTTTTCATTAAAATCTCCAACTGGTAAACTCGCAAGATGGTCATTATTGCTACAAAGCTACAATTTAATTTTTAATTACATACCTGGTAAACAAAATGTTGTTGCCGATACGCTTTCGCGGCCACCATGTATGAATGAATTATGTATTGAATCATGTGAATGTAATGCGCTAGAAATCGACTTTCCTCGCAAAGGCTCAGAAGAGTTTCGTAAATCGCAATTAGAAGATGATGATTTGAAGAAAATTATATCATCTTTTGAAAACAATGATGAAAATGTTATACGTCATACTACTCGTGGTTATATAATGATTGACCTGTATAGATACTGTTCTGAACAAGATTGTGAAAATGGGCAGTTGGTAGTACCAAAATCAATTCGCCAAGAAATTTTAAATAAGTATCATAATGATCCCATCTCTGGACATTATGGAATAGATAAAACCATAAATCGAATAACACCACTGTTTTATTGGTCAGGTATAAGAACCGACATTCAAAACTACGTAAAATCCTGCGAAGAATGAAAAAGATATAAACCTACAAAAATGAAACATAGCGGATTATTACAAACTTTAAGTATAGAAGATTTAAAATCGTTGCAGTAGATATTTTTGGTCCTTTGCCTAAAACGGACGGGACGGGTTTTCGTTCCACAAGTTACTATGAAGACATTTTGTTACTTTGGGGACTGTCCTTAAACTTTTCATTATTCTAGTGTTTACTCTGAAGACATTTTACTGGACACAGCGCATTTTATAGGGACTTTTTTGGCTGTATATACAGATGTCTTCAAAGTATGGGCAATGCATATATATATATATATATATATATATATATATATATATATTCATTGCCCATACTTTGAAGACATCTGTATATACAGCCAAAAAAGTCCCTATAATATGCGCTGTATCCAATTAAATGTCTTCAGTGTAAACAGTAGAATAACGAAAAGTTTAAGGACAGTCTTCAAAGTAACAAAATGTCTTCATAGTAACTTGTGGAACGAAAAACCGTCCCCGCAATATGCGCTGTGAACATATATATATATATATATATATATATATATATATATATATATATATATATGTGCACAGAGCATGTTGCGGGGACGGGTTTTCGTTCCACAAGTTACTATGAAGACATTTTAGTACTTTGGGGACCGTCCTCGAACTTTTAATTATTCTACTGTTTACACTGAAGACATTTTACTGGATACAGCGCATATTATAGGGACTTTTTTGGCTGTATATACAGATGTCTTCAAAGTATGGGCAATGAATATATATATATATATATATATATATATATATATATATATATATATATATATATATATATATGTGCATATATATATATATATATATATGTGCATGGCGCATGTTGCGGGGACGGATTTTCGTTTCACAAGTTACTATGAAGACATTTTGGTGCTTTGGGGACTGTCCTTAAACTTTTCGTTATTCTACTGTTTACACTGAAGACATTTTACTGGATACAGCGCATATAATAGGGACTTTTTTGGCTGTATATACAGATGTCTTCAAAGTATGTGCAATGAATATATATATATATATATATATATATGCACAGCGCATGTTGCGGGGACGGTTTTTCGTTTCACAGGTTACTATGAAGACATTTTGATTCTTTGGAGACTGACCTCAAACTTTACATTAATCTACTATATACACTGAAGACATTTTACTGGATACAGCGCATATTATAGGGACTTTTTTGGCTGTATATACAGATGTCTTCAAAGTATGCACAATGAATATATATATATATATATATATATATATATTCATTGCCCATACTTTGAAGACATCTGTATATACAGCCAAAAAAGTCCCTATAATATATATATAGGGACTTTTTTGGCTGTATATACAGATGTCTTCAAACTATGGGCAATGAATATATATATATATATATATATATATATATGTATAGATTTATATATATATATATATATTAGCTGTATCCAGTAAAATGTCTTCAGTGTAAACAGTAGAATAACGAAAAGTTTAAGGACAGTCCCCAAAGCACCAAAATGTCTTCATAGTAACTTGTGAAACCAAAAACCGTCCCCGCAACATGCGCCGTACACATATATATATATATATATATATATATATATATATATATATATATATATATATATATATATATATATATATATATATATATATATATATATATATTCATCGCGCATACTTTGAGGACATCTGTATATACAGCCAAAAAAGTCCCTATAATATTCGCTGTATCCAGTAAAATGTCTTCAGTGTAAACAGTATATATATATATATATATATATATATATATATATATATATATATATATATATATATATATATATTATATATATATATATATATATATATTTTTTTTTTTTTTTAAAGAATGTATTTTTTTATTTTTATTACTTTATATATAAAATTTCTTTTTTTTTTTTTTGTTTGTAATAAAGACATCAAATTATAAGCTTTTTATTCAAATTAAAATAAAAACCGAAAAAACTGGTTGACCATTTTTTTCTGCAAAAACCGAACCGGTTTTTATAAAATTCAATTTTTCGAAGAAAACCGAAACCAGTTTTTTCAAAAGGCCGGTTTTTTGAATACTCTAGTTTCATACGAAAAATCTTTTACATGCTCTAAGTGTGTATGTGTGTACAATGTTTAGTATATATATTGTTGTTGTGTTTAAGCTTTTACATATGAACTCGTCGACGAAAATTTGCTTACGACCACGTTTTCCTTCATAACTCAGGAACCAAATGAGTCCACCTTGAAATTTTGCCACAAATGTAGAGAGGCCTTAGTTTTTAACATATATTTTTTGCAGAATTTTAAAAAGATTGCATTTTGAGATATGGGTCTTTCAAGATTAAACTCATAAAAATGACAGTTAACCTTTTAATACATTTTGAAGGCATTGTTTTCACATTTAAATTGGTACCAAGAGAAAAATTTTAGGTAGTATGGTTTAGAAGTTATGGGCGACTTTGTATGAACACTTTTTCGATATTTTGACGTTTTTGCCAATTTTCATGACGTCATATTTCGAAAACCGAAAGGGTTTGGGACCGAAAGGTTAATGATTTAATAAACACTACCCATTTAGAATATTTTTGGCGAATTTCAATAAAATCGGATATGACAAATCCGAAAATGACAGTTTTCTGTGCGGTTTGACATGGAATGACCCAATTCTAGCATGTGAAAGATTATTTCTTTTTTTGTATATTTAGTTATATATTATATATATGTTGTTATACACTCCGCTCTAAAATTTCATCAATTGTATTGTCTTTTTTTTATGAGCATGTATATAATATTTATTTAATGTTAAAAAAATTCCCACCAAAAAGAGAGGAGAAACGTTTGCGAATTGTGTAATTTTTGGAATATTATTTACTGCTTATTTTTAAAAGACAGACTCTTGTAGATTTCTGTCATCTTTTTGAAATCATTCAAAAGCAATCAGTGGTAGAGTTCACAACAATATTTAAAATAGTGATCAGTACTTATTAAAAGTTTAAAGTGGAAAAGTTTGGTTGTCAAATCAAAGTCATCCATTACATTTCTTTAATTCAGTGACAAGTTTACGAAATCTTGTAAACCCAAATTTGCACAAGTTTTTATTCAAGATATTAAGAGCTAAGGAGGGGAACCTCGGTTCCAATTAAGGCACCTAACCTTGAAATAACACAGTGCCAAGGAAATTGTGGTCGGAATTACTGACCACAAATTATTTTTATAAAAGCCTCGTGTTATAAAGCTGCAAAAAAGGAGTTTAAATTCGACACCGCTGAGCCGACACAATTCCAGTTAAGATCCATTGATGCCCTGTTCCTCACTTAATCGAAGATTGAACTCGCTTGTACAGCACCAGATATAAATAAGGAATATATTTTTTTGGTGAAAATTGATGTAATTTTGGAGTCTAAAAATTGTTACATTCCGAAATGTTGCCTTAAATTTGGTTCAAATTGTACGCGCTTCACAGATTTTTATAAAATTAAATAATTTTATTGAAATTTACATAACATCACGCGGGTAATTTATTTATAAGATGTTTGTAATTTCCCCTAATATTTAAATATTAATCGTTAATTGAAAGCTTTAATTGTTTAGTTCAAATTTTGAATTAGTTAATTGATTTAACATATTTAAATAATTTGAATTTTTAATTAAATAATTTACTTAAATATTTCGTTATTGAATTTTCATACTTGATACTAAAATGAATTAACTTAGGGGTAAAATAATAATTTAGGCTTTCAAAACATTCGTCATTACACTATGATAAAAGATATTTATAAATTATTCCAAAATAATTATTTTTAATTACTTTGAAACAATAATAATTCTAAATGAATTTTGAATTTTTTTTTGAAAAGAAAAAACTCATAGTGCGGAATCGAGCTATAATATTTTTAATATTATGTAGTTATTCCTTAAAATATATTAGAAAACATTTATTTTCTTAATACAGGATAATGTTTAAATGATATTAAAAATAGTTTATTTTGTCACGCGGTATATGGTATCTACAAATTTTGTTTTGTCATTATCAGGGAAACCGCAAATATGCAATATCATGTTTTTCCTGTGCCTCGTATGAACTCATAGTTAAACTATTTATCCGATTCAGAACAAATTAAAAATTCTGGCATCGATTTGTTAGAGCATATTTTATCCTTATGAGCATATTTCAGCATTAAGAGCATATTTTGAGGTAAAAGCATATTTTTAAGGCATATTTCTACATTTTTAGGGCATATTTGTGTCTTTTACAGCATATTTTGACTTCTTTCATGCATATATTTTTATTTTAATATACTATAAACTAATATATGTTAGCGCTTCCCCTCCCCCTCCCAAACCACCACTTGTTGAGCAATATGGGTTAGTAACAGAAACAATCAAAAATATTGACAAGGTACCAGAATGCTATATCAAAAAAGATATTAAGAACAAACTTGAACAGATTGTAACAAAAAACGATAGTCTGCAAGTAATAAAAAGACTTAGCAAACAGCTGACTGGATCTTCAATAAGATCAGTGTTGGCATATGATGTTAAATAACTACTAGTTTTAAATTCGCCCCCATTACATCAGTTGATTTTGAAAGAACTTTTTAAATGTAACAGACAACTTTTTTTTATTTGAAAACTTAACTCAAAATTTTGTAGTTTATTTCAACAACAACCTTTATTGAAAATCGTATTTAAAAAAAACCGTCCAAAAACTGGTATGATGTTTCTCAAACATTTTTCTTATTGTTTTAATCAAAAAGAAAAAACCGTTTAAAAAAAGATTTATAAAAAAAATAAAAACGCGAAAATCAGACACGAAAGAGTCCGGAAGAGACATCTAACCAAATAAAATTTTTTTGACTAAATGTAGAATTGACTGAAATATGGAAAAAATTACAGATTTTAGTACACCAATATTTAATTTTTTAAGCTAAAGATCTTTTTTTATAAAATTTCTTATTATATTTTTGATATTTCGCTAACAATTTGTTAGCATCTTTATTTTTTTTTTCTGAAGATGCTAACAAATTGATGGCGAAATATCGAAAATAAAATAAGAAGTTTTTAAAAAAAGATCTTTAGCTTAAAAAATTAAATATTAATATTAAAATAAGATCGAATAAAGTTATATTATTTTTAGTAATATCTTTTTTCGTTTTAGTTGTTATGTTTATCTTATTTTTTAAATACGCAAATTTTGTGTGTATCTTAAATTGAATTGTTTTGATTTTTTATTAAAAATTATTTTTTTGTTTAAAAAAATATATATAGTTTTTTATTTTTAGAGAAATTTTTTTAAACTTAAAGGGCATATTTCTATGTTTTTAGTGCATATTTTATGCGCATAAAACACTTGCTTTAGAGCATATTTGCGGTTTCCCTGGTCATTATTAACCAAATCGTAAAGTTTTTTTTTTTTAACTTGGATCAACATACATACAGTGGTATGTTGCAACTGAAATCACATTTTGCCTAATTCTTTATTTTTTTTTGACAAAAACTTCCTGCATACGTTTTTTATTATATTTATTTAATACAATTATTGCATATTATTTTACAAAAACAAAAAAAAAATATTTATAAATTTACAACAATAAAAAAATTAAGTTTAGCAAAATAAGTCTAAATACAAGTGCAATTCTTAAAGAAATTATTATACAAACGAAAAATTGATTTCCATATTCAGTATTTTCGGCTATGCTATAAAATGTTGTATTACTTGAGAACATCTTTTAGGCATTGAAACTCTAAGTTTTTTTTTAATATAATATTTGGGAATTTTATTTCCAACTCGGCGAAAAGTTCATCACCATTGCGGAATACTTTATTACCAATATTTCGTTTTGCAATCATCCACGTGGTCTTAATCGGAGGTTTGTGGCGGCCATGACATGACACTAATATTATTTTCCGTCAGCCATACTTTTACAACCCCTGCCGTATGTTTAGGTTCGTTATCGTGCTGGAATGTCCATGAAAGTGACATCTCCTATTCAGCATATGGAAGCATAACTGAGCCTATATTGTGGCCGTCATTGTATTAGTAATTCGGTGAATTGGGCCTATTCCATTTCCCGAAAAACACCACCACACCATAATGTTTCCACCTCCGTGCTTCACTGTGGCGGTTGTGTATCTTGCATTAAACCTTTCGCCTCGTGTTCGCCGAATGTAGGCTCTTCCATCTGAACCCCGGAGGTTGAATTTGGACTCATTGGACCATAGTACGTTCTTCCATTGCTGTTGAGTTTTTCTATTTTTTCCGACGCAAAGGGTTTTTTTTTTACATCTAAAACTTCTAAGACCGTATTCTCGGACTCTTCTTTTAATGGTGGAAAGACTGGCATTTATGGAAAGTTTAGTTTTAACTTCTCTAGGAACTGATGTAGGATATTTCGTGAAAAAAATCTTAATTTTACTGTCTTTTTCTACAGTAGTGGTGCGGGGTTTTCCTTCTTTGTGAGTTGTATGGATGTTACCACGATTAACAATGCGACAAATTGTTGATTTTGAAACGAAATATTTTAAGGAAATGTATTTTTGAGAAAGTCCGTTTTTAAAGTCATATAAAACTTTGACCTTGATATCAGAATTGTATTTGTTTCCTGCCATTTTTCAGAAAAGTAATTCTTACGATGTTAATTAGAGTATTCAAAAACCGAAACCGAAAACCGGTCAACCGGTTTCTTTTTTTTAAACCGATCGGTTTCGAATATTTTGTAAATTCGAAGAAAACCGAAAACCGGTCTTTTTTGTTCGGTTAACCGGTTTTTTAATTACATCACCAACTGGGTTACTTGTTCTCATTTATTTTTTCCGAACACTTTTATAATCGTTTGTTTGGCTATGAAGATTTAGATGTAAGTCCGATAGATTCCGATGAAGACTTAACATTGGATATTCCAAATTCAAATAGTTTAATTTCTGATCTAAATAACACAATAAACAGTATTCAAAATCCTAAAGTTAGTTAGTTTTTTGACTCTCGAGTGAACAGACGTATTATTAAATGGATCCCCCGTCTAATCTTTGCGCGAAGTGTTTTAATTCGCTAAAAGATAATAATAATAAATCAATTGCTTGCCATTTGTGTAGGGCCAAATTTCATTTAATTTGTGCTAATATTGATGATAATTTTCTTGAAGTATTTAATAAAAATAAAAACATTGTTTTTAATTGCTCTACTTGTTTGAAAGTTACTTCTAATCTTCTTTTACACATCTCTTCGTTAACAAATGAAATGAGAGAGCTTAAAGAAATGCTGAATTCATCCCTTATAAATGAACTTCATGATTTGAAAAGTCTTAAATCTAATAATAAAGGAAAAACACAGAGCAAGAAGAAAAAAAAATCAAATATTTTAACTTCTGCTCTTAATACAACAGAAAGTGATAATGTTGTTGTTATTGCTGATCAAAGTGCAAGTGTACTTGATGATGTAAATGTTAAAAACAAAACAAATAAAGAACCCGTTTTTTCTGTTACATCCTTACCATCTGTTTTGTCTAATGCTGCTGTGAATAATTTAAATACCAACAACAACACAACTGATTGGATTAGTGTACAGAGGCGTAAAAAAAAGGGGCTAATTGCTTATGGTGCCAATTCTTCTGAAGAGCTGGGTGTAGTTGTTCAAAAAAGATGGGTGCATCTGTCTTCTTTTAAGCCAACTGTCAGTTGTGAACAAATAATAAATTATATTGAAAAAAAATGCCAATATTGGTAGTAGCCATATGGCTTGCTTTAAGTTAATTAAAAAAGATTCTGATATAAGTCAACTTAAGCGAATAAACTTTAAATTTGGTATATCTCAGTGCTACTATAATGAGATACTAAAACCTGAGCTTTGGCCAAAGGGTATTAAAGTGCGTCCTTTTTTAAATTTTCAAAAGAAGGCTCCACCTCTAAATCAACTTTAGCCAGTGGTGGAAATAATATCAAATTATATTATCAAAATTTATCGGGTATGAGAACCAAATCCAGAACTGTTTTCGATTTTTCGTCCCAATGTGATTTCGTCGTAATTGTTTTGGTGGAAACCTGGTTAAATAAGGATTTTTTTGATGCAGAATTTTTTGAAACAAAGCTTTTTAATGTTTACCGTAAAGATAGAGATGCTGAACTCACTGGACTTTCATTGGGTGGTGGTGTTTTGGTTGCCGTAAGAAGCTGTTTTAAATCATCTTTATGTAGCATTAATAGTCATAGTGGTTTATTAGATCAATTAATTGTTTCCGTCTCGGGTATTGATTTTTCTCTGTTTTTGGCTGTGTCATACATTCCTCCTAATAGTCCAGATAGTTTATATGATGCTCATATTTGTAATATCACTTCATTGGGTGAGAATTTGACAGTAAATGACAATCTCTGCGTTTGGGGAGATTTTAATCTTAAAGATATTTTTTGGTCAAAATTTTCGGATAATTCTTTTCTATTATTACCTCATAATGTTAATCATAATCATGAAATTAATTTTATAGATAGTTTATTGAGTTTAAATTTAAATCAAGTCAATTGTTTTTGCAATAAACTTAGTCGTTTTTTGGATCTAATTTTTATTCCAGATGATTGTAAATATCAAATTTATGAACCTTTACTATCAATTTCTCCAACCACTATACACCATGTTCCGTTAATAATTGAAATGTCTAATTATAATTTTTTTAAATATTCCCGATCTTTAACTTGCAATAATTTTAATTTTAACCTTTGTAAATTTGATGTGCTCAATTCAATATTTGATTCTATTGATTGGATAGCAATGTTTTCGGGGCATATAACGTCAGTAAGCTATGAAGAGTTTTTAAATAAAGTTGTAGCTGTTTGTCTTGATAATATTCCGTTAAAGAATACAAAGCCGTATAAACTTCCATGGTATACTAGTGTCTTAAAAAAGCTAAAGAACCTTCGTAATAAATTTCATAAAAGATTCATTAACTCTGGTGATTTTGAATGTAGAGCAAAATTTTTTCATTACCAACGTGAATTCAATTTTTTAAATAAATTTCTCTACAAGCAATATCTCATCGAAAAGGAGCAGGAAATTAAGAGTAATCCAAAAGCTTTTTGGTCATTCATAAAATCCAGAAAACAAACTTCAGATATTCCAGCAACAGTAAAATTTGAAAATAATATTTCACAATCATGTGATGATGCTGTCAATATGTTTGCATCTTTCTTTAAATCTAATTTCAAGTCTTTAACAGTTAATAATTTTTCCTCTTCACACCATACACTAATTTGAATATTGTTTTTTTGGTTATTTCTGAAGAAGATGTATCTAATGCAATTTCTAAAATTAAGAATGGCTTTAAATCAGATGTCGATGGTCTCTGTGCTTATCTGTTGAAAAAATGTGCTTCTTCCCTAACACTTGCTTTAACATATATTTTTAATTTATAGCTAAAAAAGGTGTTTTTATTGATCGATGGAAATCGGCAACAATTACACCAGTTTTTAAGGATGGGAAGAGGGATGACGTGATGTGTTACAGACCTATTTCAAAGTTATCCTGCGTTTCAAAAATTTTTGAACATGTCGTGTATGAAAAGTTGTTTCTCTTAACAAAATCTTGGATATCTCCTAACCAACATGGTTTTTTTTCTGGTAGATCTACGGTAACGAACTTAACTGTTTTTAGTGAATATTGTTTAACTGCTCTTGAACATGGCAGCCAAGTTGAGGTAATTTATACCGATTTTTCTAAAGCATTTGACGAATTGTCACATTCCATTCTTTTTTCAAAATTACTGCAATTTGGCTTTCATTCAAAATTTTTATGCTGGATCAAGTCATATTTATCTAATAGGGTATGTACATTTGTAATTGAAGGCTTTGAATTCAGACCCAATATACAAACTTCGGGTGTACCTCAGGGTAGCGTTTTGGACCCGTTGTTTTTTAATTTATTTATTAATGATATTTCTCTTTGCTTTAAGAAATCAAGATTTCTTTTATATGCAGATGATTTAAAAATATTTTTACAAGTGGACTCACTGAGGGATGTTTTTGATTTACAAAACGATCTGGATAATCTTGGAGAGTGGTGTAAATCAAATAACCTACATTTAAATCTTGGCAAGTGTCATCATATTTCGTTTTATAGGTCTTTGCATCCTATTTCTTTTGTTTTTAATATTAATAACTATGATTTAAAAAGAATTAAATCTAAACTCGACTTAGGTGTGGTATTTGTTACCGCTATGTCGTTTGTACCTCATATTGAGTACATTGTTCCTAAAGCTTATAAAATGCTTGCTTTTTTAAAGAGAAATTGTTATGAATTTTCTGATCCTTACACATTTAAATATATTTATACTTCCTTCGTGAGATCGAAGTTAGAATATGCTTCTGTCGTTTGGAGTCCTCATGTCTCTACTTATATCTCCCGTATTGAGAGAGTTCAACGTTTATTTATAAAATTTGCGTTAAGATCACTTTATTACCTGGAATCTGTTCAATATGAATCTAAATGCCTTTTTATTGGTTTGTGAACTTTAGAATTCCGCCGAACTTTTCAATCGGCTTCACTTTTATTTGATATAGAGCAATTCCATATGAAAACGATCAAAATTGGCAAATTTTTGGACGACCCCTCTCCGATTTTAAAATAAATGGTCTCAATCGATTGCCCGGCAAAAAATAATGTACCTACATATTTTTTTTTTTATAGTGACTGGTTTAGTGGTGGTGTACACCACTGTCATGTGACAAAATTGAAGAATTCTTCATAAGGGACCTCACTGAAAGTTGTTTAAAAAAAAACTACTAAAGCGATCGCAACGAGTGATAGCTCGTTGGAAAGGTATTGAATCAGGCTTTAATTGAAAAATAAAATTTTCCTAATTTTTCTCAGAAATTTACCTTTTTTCCCATGAAAATTAAATTTTCCGATTTTCCACAGAAGCTCCTAAATTTTCCGGCTAATTTTATTTTTTTTGGATTCCTCATAATTTTTGCTTTAAGAATCAGCAATAAAAAAATGGGCCCGACTCCTTGTTTGGACAGGAGAAGAGCATTTAAGAGACCACCTTGTTCTCATTGTTTTTATATTTTTTATAATTGAATTATTTTTAATTATTTAACATTATTTTATTTTATTATTAAAAATACATTTTAAAAATTATTTTACAGTTAAAAATACATTTATGAAGAAAAAATCAATTTTTTTTAAGAGCCCCAAGTTGAGTGTGTAGTGAATATGGTCTGCCTGCCTTCACAAGATCGGCCATAAATCCATGGATAATAGCAGCAGTGGCATGTAATGACACACCAAACCCGACTGAGGCTACAGGTCATAAAATGTTTTGTAAATTTTTTAAATTACCAGGTAATAAATATTTCGCCTTAAATGACACGTGCAGAAACAAGTCATAAAACACGGATTTTCCATAAATATGGCGAAATATTTATTACCTGGTAATTTAAAAAATTTACAAAACATTTTATGACCTGTGGTCGGCTTATTGGCAGTAACCAATTAAGTTCCTCTTTAAAAAACATTTTATGACCAGTAGTTCACGCAAATTTTCCTATTAAAGAAAAGCAAATATCGCTTATTTTTTTTACCTATTTTTTACCAAAAAATAAATATAAATACTTCACACACTCTGAGTCAAATTTCAGTTGAATACTAAACGTGAAAGTGTTAAAGTGTTTTTTTTTTGTAAAGTAAAGAGTGAAGCTATAAAGACAATTTAAAGTAAAATAAATAAATTTTGCTGCAATCCGTTTAACAAGAGTGGACATCGTTCGAAAAAGATAAAAGTATTAAAATTAACTGGTGTTTCGAAGCGATACATGAATGAATTAAATATACAATACGGTGAAGAAGCACAATTTATTTGCCCCAAGTGTAAAATCGATTTGTCTCAACAAGCAAATGCATTGAAACAAATGCAACCACAATCCGAGAGTGAAATGACAATTGAACAAAATGTTTCATCTGATAGTGAGGCAGACATTCCGATGGTCAATATGTCTTTGAGTCCTTTGAATGAGGCTACTACCACTTTAGGTGAAACGCCTATTAGAAAAAGAAAGTTGCGAAGTGAAAAATACAGGAAATATAAAAAAGGCAAGGTTATGAGTGCAATCGCGACAATATTTGATGAAGGCTCTGATAACGAATGCAGTCAAGCAGATGACGTTGATGACGGCAAACAAATGATTGAGCAGTTGAAAAGAAAATTCAATTTAGCGACCACTTTTCCGGAGAAATATCTCATTTTATCTGTGCTGCCTCAATCATGGTCTATACGCAAGATTTCTGAACAGTTTCAAACATCTTTTTACATCGCGTAAAGAAGCAAAGAATTAGTTCGACAGAAGGGCATATTGGCGACTCCCACCAAGAAATTTGGCTCAAGGACCCTCAGCGAAGCAACGGTGAAATTGATTCAAGATTTTTACTGCAATGATGACAACAGCCGCGCCTGCCCAGGTACACGTGACTATGTTATCACACGTGAAGATGGAGAAAAAGTACACAAGCAGCGCAGATTATTATTATGTAATCTATCCGAAGCATACCATCAGTTCAAAGAGAAATACCCAGCAGAAAAAGTGGGATTTTCTAAGTTTGCCACCCTACGACCAAAAGAATGCGTGCTGGCATTAGACAGGCACGGAACGCATTCAGTCTGCGTTTGCATGTTTCATCAAAACATCAAATTAATGTTCTTTCCATGCAAGAAATTGAAAGTATTTCACGGTGAAATTGAAACATATAGGGACCTCCTGTCGAAGTCGTTGTGCGCATACCCCACGGAAAATTGTCATCTGTCCAAATGCGACAATTGTCCGAAGATTGACGAGCTAGAGCAATATTTGGCGGAAAAGTTTGAACAACTGTTAATTCATTAGGTGCATTACAAACAGTGGATAATTAGCAGCGGCAGATGTTCCCTTGAGACCGTGGTAAAGCAGATTCCGGAATTCATCGAGGAATTCGGATTCAAGTTGAATGAACTGAAGGCGCACCATTTCATATCCGAGATGCAATCGAAATTTCTAAAGGAAAGTAAGGAGAAATTAGCCCAAAATGAATTCATTGTGATAAGCGACTTTGCCGAGAATTACACTTTTCTCGTTCAGGATGAAATTCAGGCTTATCACTGGGCAAACGACCAGTGCACGGTGCATCCTTTTTGCATTTATTTCAAAAACGAAGATAACGAACTACAGACCGTAAGCCTTGTTGTTGTCGCGGAGAGTTTAGCTCATAATTATGTGTCCGTTTATTTATTTCAAATGAAACTGTTTGAATTCTTAAGATCAAAATTCGATGCAATCGACAAAGTAACGTTTTTCTCAGACGGCGCGGCTTCTCAGTACAAGAATAAAAAAAATTTTTACAATCTTTGCATAATTGAAGAAGAACAAAACTGCAAGGTCGAGTGGCACTTTTTTGCGACGTCCCACGGTAAGGGCCCATGCGATGCGTTAGGGGGAACCCTAAAACGCATGGCGACTAAGGCAAGTTTGCAAAGGCCATATACTGACCAGATCTTAAATGTACAACATTTGTTTTCGTGGATTCAAAGCAAGGAAATTGCCATTAACACAGTTTTATGCACTCAAAAAGAACACGATGCCATGGAGCGACGACTTCAAAACAGATATAATAATGTCAAAACTATAACTGGAACGCAAAAGTTTCATTGCTTCATACCAAATATTTCTGATATGTCAATTAATGTAAAGCGGTACTCTTCGTCTGCCGACGTGCTAAATTTAAAGTTACTTTAATTTTATAATGATGCCAAGACAATTGAAATTTTTAATAAATATTGTAATTAAGTATAAGCAGCAAAATAAGAAATATTTTTTCTTCATAAATGTATTTTTAACTGTAAAATAATTTTTAAAATGTATTTTTAATAATAAAATAAAATAATGTTAAATAATTAAAAATAATTCAATTATAAAAAATATAAAAACAATGAGAACAAGGTGGTCTCTTAAATGCTCTTCTCCTGTCCAAAGAAGGAGTCGGGGCCCATTTTTTTATTGCTGATTCTTAAAGCAAAAATTATGAGGAATCCAAAAAAAAAATAAAATTAGCCGGAAAATTTAGGAGCTTCTGTGGAAAATCGGAAAATTTAATTTTCATGGGAAAATTTAATTTTCATGGGAAAAAAGGTAAATTGCGATCGCTTTAGTAGTTTTTTTTTAAACAACTTTCAATGAGGTCCCTTATGAAGAATTCTTCAATTTTGTCACATGACAGTGGTGTACACCACCACTAAACCAGTCACTATAAAAAAAAAAAAATATGTAGGTACATTATTTTTTGCTGGGCAATCGATTGAGACTATTTATTTTAAAATCGGAGAGGGGTCGTCCAAAAGGTGATCGCTTTCATATGGAATTGCTCTATAATTAATCATAATATTGATTGTCCTGACTTGCTATCTTTGATTCCATTTTATGTTCCATTAAGAAGTCTTAGGTTTATTGATGCCTTTAATCTTCCAATACATCGGACTAATTATGCTATCAATGGTACGTTAACCCGCACATTTATTACTTTTAATCATATAAATTTGAGTCTTCAGAAAAAATCTAAATCATTTATAGAATTTTGCACAACAAAAGATAATTTTAAACTATTTCTTTTTTTATTGTAATCAAATTTATTTTCCTTATAAATATTTCTTATACTAATTTTAAATTATTATATATTACATTTACTTTAATCATAGTCTGTAAGGAGTTTTGTGTCCATAGACTGAAATAAATAAATAAAAAAGAGACAGTACAAAATCATTCATCATTATATGATGATTTCATACAACTTGATTTATATAACTATCTTTTGACTATTTGTCCAACATCTACTATTAGTGAAAGAGTATTTTCCACTTCTAGCTTTATCAAAAGCAAACAAAAAAATCGTCTTAAAACGAAACATTCACATTGCATATTATTTCTAAAATATTATTTTAGAAGTGAAAAATAAATTTTCTTTTTACATATATAAAATGTAATATTAAAAAAACTTATTTAATGCCAAACGTTTTAAACGTTCAAATAACTAACGTACCTAATTTTACCCAATTTACAAACTTAATGATCTCTATTCATTTTTTATGAATATAGTCTTATAATATTAATTTTTAAGATATAATATTAAAAAAAATTAAAACCAATAAATATTTCTTTTTTTTTTTTTGTTTGTAATAAAAGCAATTAACAAATTATATAAGCTTTTTATTCAAATTAAAAAAAAAACCGAAAAAACCGGTTAGCCGGTTTTTTTTGCAAAAACCGAAACCGAAACTGGTTTTTTTAAAATTCAATTTTTCGAAGAAAACCGAAACCAGTTTTTTTGCATACTCTTATGTTAATGCTTCCAATATCTTATTAAAACTCTTATTACAAAATAATTATGATGAGTTTTTTTTATATAATACGAAGATCTTAATCACGAATTAATAAAAGGAATGCGATAACCGTTATTTCCTAGCATTTGTTAGTGTTAATAGTATAGTTAAGACTAAGAGAAATAAGAATTGCAAATGTTTTGAACAGCTGCATTTTGATACATCTTTTAAAATTAATTTTTTGTTGTTTTACTTTAACGGAACTTGTTTTTTTTATACTCTTAACAAACATGAAAGATAATTAATCAATGAAAATTTAAAATGCGATCTCAGTACCAATTGTTGTGACCGCTACTGTACGTACATTACATGCTGGGCCATCAATTACAAGATCGTAGACATAAAACGTAAATTTTTTTCATTTTTTTGTTAGTATTATTAAAACACTCTTTAGGTAATGTTCTCCTTATAATTAGAGTTAGGTTTGTTATTTTCTTCTTTTTAATATTGGTTTTGAATAAATATCTCTTTGGAATAATTGTATTTGAATCTCTAAATTATTATTTATTGGGAATGACAACCACAACAATATGTGAATTTTGTAAGTATAAATTGTCATGTCATATAGAGACAGTTTCTATAAAACGGGTATTTTGACTGTCTAGGAGTCTGACGAATGTTCAGTAGGGTGGGAAAATTATACCCACAATGGCACACCATCTTTGCCATATTTTCAGTTATATTTAATTTTTCCTTAAATAAAAATTTTGTTTAATTTTGCCTACTCTGGCATATTTTTTTTTTTTTTTGGTATGGAGAGTAAGATTATATGAATACGCTTGATACGCGGGTTGAGAACCAACATTGTCGTATCCAGAGCTATCTGGGAGACACATCTCCTTGCCACTTTTCCTATTATCATTATTCAGTATCGTTTTATTTACAACAATTTTTATTATTCGAAAAAACATATTAATTTAGTAATTGAAAAGTAGTTCTTTATTATTTATATGGAAACTACTGAAATCGAAAAGATTTATGGTATAGAGCCAGAGTTACCAATTTACAAACAGATGATCCAACGGAATATTACATGAGTCTTATTCATTCCATATTTAGATAAAAAAAAATCTAATGTATGACAAATAGATTTTCCAGTCATAAAAATGTGGTATACCCATCAAAAAAAATGGTAGTCATTCTGTGACTATAACTTCTTTCATTGCTTCCTAAACTTCAATTGACATTCTTTTATGATTTTTTGGCGTTATTCTAAGGCACTTCCAAAAACATTCATATGTTCCTATTTCAAATGTAGTGATTTGGATATAAACCCGATGCATATCTTAAAAAATGACTCTTCATTACTTCTAAAGCATAAGTAATAGTATATCGTATATTTTTTTGAATCTTAAGCACTTATTCAAATTGAGAAAATAGTTCTGATGAAATTTTTTAATTTTTTTACTAAATGATTTTTTATATTTTAGTTCAAAATTTCATGAGGGTTAGAATTTATGCAGTTTTGCAATTTTTATAAAAGTTTTGAAAAATCAAGAAAAACAGATTTTTTGACCTTTAATTGAAACTAGCTGGCCTGTCATTTGCATTTTTACAGCCTCAAATATTTATCACGACGCAATGTGTGCATTTTTGTATTATGTATTTTATTTAACACTACATCATTTCCAGTTTTAATTCAGAATTTACCAAAATAATTTTAAATTGTTTAAAAAATATTTCAAGTTGCCCAAAAATGTTTTAAAATTGTGCAAAAATTATTTAAAATTTTTCAAAAGTATTTTAAAATTGTCTAAAAATTGAACAACCTGTTTTAAAAAAATATCCAAAAATATTTTCAAATTTGTCTAAAAATTCATTAACATTTTTGAAAAATGTTTCAAAAATGCTTTTTCACTAATGCAGAATTATTTATTTGTTTTAATAGAGAGTATTTGTATATCAATGCATAAAGTTCGCTTCTTTAAACTTATTTTTCTGCATTCTTATGAATTAAATTTTCATTAAAGCTTAAATATTACAAGGTAAATGAACATTTTCCAACATGCATCAGAATATCTAATCATTGTATTATCATTGCTTCCTTAGATTAAAGTAGGAGTGATGCTAGTAGCTACATTTGAATACTTCCATCCTATGACACGCTAATATTAAATTCATCGATGAAACCATCAGAAAAGAAGTGATGCCTTTGCCATAGTAGTGATGCTTTTATTGCTTCTTTGGCAGCTTCATTTTTGTTGGGTACTTTGTAGTATTTAAACTTTGATGAAAATTTATTTTATAAGAATGCAGAAAAAATAAGATTATAGAAGCGAAATTTATGCATTGATATTCAAATACTCTTTATTAAAACAAATAAATTATACTGCATAAGTGAAAAAGCATTTTTGAAACATTTTTCAAAAATTTTAATGAAATTTCTGACAAGTCTTAAAATATTTTTGGATAATTTAAAAACTGGTTGTTCAATTTGGAAACATTTTTAGACAATTTTAAATAATTTTTGCACAATTTTAAAACATTTTTGGGCAATTTGAAATAATTTTTACACAATTTTAAAATTAAATTCTGAATTAAAACTGGAAATGGTGTAGTGTTAAATAATTAAAATAATGCAAAAATGCACAGATTGCGCCGTCATAAATATTTAAGGCTGAAAAAATGCAAATGACAGGCCAGCTAGTTTTAATTAAAGGTTAAAAAAATCTGTTTTCTTGATATTTCAAAACTTTTATAAAAATTGCAAAACTGCATAAATTCTAACCCTCATGAAATTTTAAACTAAAATATAAAAAATGATTTAATAAAAAAATTAAAAAATTTTATTAGAACTATTTTTTTCAATTTGAATAAAAGCTTTAGATTCAAAAAATATACGATATACCATAACTTATGCTTTAGAAGTAATGAAGAGTGAGTTTTTAAGATATGCATCTGATTTATATCCAGATCACTGCATTTGAAATATGAACATATGAATTCTTTTGGAAGTGCCTTAGAATAACACCAAAAAATCATTAAAGAATGTCAACTCAAGTTTAGGAAGCAGTGAAAGAAGTTGAAAGATCGGCTTCGGTTGAAAGATCGTAGGCTATCTCAATATGAACCGACTTCAAAAGCGACTTGAGGAGAGGTATCCAATATTTTTAACGTACTTCATTCATTGTAAGCAATGAATTATGATGATGATTCTTATTGTGGAAATACTGCACAATAAGCTTGGAAACTGAATGATTTTTAGGAAGAATAATCAGTCTTCTGGCATCAATTTGTATATAAAATACTTCGTAAAGGCGTCCATTGACTTTTAACAGACAATCATTATCAATATAAGGCATCAATATATGTAATGAATTACTCTTTGGGACAGGTAGAGAGGCTTTAAGATACTCAATTTTATTTTGGAAACACTCTTCTTGTACTTTGCGGCAAATAAGTTTATCCGCAACATCTAATTCGGCCACTTTTAGTTGGTTTGGTTTATTATATTCACGTTTTGCAAATCGATTAATAAACGCTGTAGTTCTCTTAAGTTTACCATAAGAAGAAAACCTTTCGTAATCAAATAACTTGGACCATGATTTAAGGTTGTAATTCCTCTTCTAAAGTAAAACTCGGAGTACTTATAGTATTTTTTGGCCAATCATTTTAATTTTCTTTAAAAAAGACTGAACCTAATATTCATTTACTTTGCGGATTGAATTTGGGTGGGTGTACTGTACGAGTTTCTGAGTCTGCTGAGTTTAAATGAGAAGAAACCCAATCCACTGCGCGGGACATGAATAATTTAAAATTTCAGCAATTCTATGACTCACAAAAGCTTTAAATCGACGTTCTTTAGAGTAAATCCAGCTTAATACTGTTTGGGAGACCGATCAATAATGCACGGATGATATTTTAAATTCACAATTCTAGATAACTGGTGTTGACAATCTTACACCAAAAACAGAAGCTTGAAGCTCCAAGCGGAGTATACTCAAAAGCTTAAATATTACAAGGTATATGAACATTTTCCAACATGCATCAGAATATCTAATCATTGTATTATCATTGCTTCCTTAGATTAAAGTAGGAGTGATGCTAGTAGCTACATTTGAATACTTCCATCCTATGACACGCTAATGGCATGCTGACAAAACTTTGGCATTTGATGATAAAATGTGATCCCTTGCAGATTACACATTCCAATTTTTTGGAATCATCGATTAACATAATTTGCTTTGGCTGGATAACTTGCAATGAACTTGGCATAAGGCTAACAACTTTGGCAACAATGCTCAACCAATGGGAAAAGTCGAGCAAATTTGGATATGGATTAATTTGTCACGCATGACGAGTCCAATCAAATTGGTGCTCCATTGGAAGCTTGGTGACTAACTCCTCTAACAAAGTAGTGTTCATTAAGTGATGAGTGCAATTGGCGGAGTTGAGGAACGTTACAACATTCCTTACCTTAGTTAAGAACTCGATCAATTGATTTAACTTTTTTGGGCTTATGGCAGGAAATTGCTGAATTTTCATCCATTGGGAGCGAACTAACAAATCCGGTCTTCCAAACCGAAATTCTGTTTCCTCTACCAATTTGGAAACGTTATGTGGATAAATAAGCATGGAAACCACAACATCTCGGGCCTGCCCCTGTAGGCTTTTCTGTAACCGCATTAGGTTTTGTTGATGACTATACTTATACATATCCGTCGTCTCCTTGAAATTGGCAATAAATAGAGGCCAATCTTCAGCAAGACTATAGACGGAATTGTATGCTGAGGCAAGTCTCCGATGACTATTTCCGGCAAGTCATAGGAGACCACAGCATTGACTAACGTGACAGTACATGCTGAGGCAAGTCTGCAATGACTCTTCCCGGCAACGAAACGGATGACTCTGATCTATGTTTAACAACCTCAATTTCTTTTTTTTTAAATAGTCCATTTCCTTTCGGCTTTCCGCGACTGACCTAGCTAATTCCTGGATACCCGACCAAATATCTGCTATTTGGATCTGTTCTTCAGGTGAATCATCTATCATTGTTGTATTGACATCAATCGGGGGTTCGGCTTGATTTTTTGTGCTTATTTTCGTCATCTTAAAATCTTTTTTGTAAATTTTACGGCAAATTATACAAACGGCAAAATGTGAAATTTACAAATCAATTAAGTTAAACTTGTCAAAATTTACAGAGAAAACGAAAACTGTAGAAATAAACGACGAAATAATAATTTAATGAAAAAATATTCTGACAAAATATTACAAAATTCTATAACTACTTTTGTTTGTTTCGTTTTCGTGAAACAAGTATATTTTGGAACAAATGGAAACCTACAGTCTGCATATCTTGAAGAGGTAGACCCAGAAAAAATTGTTGACAGTTTTATGTCGAAAAATCGTCGCATTAATTTTAAAGTTCAATATTAAATGTATAGATCTCAGTGAATGTTATTAATAAATTTTAAATATATATTTAATATGCTTCAAATAGGTCGGAAAATGTTGGTTTTGAAATTATCAGCTTTTAAAAAAATGTTTATAGAAAAATATTTTACCTTAAGTCACTTAGGTCAATTGTAGTTGAGCATTAAGAGATACACTGCAGTTATGAAAAATCATGGATATGCCACAAAATACTAAAATAATTTAAATTGTATGTACTTTTTTAATTTCATTGAGAGATGCAAATGAATTAAATAAAAAATAATAAAAACTTATGCTTAAAGTCTTTTAATAGTAAATACTAATTTTTAGTTAATATGAGGTTTTAGTTGTAAATGTTTTGACCACCACTGTATCTATCTTTCCAGAGTCTAACCATGAAGGGGTTAAAGTTATCGGTGTGCATTTAATTTACCATTATCCTTTAAAATACCGTTACCGAAATAACTTAAATATCGTTATCGCTACAATACCGTTACCGAAATTGCAGTTACTATCTGAAATAGTGTTATCCTTAAAATACCTTTACCGAAATAAAAATAGCGTTACTCTTATATATAAGAGTAACGAAATAAAAAATAGGGTTACTCCTATATATAAGAGTAACGCTATTTTTAATTTCGGTAACGGTATTTTAAGGGTAATGATATTTTAGATAGTATCTGTATTTTACGGATAACGGTTTTTTAATCATTTCGGTAACGGTATTTTAAGGGTAACGATATTTTAGATAGTAACTGTATTTTACGGATAACGGTTTTTTAATAATTTCGGTAACGGTATAGTAGCGATAACGATATTTAAGTTATTTCGGTAATGGTATTTTACTGTTAACGGGTTTCTAAATATTTCTGTAACGGAATTTTAGCAATCACGATATTTAAGTTATTTCGGTAACGGTATTTTAAGGGTAACGGATTTTCAGTTATTTCGACAACGATATTTTAAGGGTAACGTTATTTTAGTTAATTCGGTATCGGGATTTAAAGGATAATGGTAGATTAAATGCACACCGATAACTTTAACCCCTTCATGGTTAGACTCTGGAAAGATAGATACAGTGGTGGTCAAAACATTTGCAACTTAAACCTCATATTAACTAGAAATTAATATTTACTATTAAAAGACTTTAAGCATAAGTTTTTATTATTTTTTATTTAATTCATTTGCATTTGCATCTCTCAATGAAATTAAAAATGTATATACAATTTAATTAATTTTAGTATTTTGTGGCATATCCATGATTTTTCATTACTGCAGTGTATCTCTTAATGCTCAACTACAATTGACCCAAGTGACTTAAGGTAATATATTTTTCTATAAATTTTTTTTTTAAAAGCTGATTGTTTCAAAACCAACATTTTCCGACCTATTTGAAGCATATAAAATATATATTTAAAATTTATTTATAACATTCACTGAGATCTATACATTTAATATTGAACTGTAGGTTTCCACTTGTTCCAAAATATACTTGTTTCACGAAACGAAACAAACAAAAGTAGTTTTAGAATTTTGTAATATATTGTCAGAATATTTTTTCAATAAATTATTATTTCGTCGTTTAATTCTACAGTTTTCGTTTTCTCTGTAAATTTTGACAAGTTTAACTTAATTGACTTGTTAATTTCACATTTTGCCGTTTGTATAATTTGCCATGAAATTTACAATAAAGATTTTAAGATGACGAAAAGAAGCACAAAAAATCAAGCCGATCCCCCAATTGATGTCAATACAACCATGATAGATTTTTCACCTGAAGAACAGATCCAAATAGCAGATATTTGGTCGGGTATCCAGGAATTAGCTAGGTCAGTTGCGGAAAGCCGAAAGGAAATGGACTATTTAAAAAAAAAGAAATTGAGGTTGTTAAACATAGATCAGAGTCATCCATTTCGTTGCCGGGAAGAGTCATTGCAGACTTGCCTCAGCATGTACTGTCACGTTTAGTCAATGCTGTGGTCTCCTCTGACTTGCCGGAAATAGTCATCGGAGACTTGCCTCAGCATACAATTCCGTCTATAGTCGATTCTGCACCAAACACTTCAATAATGGACAGAATTACTGAAAATCCGCCTCAGCCAATAATTCCGCCTTTAGCCAATAATGTAGTCTCTTATGATTCACCACATAAATTATATGATTTGTCACAATTCTCTGGTCTTGCTGAAGATTGGCCTCTATTTATTGCCAATTTCAAGGAGACGACGGATATGTATAAGTATAGTCATCAACAAAACCTAATGCGTTTACAGAAAAGCCTACAGGTGCAGGCCCGAGATGTTGTAGTTTCCATCCTTATTTATCCACATGACGTTCCCAAATTGGTAGAGGAACTAGAATTTCGATTTGGAAGACCGGGCTTGTTAGTTCGCTCCCAATGGATGAAAATTCAGCAATTTCCTGCCATAAGCCCAAAAAAGTTAAATCAATTGGTCGAGTTCTTAACTAAGGTAAGGAATGTTGTAACCTTCCTCAACTCCGCCAATTGCACTCATCACTTAATGAACACTACTTTGTTGAAGGAGTTAGTCACCAAGCTTCCAATGGAGCAACAATTTGATTGGAATCGTCATGCTTTACAAATTAATCCATATCCAAATTTGCTCGACTTTTCCCATTGGTTGAGCATTGTTGCTAAAGTTGTTAGCCTTATGCCAAGTTCATTGCAAGTTATCCAGCCAAAGCAAATTATGTTAATCGATTATTTCAAAAAAGTGGAATGTGTAATCTGCAAGGGATCACATTTTATCATCAAGTGCCAAAGTTTTGTCAGCATGCCAGTAGTAACTCGTTGGAATAAAGTAAAGGAGTTGAAGTTGAAGCATCAACATGCTGTAAAAAGAAACCCTGTGCTGTCGAAAATTGTAAGCGATCTCATCATAAATTGCTCCATGACACAACAAAAAAAGCATCTGGAGAAAACCCACAACAAATACCTGTCGTCACACCACTTGTTTCAACAAAGTTGCAACCGATGTTAAATTGTAGGACGCAACAGGCAAGTATTTTATTTAAGATTCTACCTGTACAAATTTCTCGCCCTGCTGATTCTTTTAAGGTTTTTGTTATCTTTGACGATCCGTTTCTTTAATCAATGAGCAAATCGCAAGGCAACTTGGTTTTAATGGTAAATTATCACTTTTAAGACTCCAATGGTATGCAGAAGAGGCAGTAACAGAAAAGTCTTTTAAGGTTTAGTTGAAAATAATGGGTATACAAGAGTCAGACTCCAAATATGCTATAAGGAATGTTCTTACAGTTGGGAAAATGAAATCACCAAATCAATCATTCTACAAGTCAGATTATCCTCAATTTTCTTCATTACCTGTGAAAGACTTTTCAAATGCATCACCAGTTGGTAGTGAATTGCGCCTTTCAGATAAAAATCAGAACGCCAAAAGCATTCTGGAAAGGAAAAAATATGTAATCAGTTTGAAACTGGGCTTTTTACAATAGAAAAAAAAAGATGACTCTAAAATTCACACTTCGCAAAAAGGCTACTCTCGTAAATTATGTGCTGCTTAAGTTCAAGAAACGAAATACCAAGTCTGGTATATACATCATTTCGGAGTGCTATCTCCACATAAACCAGACAAACTGAGTGTTGTATTTGACGCAGTCGCAAAAGTTTGTGAGGTCTCCTTGAATTTAACATTGGTTCGAGGTTCTGAACAGGCAAAGCCTTTGCTAGGTATATTAATGAAATTCCGTCACGGAAAAATTGCTGTGGCTGCTGATATTAAAGAAATATTTTCTCAAGATCAAATACGTCAAGAGGATCAAAATTCTCATCCAATTCAACATTATGTCATGATATCAATGACATTTGGATCCATCTGCTCTCCTTGTTCTGCTGAATACATAAAGAATCTCAACTCCATGCAATTTTCAGAAAAATTCCCTGAAGCAGTTACAGCATGTAGATGACTTTGTTTGCAGTTTCCACAATGAAGAGGTAGCTTTGAAAATTTGCCAAGATCTCGTTTATATTCATAAGCAAGGAGGATTCGAGCTAAGAAGATTTGTCTCCAATAATGTCACAATTGAATCAGTTATGAATAACACTACTCCAGATGTAGTGACAACAGTTAAAATAGAAAAACAAGCCTCTTCAGGAAATATTTTGGGTATCTAATGGAACACACAAGAAGATACGTTTAAGTTTCAGACTGAGTTTCATTGCCTTCCACCTGAAGCTTTGAAGGGAATTTGTGTGCCAACGAATTGAGAATTACTTAAACTAGCTTTGGCTGTTTTTGATCCTTTTTGTCTGATTGCCAACTTTCTGCTTTATTCCAAAGTTCTGGTTCAGAAAACATGGGATTTTAAACTCTCATGGGACGATTATATTCCAGATGAACTCCAATAGAGGTGGAGAGCATGGTGGAATGAATTTAAATATGTTCATAATTTTAAAATACCTCGTTGTCTGTCACCAACTCTAACTAGATGCCACAGCATTTAACTTCATGTTTTTGTGGACGCAAGTCAGGACGCCTTTGTCGCTGCATGTTATCTTAGAATTGTTCATAATGAAGGTATACCCTTAAAATACCGTTACCGAAATAACTTAAATATCGTTATTGCTGAAATTCCGTTACATAAATATTTAGAAAACCTTTACCAGTAAAATACCGATACCGAAATAACTTAAATTTCGTTATGGCTACAATACCGAAATTATTAAAAAAAACCGTTATCCGTAAAATACTGTTACTATCTAAAATATCGTTACCCTTAAAATACCGTTACCGAAATAAAAAATAGCGTCACTCTTACCGATAACCGCATAGTTTCGGTAGCATCCATGTTCTGGAAAAACAATGTAACATAATGAATATTGATACTCGTATTTATAAAAAGATATGATTTGCTGCCAACAAAAAAAGTGAATTATCTCGGCAATTAAAAATATTTTCAAAATTAAAAAAAGAAAAATCCAAATTGGAAAAAAGTCCAACGACTGACATATCTTAAAACTATAATAATATTAAATTATATAAGTTAACACAGAAAACATTCAAACTCCAAAAATATAAAAATAATTCCCATATTAACAAAGCTTACGTTGCATCTCCAATTACAACACATTCCAACAGCAACGTAGCTTTGTTCCCATTAATATTGATGACTATGCTGTTCACACCGATAATGCTGAGTATGCGTCTGGCGAGTACACGAGCCAACATGAAGAGGTGACGTGATCGGCTGAATGCTAGGGTAGTTTAAGTAAAATGTATTTAGGAATAATCACTCGTAATTTTACTTTCATTTAATAAAGACATGTTGTGTGTCTAAAAAACACACAGCCGTGTATCAACACTTGTCACTAGTTCTTGATAAAGTTTCTTGTTTAGAGTTAGGAGAGAGCAGCCCCCACACAATGACGAATACCTAACGGGAAAAGGCATTGGATACCTTCATAAGAGGACTCAATGGTGATCTACCAAGATTACTTAGCGTTCGTGAACCAACTTCGCTGCCACAGGCATTGCATATCTGTCTCAAGTTGGATAACATGACGTTCCGGATGAATCATGCACATGGGCAAATGTCTAGGATGAACATGCACAAAAGTATTACAAATCGACCTTTGGTAAATGGACGAAGATTTTATCCTGAACTTGCTAACTTCGGTGGATCAATGCTACTTAGACCACCAAATCCGCCTCGTTATAATTCTACAAGTAACTTTAACCGAGGTTATGATCCAAACTATCGTGATTCAAACTAAATTTCGAACACACAACTAAATTTTGGACCGCAACCTATCCGGGAATGCAAAATAGATTCTTGAATCGAAACGTTCAAACTTCAACCTATTCCAAGGCACCAATTGTAGAACCTATGGGCGTGGATCGCTCGATCCAGACCAGACAAGTTAACTACATGAATAAACCACCAATTAACAATTTATCAAAAGACCAGCTGGAGGTTCTTTCCAAGGCCCAGTTAACAAATTACAAAGACGAATGGCCATATTACCCGCCTGAAACGGAAGATCTTGATTTGTACGCACGAAATGTGGAAGCGGAATACAATCAAGAATATTTACAGCAAATACCTGATGAATTAGAAACCGCAGCAGGATACCAGGAGGAACATCTAGATGAAGTCCAACCAGTAGTGAATTTTTTAGACTAAACTGTTCCTCGTTACCATACTTCGAGGCGAAAACGAGGAACGGAGAAGTACTTACTTTTTTAATAGATACAGGAAGCAATAAAAACTACATAATACCAGACATAGTACCTAACCCAAAGAATAACGATAAGATTTTCTTTACCAAACCAGCAAACGGCGGAATTAAAATTTCACAACACACTTTCCTGAACTTATTTGGAATCCAGGAAGCACCCTTTAAATTGTTCTTATTACCCAATTTTGACTCATTCGATGCAATATTGGGAAATGACAGTATGAAGGAACTCTCGGCGGTTATTCATACAGCTGAAAATTATTTTACGATAAAGGGTGGACAAAGGATTAATATAAAACAACGTATATCACAAAGTGTGAACAATATGGAACTACGAACGCAACATTTGAATAAAAACCAGGAATTATCCCTTGAAAACATAATTAGACATCATAATGACCTTTTTGCCGAACCAGACGAGAAACTCACATATTCCACTGTAGTAGTTGCGGATATAAGAACGGAAAATAAATTACCAATATACGCGAACAATTACACATACCCCATGGCACTGAAAGACGTTGTGGAAGAAGAAATTGGCAAATTATTGCGCTACGGTATAATTAGACCCTCACGGTCTCCATATAACTCACCTATATAGGTAGTACCGGAGAAGCAAGACGCCTCGGGAAAAAAAATTTAGGGTGGTAGTGGATTTTAGAAGGCTGAATGCGGTGACGATGGCGGATAAATACCCTATACCGGATATAAATGATGTACTCTCTAACCTAAGTGAAAATCAATATTTTATTGTTTTGGATTTGAAAAGTGGTTTTCATCAAATTCCACTTAGGGAAAAAGACAGAGAAAAAACTTTTTTTCTGTTAATAATGGTAAATATGAATTTACCAGATTACAGTTTGGGTTGAAAAACGCCCCCTCAATTTTCCAAAGGGCACTTCATGATATATTGCGACAGTTTATTGGTAAAATATGCTATGTTTACGTGGACGATATCATTATTTTTAGTAAGGATGAACAATCCCACCTGGAACACGTGAACAAGATTTTTAGTACATTGGAACAAGCTCATATGAAAATTCAACTGGATAAGTGTGAATTTTTTAAACGGGAAGTAGAATTTCTAGAATTCATTGTATCAAAAGATGGTATAAAAATGAATCCCAAAAAGGTCGAATCAATATTAAAATTCGATTACCCTAAAACATTAAAGGAACTCCGTTCGTTTCTGGGTCTGTCTGGATATTACAGGCGCTTTATTAAAGGTTATGCCGATATAGCCAAACCCTTAACAATCTTATTAAGATGAGAAGAAGGACGTATATCGTAATCAACATCTAGCCAAATTAAAGTCGACTTGGACAACGAAGCAAAGGAAGCTTTCGACGCCTTATAAAATGCGTTAATATCAAGAGAAGTAATATTATCATACCCTAATTTTGAAAAGGAATTCCAATTAACAACCGATGCTTCAAATGTCGCCATTGGAGCTGTACTTAGCCAAGATGACAAGCCGATTACATTTATTTCTAGAACACTCAATAAAACTGAAGAAAGCTATGCAACCAATGAAAAAGAGATGCTTGCAATCATATGGTCATTAGTTTCATTAAGGAATTATTTTTATGGATCAAGGAAGGTAATAATTTACACTGATCATCAGCTACTTACCTACGCTCTTAGCAATAATAATAGTAACTCTTAGATGAAAAGATGGAAATGCATTTTGGAGGAATACAACTACGAACTAAAATACAAACCTGGTAAGACAAATGTGGTAGCTGATGCCTTGTCAAGAAATAATTATGGATTAAACGTTCTAGAGGAACAATCAAGTTCTTCTACTATGACTCAGCATAGTGCGGAAAGTTCATCTGAGAATTTAATACCTAGTGTAAAAACTCCTATCAATGTATTTAAGAATCAATTGATAATCAATTTTGGCAATTCGGCCTCATATCAGTTTAGAATAATCTTTCCGGGATTTCACCGCCACCATATAACGGAAACCGACTATGACGAACAGAAACTAATAAATATTCTTAAAAAATACCTCAATCCATCTGTAATAAATGTCATCAAAACACCCGAACCGATAATGGGAAAAATCCAGAAAATATACCCGAATCATTTTTCAAGTTACAAATGCAATCTGCTACTCTGCTCCTGGTCGAAGATATAACATCTGAAAATTATCAAGAGAACAAAATAATTGAGGAACACAATAGAGCTCATCGTAACGATAGGGAAAACAAAGTACAGATTTTAGGAAAATATTACTTTCCAGGAATGAGTGGAAAAATTAAGAGAATCATAAAATTATGCTCCACATGTAAGAAGTATGAACGACATTTAAATGATCCAGTACTTAAAGAGACTCCAATTCCAACGTATCCAGGCCATACTGTTCATATCGACATATTTTCTACAGACAAGAAACTAATATTAACATCAATTGATAAATTTTCTAAATATGTGCAAGTCAAACAACTACAAGGCAGATCTACCGAAAATATTAGGAAGCCTCTAAGAGAACTCTTGTTTTTTTATGGAGTACCAAAGAACGTGGTTATGGACAATGAACCTTCATTAAATTCTGCATCGATCATGTTTATGATGAAGGACGATTTAAAAATTAATGTTTTTACTACACCTTCCTATAGGAGTGAATCAAACGGGCAAATAGAACGATTTCATTCCACATTAGCGGAATTAATGAGATGTTTGAAAGAAGACGGAACGTCTAGGAATTTCGAAGAATTGCTGGAAAGATCACTAAAAGAAGGCCTGTAGATTTATATTTTGGACGTACAATCGAATTTTCCCCACAGGACAACGAAAAACAAGACAAACATAGAAAGGCTAAAACAAAAACAGGAACAAGATATTGATTACCATAATAAGGAAAAAGCGCCTATTAAGAACTATGTGCCTGGCCAACTAGTATACGTGAAGAACAACAAAAGATTGGGCACGAATTGAGTAGTCGCTTTAAAAGTGAGATAGTAAAGGAAAACAGAGATACAACAATTGTTACGAATAGTGGCGGAGTGATCCATAAGAGTCACATCAGAAATTAGAAATTCCTTTTTGTATCTTCAGACTACTGTACCCCTTGGGACGAATTGCACTTTAATGCAACTGCTGACCTTCGGGTCTATTATGGGTGAGTTCCAGATAATGGATTAAACCAATTAAAGATTAGTCGTTGGAAACACCGACCCGGCAAAGATTCAAACAGGTGTTTTTAGATTGATTTACACGATTGACTTGGGACAATATGAGGTATTGGTGCAAAAACTCGAGGATGGAGTTCGCATGTATAACGATACTGACAATTCGATTCTACCTTACCTATCGTACACCATATCCCAGATGAAATCCAGTTTAACCAGACTTAGATCCAAGGCAAGGACAAAGAGATCACTTGGCTTTATTGGAAGTGGTTCACCGGAAACCCGGATCATTCTGATTTTGAAGTTATAGATAACAAAATTAATAATGTTTTACAAAATAATAATAACCAAGTTATAATAAATCAAATTGCACTGGATAAAGTGAACAAATTATCAATCATGACGAACAACATTTCAAAATTGTAAGAAAATAAACTTCAAGAAAAGCCTTAAATAGATTTTAAATATAAGCTAGAGATTGTTAAAAAGAAAATACCATAGATCTAAGTGAATCCGAATGTATCCCTCATTTGCTGAGGAGTAAGCCATCACGATGCATAACAACCAACGACGAACATGTGGCGCTTATAGAAAAAATTTGATGAAAGTATGATACTACTGAACCAATTCGCAGGAAACATATCTATCGATAACTCAACAATTGTTTTAAACGGCACCTTTTTGATTCACCATCTAAATTCTACAGTACGGATAGGTAACCAAACATATTTAACAACCCAGGTTACCTTTAGTAAGCCATTACCTGCATTATTCCAGCCAGTTAATGTAAATTTTCAAGAAGAGGAAATATTAGAAAATTCTAATATTTATGATATCAATAATTATAGGATGGCTCATAGAACATATAATACATTAGATAGATTATTTAGTAAAATGAAAGATAGGACAGAGAAATTAGATAAATCTAATATTATTTACAAGATACCTTGCAGGGGTAAAGATAATGAAATATGTAGTAAAGTATATATAGGTACCACAAAGAACAAATTAAAAACTAGATTAGCAGGACATAGATCTGATCAGAAATATAGGAATACAGCTTCTCAGAAAACAGCATTATCATCACATTGTGCCACTCTTAATCATACACCAGATTTTGAAAATACAACAGTTTTAAATACAGAAACAAACTACAAAAGACGCTTCATGTTAGAAATGTTACAAATTATCAACACACCAATAGAACAAAGAATTAATTTTAAAACAGATACAGACAATGTAGCTCAGAATTACAGACATTTAATTTATAAGAATAAGATAGGAAATTAAATAGGTTCATAAAAATGTAATAGAATAATTTTTGTTTCCTGTGTTTAATTTTTAATATTTTTTAAAATTGACAATTTTGATGTTTCATTAATTTTGATTTGTTAAAAATTAAAAAACAAAAAATCCCTGAAGAAGCTATCCATTGAGATAGCGAAATATTGGATAACAAATAAATAATTTTGTATAAAATAGACCTTAAGCTTGAATACTTATTACCTGAAATTATATTTGTGCTTAATGTATGAAAAACAAAATTTTCGCCTGCGGCGCCAACTTCTTTCTACATCTAGTAAAAATTTTTACCTGTCAAATAGATTTTCCGTTCACGATAATGTGGTAAAGAATTTATAATTTACAAAAACAATCAAAATGTACTTAATATTAAGCGTATGCATTAGATATCAGTCAATGTACTAATAAGTTTTAAAATTAAGTTGTTTATGAATTTAAAAACTGTAAAAAAATAGGTTTAGAAATTTCCAGATTTAAAAAAAAATCCTGAGCACGCCACTGATAATATCAGAACTTTTTCAACGGGAATGCAATTATGAAACTATTTTTATTTTGTGTTAAGCTGCAACTACAATTATGTTAATTTTTCGGTGAAAGTCAACAAAAGTTGACTTAAGTTTGCTCCAAAATACACGACACCAATATTTGACTTAAATGGATTAATTGAGAATCGTACAATTGCTTATTTTTCAGATTTCTTGAATTTTAATTTGTTTGTTTTATGTTTTTATTTATTTTTTATTTTCATATACTTAATTTGTTTGGCATGTTTTTATTTTTATTAAGTTGGGTACTATGACTTAAGCTAAATATGGCTACTTCAACGTACTTGTATGGTAATAAAGTTGGGCCTTAAGGTAGTAAGAGTCACATTATAAGGTGTAAAAATTCCCTTCTAACAAGAATTAGAAATGCTATACTAATTTAAAACATATAAATTTTAAAGTCCACCATGATTAATTTATCACAAACTTAATGTACATACTACATTAACAACTAACATAGATAAAACTATTAAAATTACCATTTTTTTATTATAATTCTTTTCTTTTTTATTTCATATACCAAACTTTTCGTGAACAGTTATTTTTATCTTTTTTGGCTGAATAGTTTCCACCAATAATTTTGTACTAAATTTGCATATAATGTCAATTTATGCAAATAACCCTTGTTTTTTAGTTTTGGATCTTTAATATTCATTTTACTCCACATTTTGATATATCAACACTCTGTTGTTAAACGCCCTAAAGTGAGTTTGATATTTTTTGTTTTGGGAATATATTGAGATTTTTTATTTTGCAAATTTTTTATTTCATTGTCTAATTCATGTGTATATTGTTAAATGTATTTTAGAGTATTGAATAGTTGTTGTGGTTATTGGACATGGTTTGATGAAAAAGAATAATGCTTAGCTAAGCAAAAATTCATGTCACACAATATTGTACAACAAAAAATTAAAAAAGGAATGTAAATGTTGATGGCCACTAAAAAAAATAGCATGGATGGTAACCGAATGCGATTATCGTTGAGGGTAACGCTATTTTCTATTATTTCGGCAACGTATTTTTAAGGGTAACGCCATTTTCTATTATTTCTGTAACGTTACAGGTTGGTTGAAAAGTTCCTGCGCTCGAAATGAAAGAATACTGTTTTTGTTACGAAATATATTTTTTTATTCAATATAATCTCCTAGAAGCTCAATACACTTGTTCCAATGATCTTCCAATAATTTTATCCCATCCTTATAATGGTTTTCCGAAAGCTCTGGAAAATAATCGTCTACGGCTGCTATGGCCTCTTCATTCGACGAAAAATGCTTTCCACGAAGGAATTGTTTGAGATTTCTGAAGAGATAGTAGTCACTGGGAGCCAAATCTGGTGAATACGGTGGATGTTCAAGCAATTCGTACTTTAATTCTTTGAATTTAGCCATCGTCAAAACACTTTTGTGAGCAGGTGCATTGTCTTGTTGAAAAATTATTTTTTCTTCTTTAAACCAGGTCTTTTCTCACGAATTTTTTCATCCAGCTGATCCAAAAGGCTGCAATAATATTGAGAGTTGATTGTTTTACCTTTCTGAAGATAATCAATAAACAAAATTCTATTTGCATCCCAAAAAACTGATGCCATAACCTTCTTTGCTGATCGTTGTGACTTCACCTGCTTTGGAGCTGAACAACCAGCTTCAGTCCACTGCAAACGTTCTTGTTTCAATTTAGGATCATGATGGAAGATCCAAGTCTCATCCATAGTTATAAAACGACGCAAGAAGTCGATTTTATTCGGCTTAAAACGCTCCAAATTACGCTGAGAAATTTGTTTTCGATCCAATTTTTGTTGAATTGTTAATGTGTGCGGCACTAACTTTCCAAACAGTTTTTTCATACGTAATTCTTCATGAAAAATATGGAGTACTCGTTCGTCTGAGATGCCTATGGCATAAGCAATTTCACGCTTAGTCAAACTTGGATCTTCACTAACCATATTATGGACCTGCTCAATGATTTCTGCTGTGGTTGCAGTTTTTGGTCGTCCTTCACGTGGATCGTCTTTAAGGCTGGTACGACCACGTTAAAATTCACCAGCCCAAAATTCAACGGTGCGTTTTGAAGGTGAGGACTCCTTATACACTTCTAACAATTGTTCATAAATTTCCTTTGCTTTTAAACCCTTCAAAACAAATAATCTAATGACTGCACGATATTCAATTTTTTCCATATTAAAAAAAATCAATGACACGTCAACTTCAAATGGCTTGTAAACAAAGACAGAATTGACAGAATGACTTGCAACTTTGCATGTGTTCTCAGGACAGTTATTCCAGCTTTAGAAAAAAAGTTTGGAGCTAGCAGTGCCATTTCTTGGTGAGCGCAGGAACTTTTCAACCAACCTGTATTTTAAGGGTAACGATATTTTTATTTCAGTAATGGTATTTTAACCATAATGATATTTTCTATTATTGTGGTAACGGTATTTTAAGGATAATGATTTTTTCAATTATTTCGGTAACGGTATTTTAGGGGTAACGATAGCCAGTTGAAATCGATAACGGTATTGAATCGATAACGGTATTTAAGCGCTATTGCCTGCCAACTCTGAAAAATAGTAAATGTAAAAAATTACAATTGATTTATGCTGTAGAAAAAATATACATACATAAAAATACAAAAATAAATAACCAATATGCATGTGTACATCGTTAGGTGAAATACAAAACATGCAACTAACATCTATATTTAGAGAGATGGTAAGTGTGTGTAGGGAAAAAATGGGCGTCTTGGTACGCCTCTAGCCAGGTTAAAGATGCAGAGCTGCCTCAATGATCTTAGTAGTACCTCTCATAAGGAGAGGTTGATGTGCGGGACTTCCTGCTGGAGATTCAGTTCTAAACCCCTGCAGGATTCCCGGTTTACCTAAGGATATTGCAAGGATGAGACCTTCGCACGGCACACTTCCTTATTGCTTCCAGAAGGGCACATAAGGATATGCCCTGGCTGAAATCAAAATAGAATGTGTTAATAAGTTAGAAGGATACTCACGGGATGTCCGTAGGGCTGTGGGAAGAGGTGGTCTAAGTGCGGCACACGCCTGGTGGAAATCTCGTTCAAGGGCGCATGCAGTATATTCCAGGATTTTCTCGGGTACGTAAAGAGATGACCTGCGTACGGCACACGTCTCGAAGGACACGCAAAGGATGATACCTACGTATGGCGCACGTCCAGGCTAAAAATAAAAGTAGAATGGGTTAACTAGTTGGAAGGATACTCACGGGTTGGCCTTAGGGCAGTTAAAAGAAGTGAACTATGTACGGCAGACCCCTTGGTGGAAATATCATTAAGGACCCCGACAGTATTTTCCGGGATTCTCTATGGACATCTAAGGAGATGACCTGGGTGCGGTACACGTCCTCGTAGAAATCACGCTCTGAGGCACTCTTAGCATATTCCAGGACTGACGCAGAGGTTACCTATATATCGTTCAAAGACACGGGCAGAATATTTACAGAACCTTCAAGGACATTCACAGGATATTCACAGACCTTCAAGGATATCCGCATGTCCTTCATCGATATTCGCAGAATCTTCAGGGATATTCGCAGTACCTTCAAGGATATTCGCAGGATCTTCAAAGATACACGCAGAACAACTTACTCAGATTTATTCGATGCCCTGCTTTATATACCACTAATAGCAGCTAATTGTAGTTGTGGCCGGACCCAGCGGGAGAAGGACCTATCCCAGGACACGTCTCGTGGCCGGTTCATTGTGATAGGGACCGGTCACTTTAACATGGGCTTCTCACAGGACAGGTCTTAAAGAATATGTCATGTGTAGGTACTTTTGGAACCGGTCCTCATTTTACCTTTTTCGTGATATGTATTTTCCGAACCAGACCAGTTTTCACCTATCATAGGACGGGTGCCAATTCCCAACTGACCCCTTTTTCCCCACAGGGGAGTAATAATTACATGCGTAATCAGAAACGAGCGGCGCGACTTCTGTCGTTACAATATAGTTTATTGCAGTGCTTCATAATCACGCAACCCAATTTTAATTTAAAACTCAGTCGAAAGGAAAAATATCGCCAAAAATTAGAAATATTTCAAACAGAGCTTCGAAGATTTAATTAATTAATTCAATATTTGTATTCTGCATTAAAATTTATCGAATTAATTCCAAAATGATTAACCATTGAATAGATTTAATTTTCATTTAAAAGCGTTCGATTTGTTGTGAAAAGAATTAAATCAATTGTAAAAGTTCGTTTTATGAAAGCAAATGATTTAAATCACTAGGAACGCGTTCAATTTTTATAAATGGAACCGTTCAGTGATTTAAAAATTTTTTTACCGTTCAATGATTTAAAATCAATTTTTTACCGTTCAGTGACTTAAAATCGATTATTTACCGTTAACTGATTTAATAACCAGGCAATGAGGAAGTTCACAGTTTTATTGCTTACGTTGCACAATAGCATGATTTTCAAAGTTTAAACCGTACAAATTTGTCAAATTTTTCAAGTTTGGCATTTTGCTCACAAACAATATAATTTTTGTACAAGCTCACACAATGTTCTTGCTGTGTGGTCACTACAAAAATAGAATGAAATTGAGCAACTGCCCATGCGCCTTGCGACCGAGTTGTACAACCTGACAAAAAGTTAAAACTTTTCGATTTTCGTACAATCAAAGCATATCCTCATACATCAGGCCCACAAACGTTGCAATCTCGTACATAAACTCATCAAGTTGTATAAACGGTTGAAACGTATATGGCTTGCATTAAATCAATATTGTATTTGGATGCGTTGAATTGAATAAATGAATTCACTTGATTTAAACAAAAAAAAAAAGAATTCGTTCACTCTAGATAAAAATTAATATTGATTTATGGCGAATTCATTAAAAAAATAAATCCTCAAATCTCTGATTTCAAACTCCAATTTTGTTCACAAAACCGATATATTTATCCTTGGAGTCTATGAATGTTGTTTAGCCAAACGAATAACAATCATCAACAAAATAGGTTTAAAACATTTTGTTATTTACGTTGTTTTACATTTCACCTAACGAAGTGCATACATGTTTACTGAAGCTCATACTAAAATCGATTCTTTTTTCGAATATTAATGAGTGCCTTTATTATACGGGCACTTTATTGTGGTTTTAATGAATAGGCCTAAATTTTTTTTTAGAAATTTTAATGTGATCACTTCCATAACTGTGCGATTTAGTGTAAAAACATAATTGTGAAAGTTTTACATCAATCGGAAGTCGAAAGAGCACTGAAGTTCGCAAAAATTAAATTTTTTCACGAAAAAACGTAGAAAAGATTTAAATTTTTGTTTGCATTATATTGATTAAATTTATTACAATAAACTTACTATCAAATAAAACGTTAATTTATTCCTCAAAAATATATACTGTTTAGACAATATTTAACATTTAACGGGTAAAGTTCGGTTCAGGTGCCTTTAGAATGGGTAAAACTAGAAAACATGTTAAAGCTAGTTAACAATTTAGAAATATCTATACGTGCAGAACTTTAACTCTAGTAAAGTGTAAGTTAAAAATGGATACAAATCACTAAAACCTGATAACCTGTTTCAAAATAACCAAAGTTTAGTAATTAACCACACACTCAAATAAGATACTTTTTTTTATTTAGTTGTTAGTTTAGTTGAAATTAGTTGTTTTTTTTTTTTTAGTTAGTCTTTGTTGAGATCTACTCTATTTAAAGGAGGTAACTTGTTTACCTTCCATAAATTGGGGAAAAAATAGGCACAGTGTTTAAAAATAATTGTATAGACACATTATGCTTAAAAATAATTTTATGGACACACTGTGTATACCTATTTAACTATATATTTTTAATTTTTATCAGGCTAGAGATCATAATTTAATGTTAAATAAAAAAAAATTGCGAGGATATGCGCGAGGGAGTGCACACTTTCAACCTGAGCAACCAGGTCATCAACCAACCGACAAACAACTCATGGTTTTGAACAGGCCTAAAGAATATGACTATGCGAAATTCCTTTTTTCATCTATTTCGAATTACCCTTGTCAACCACCTCCGATTTCGAAACACAAATTGACAGGGTTGCCAATTCAATTGTTAATGTTTCCATTTCTGGGAACGAATTGGGAATCTGGCATACTTATATTTTGTCTTGAGTGTTGTTTCTTATATTAGATTATAAATTACATAGTGACCTATGTTTTTCTATGTAAATTTTGTATATATAATTCGATCTATCTGTTTCAATTATATATAGAATTGGGCTGTAATTAAGGTGTTTCTCCAGCACATTCATTATCTCGTGAAGTTTTCTACTAGCACTTATCAGGTTTTACATGGTCAAAAAGAATATATATTTGAAAAGTGCTGACAAAACATTTGAGAAATTTACGCAAATGTTGGAAATACATCAAAGTTATAACATAATTCCATGCAGTGTCCAACGTTTCCTAAGTTTTCATTTAAAAAATAAAAGAGTTATTTTTTTAAACCGTTCAACAATATTGCGTAAATTTCTTTGGGAGTACTTAGTGCTAATATTGACAAAGAGGTATATTACAATGTTTTGCCAGTTGTAAATTTACTGAATATTTGTGCAACCGTTGGTAGAACTTCCCAACATAATGCCTTGGCAGTGCTTTATTTTTCGCACCATACAAACCAACATATTGCCAAAGATTTGGTATCACGATAAATTTCTGGTTGGATGTTTTGCGAATTTCGGATACTTTTCTTTGTTCTCTAAATCAATATCACAATATCAATATTAAAATACGCTTACCTTTAAATTTATATTGAATCGCAATTGTAGCATAGCATCAACTTAAGGGGCTAGTGCCATTTGCAAATTCTATTCCTTATAATAAATAATTGGCGTTTTGAGATCAGTTTTCTCGCGGAAAAATTTGAAGGACCAATTCACTAAATGTTGTGACAATTAAAAATTGAAACTACCTTTGCTTTTGAATGTTTGTAAGACACTGATTTTTTATTCATAAAATATACGCTTAAGTGCTAAACATGAAATTCTTAAAACTAAAATATGCCGAACACATCTGCCCGGTTTTTCCTAAACAAACAGCTAATCATCCCGTCTGTTGCCTAGACAATGCCCTAAACTATTTTTATGAGCCAGCAACAATAATGAACGATTTTTTTTTCTTTAACAAATGGTTTAGTAATACTTCTGTTAAATTTTCTTTAGGTAATTTACGTAATATTTGCTTTCCCTTGCCGAATGGTTGGGCATCAAAATTTGTTTTACATGTTTTTTTTTTTTTTGGACATTACCCATTTTTTCTTACTACCGTTTTGTTCAACATAAACATAATAGTCTTGTGTATTCAATTCGGGTGACAACAAGTTGAACGAAGGTTTCAAGTGAAATTTGTTATCGAAAAGAACATTCTATTTAGTACAACATGAAATTCAAGTAACTTACTGTGTTTTAATAAAAACTCTTTTTTTTTAACCCAAATTAAAACTCCATGCGAAATTTTACAACACGGTAGTTTCAAAGAATATCAAAATTTACAAAATACTCTTAATAAAATATTGATTTGTTTAATTTAACGGAGTTTGTTTTATTGATTTCTAAATCGATAACGTTATTTGGCACAGCTGGTTATCGTGTATGGAGTGTAAATACGGTATATGATGGTGTAAAACTGAGTTTGAATCGGTTAAATATTTCTTGGTATACAACATTTTTTTTTTATACTTCCTTTTTCATCTACACGTTGTGTTGTAAAGAAGTTTTTCTACCATAAGCTCCAAAAAAGTAATTTTGATTTGTTTCCAAAAGAAAAAAATATAATTAAAATCTTTTGGCATCCGAAGCACTTTTAGTGTAAAAATTTAAAGAATATTAGAAATAAAATGATCGAAATAGAAACAGGTAATATTTTTGTGATTTTTAAGTTTCTGACAGGTTGCTAAAAGGAGCGTGATTTTCTTTCTGATCTGTATCCATAGGTCACCTAAGTCCCGGAGACGTAAGAACACGTTTGGGGAATTAAATTTCTCTGAACAACATTTTAATTGGTAATCTATAAATTGGCCACTGTAAAGTGAATATTTGCTGGTCTCGAAGGGGTAAACTATATTTGGTTATCCCATGTCCACTAATTTTTTTATTAACTCCAGCATATAGACGAACGTATGAAGAGGGCATTTCACAGCGTATTGTAACCACACAGAACATCTCAACTTCATACCATTCTGGTGACGTCATCGAACGAAAAAACTAAAACCAAAAGAAGTAAAAAGAAACGGTACACAGAAAGTACATCCGAACTTCTATATTAAAAACATCATAACGCCACGAGTCAGAAGTTAAACAATTTTTCTTTAATAATTTCTAAATTTTGTGGATTTAGGAAATTAAAGTTAAAATAAGAAAGAACAATTTATATTTGCTAAAAACAATATCAAAATCGGCACAAGAAGGTAAAATTTATAGTCGTTTAGGTATATGGGTCATATTCCCATGTAAAAACATCAGACGACTAGAACCCGAAATAGTGTATTAAAATTTTAGGTGTTTAAAAAAAAAATAAAGACTTTCACGTAATGGGAATCTTTAACAATTAAAAAAAAAAAAAAGGAAAAGAACTAATTAAGTGTAACACCAGTTCCATGTGTAATTTTCATTAAAAAACCATTTAATATTCATTTTTTTTTTTTAATTTGTTAAATTTTCAATATCACACATTTTTGTCAAATGAAAGTTCATGAAATTTCATAGTCAGAAATTCATAAAATCAGGAAAAATGTTTAAGAAACTCCTTATCACAGATGATCAAAATATGTTAAATTAATAATATAAACTTATCAACTACTATCACAGATAAAAAATATATAAATAATTACAATAATGAATAAATAGTGTAATAATTAAAACTACAAAACGATACCTAAATCTTAATTCCCTACTATCAAAATAAAATCAAAAATGACAAGCAGTTTTGTCTACCACTGTAATATGCAAGAGGTAATTTAATGATCATCAAAACAACAAAAACCTCATTAGTACATCATTAGTCATCGAACTTGCTGAAGGCCTTCATCGAACTTCGAGACTTCTGCTGGTGAGTTACAACATGTTTGATAATAATTAACTTGTGTTTTTTACCCTTGCATATAATTAACAAATTTAAAATACCATAAAAAGCAACAATTATGGTTTCAAACAAACCTCTCTTCTGGATTTGAGTGTCATACTATATTTTTCATAGTTTTTGCTTTTTACTTTAGTGATATTATATATTTATAATATAGGTCAAATGGAATTGAAATCCTATTTACTTTCAAAGTTTAATGAACTTGGTTTTTTATGTAAAATTAAGAAATTGAAATCGGAATCGTTATAAAAGCGTTTTAGATAAATCGTTAGTCAGATTTTAATTTAGTTTTAGTTAATAGAAAAATGCACTTTCATTCGAATTTAGTAATCGCAGTTAAAGAATTTGTTTAAGAAAATTAAACCTTTTCTTAATCGACTTTTGTTAATTAATAATTTTTTTTATTACTCTTAAGTGTCAAACCCTAGATTAGGACTTGTTTCTAAACATATATTTTTAAATACTTTAATATTTTATTGATCACTTCCTTTAATTTTTTTCTTGTTAAGTTTAAGATATTCCTAGCAATGCTATTTTGTTTTTAAACATTTATGGGTTAAATATACATTGAACTGTTCAATCGTGAATTTGTAAATTTCAAACTAAGTGTTTTCTTACGGAAATGTGGTTAATTTGATTTAGGATTGAATGACGCCTTTTTGGGGTCCTGCAAAATATAATTAAGCGCCCACAGGACACAGGTATGGGAGGGATATGATGCGCATTATTCCTACAACACCTTGGAATAAATACGGTTAGTATTGCAAATCGATTGTTACTATTTAATACTTTTGTTTTTTTTTATAATGATAGGGGTTGACTTTTGTTTGTTTTGGTGTGGTTATCCAGTCCATCTTAGAGTAGCCTTTCAATAACAAAATAGGGAGTCTAAAATAAAATTTTGTAGTAAATAATTCATTCTTTATGGGAGAGGACCCGAACCCCCCACCCGACTGAAGCTAGCAGCTCAATGGCTCCCGCAGTCCTCCTTCCAAAGGAATCTTTTACCATCTAAGTCGACAGTGAACTTTTAACTCACACTGTGGATTTTTCTTTCGCCCATTTATTGGGGATATTTACATTACAAATGGCGCCCAACGTGGGGCACGAAGAAGTGCAATCTAATTGTATTTTTCCGGCTCTGCATCTTTTAACTAAAAAATTATCTTTCAAGTAGATTTCAATATGTCGCTCGAAGATTTGAGAATGTTGGTTTTCGAAACGTTGGTATGGAATACATTTTTGAATATTTTCGGATTATCGATTATCTGAGGTTTAAAGTTCAGGTACATTGACCAATTTATTATCTAATATGATTTTCCATATGAACGTAGAGATTTTCAAAATTCATTAAATTTTCTTGCATGGTTTTGTTAAAATCGCAAAAATTACAAAGTTATTAATCTCAGGTATCAGAACTTGCTTTTATTCGGATTATATTTATGTTGCTGTATGAATTTAGATAACCAGTAAACGGCAAGGTGGTGGAGCGGATATTAATCACCGTCTGGTTTGATTAATTTTTTTTTTAAAATTTTGCTTTGGTACAAACTATATGTTACATAGCATGAATTTGCTTCCCTGTAACAATCGAATTATGTTACATAGCATGAATTTGCTTCCCTGTAACAATCGAATTATGTGCATTTCCTTTCAATCCTAACCAAAAACCATCATTTAGTAAGAAAACACGAATTCAAGAATCTTGGTTAATATACACTTAAGTCCTACTTTGTGAAAGTGGGAAATATAGATTTTATTACTATTTTATAAAATAATTTTTTGTTCTAACATATCTTATGTCATTTCAACATTACGCTTAACTCTTTTCGAAAAATTTTAAGCAGTTTTTTTTAATTAATAACTGATTCTAGAATTTACTTCAGCACTTTCAAATTTCTGTATTGCAATAACATTATTGTGAGAATTTTTACAACTAATTAAATTTTCGGCTCTATATCGAATTAAATTTTTTAATTGTACCAATTGTACAATCATTGGCGAAACGAGTTCGTTTATGAATTTATTGCGTTAGTATCTAGGAACAATATGAAATCCAATGGTTTTTTTAGTCTTTAAGTGTTAATAATACGGAGCAGTACATCACAGTGGTTAATTAAGAAGAAATTATTCTTCTTGTGATATTTTTTGTTCTTCTATTATTCATGGAAATCTAACTACCCAGTTCAAACTTGCAAGTCTAATTTTTTTTTAATCTTTTTGAACAAGTTTCCTACTCTTTAATTTTATAAAATGGCGGAGGGTAAAGACTCAGTTGAAAAATGTACTCTGTGTAATGAACTATTATCTGAGGTTAATGATTGCCTTATTATTTCTCAATGCAACCACTCTTTTCATAGTAACTGCATTGAAAACCATTTGTCTCTAACGTCCAAGTGCCCGATATGTCAACGACCTTGTGAGTTGAATCAATTACGAAAGATTAACATTCAGACTAAATTTCAGGCAAGCCAAGTACCAAGTGCTCAGGTACCGTTGGATCAGCATGATGAACCACTAGGTCAGTTACACCAACCGCAAGCTGTTCTAAAGTCTAAATTTAATCGTGGTAGGGGCCGTGGTGCACAGGCTAAACGACCTAACACTCGAAACACCGTTCGAACCCTATTTGAAGATTCTAATCACTCTCAATTGGGAAACTCGGGTGCTAATAATTTTATAAATGTAGAACAAGAGACTCAAGGAGTTTTGACTCCTATGACAAATGCACCTACAGGTCAAAATGACTTTTTGAATTCTCCATATATACTGAATGAATCGGTAAGTTTACCTCAGCGGGCAGAAAATGACAATGGTGTAGACTATGGAAGAATCAACCAAATGATTGAGGCAAGTATTTCAAAGTTGTTAAAAAATCTTAACTTGAATACACATTTGAATGACCGAAATAACGGCGTAAACTCTCAACAACTACCATCACCACCACCACAACTAACCCCTGTGGCACAAATACCAGAATTTCGACCTCCTTTGGGAAATAATGCTAATCCACAACCGATTTCCCAGAACGGTTCTTTTTTCGGTAATGGTAATAATAATTCTGTTTTGCGAGTAGATAAAATTACTGGCATTATTCAAAATTGGAACCTTAAATTTTATGGTTCCGCAAATGGTCTTAGAGTAGACGAATTTTTATACAGGGTTAGATCTCTAACCGCTGCTTATTTCGAAAATGATTTTAATATAATTTGCAACAATTTACATATACGGTTGGCTGGGAAAGCTAGAAATTGGTTTTGGTCTTACCACAAAAAAGTTCCAAGAATTATTTGGACAGACTTTTGTGATGCCTTCCGATTTCAATATAAAGACTTTAAGTCAGAGTTTGATATTCGCGAAGAAATTCGCAATCGGAAACAACGGCCTGGCGAAAGTTTTGAGTCTTTTTATGAATCAGTTAGCTATATTCAGGAACAATGCTGTACACCTATACCAGAAACAGAATTGATTGAAATTTTAACTAGAAATCTCCGTCCTCATATTAGGCATGAGCTACTTTATGTCCCGAGTGTATCGCTGGCTCATCTTCGCAAATTAGTTCAAAAAAGGGAGCATTTGTTTAGTGAGGAGCACTTTCGTCGCTCTCTACCTAATTCCAACAGTTTTAATGGACCTCGTAGGAATGTAGCAGAACTTGATTTTATAGAGAATGAGAGTGTTGATATTCCTAGCGATCAGGAATTTTCTGTTGATACTATACAAAAGCCACCGTATGTTGCTATGTGTTGTGATGAACCCGGTCATCACTGGGAAGACTGTTTGAATGATAAAACGATATTTTGTTATGGCTGCGGCGCTAAAAATACCTACAAACCAAATTGCCAAAAATGTAAAGAAAAACGGGTAAATCATTCAAAAAACTACCTTCAAAAAGTGGGAAAGGTTCCCCTTCTCCTACTAAATTGTCATTATCAAATCCCGATTCGTCAAAAATAATAAACACTGATTTACACCCAATTTCAATTTTAAAACGTGATCATAATAAACCATTAACTAAAAAATTCAAAATAATATCATTTATCCCATTCGTCCGTATCATCAACGATGGTCTGAATATCTTTCCAAGAGAGATGAAATCTTTAATATTTCTTCATGTCTATTTCTCAACCTAAGAAATCTAAACGTTCTACACTTAGACTTCGTCGTTATTTAAAATGTCGTAAATTGGCGTCACAATATGTTATTTCTGCCATAGTTTCGAATTCACATGATCAGAGGTTCTATGCAAAAGTTTCCTTTTTAGATTTTACAGAACTCGGTCTTTTGGATACGGGAGCAAACGTTACCTGCATAGGTTCCGATTTGGCTTTATTTGAGTTTTCTCAGTTTAGTGAATTTCATACCTTTAAAACTTGCGTCAAAACAGCTGATGGCAGGCTTCAAAAAGTTTCAGGTTTCTTAGATGTTAATGTTTGTTTTAAAAATCAGGTGAAGCGGCTAAAAATATTAATCGTGCCATCTTTATCTCAAAGACTGATTTTAGGTTTAGATTTTTGGAAAGAATTTAATTTAGCACCTGATGTTTTCGAATCAGTAATTGTGTCTAATCCGTCTGTAAAAGTATAAATGATCTGTCTGTATTTTCTGATGTCAATAAGACTGAAGTCTTGTCTGAGAAGAAGGAGGAATCTAAATCAGTGGATTTAGATAACAAAAATTACCCACTAACGCCATATCAACATCAACAGTTAGCGGCTATTGTTGCCTTTTTCCCAAATTTTGAGAAACAGGGATTGGGAAGAACCGCAAGGATTCATCATGAAATCGACGTTGGCAATGCAAAGCCGATAAAAGAGCGGTTTTATCCTGTCTCGCCAGCAGTCGAAAAATTTATGTTCGGAGAGATAGATAGAATGTTGTCATTAGGTGTTATAGAGCTATCAAATTCGCCATGGAGCTCGCCCATGCGTTTGGTAGTAAAACCAAATAAAACCCGCCTGTGTTTGGATGCAAGGAAGGTCAACTCCGTGACCAAGAAAGACGCTTATCCATTGCCAAGTATTGAGGGTATTTTTGCACGTCTCCCTAAAGCCAACTTAATATCAAAACTTGATTTAAAGGACGCATATTGGCAGATCGGCTTAGCCGATGAGGCAAGACCTCTAACAGCATTTACAGTCCCTGGTAGGCCATTATACCAGTTTGTGGTCATGCCATTTGGACTGTGTAACGCGCCTCAAACAATGTGTCGGTTAATGGACGAATTGATTCCGGCTGACCTAAGACATTGCGTTTTCGGGTATCTTGACGATCTCGTAATCGTAACAGAGGAGTTTTCTACTCATTTAACTGTTCTCGTAAGAATTGCTGAGCAGTTCCGAAAGGCTAATTTAACACTCAACATCACCAAAAGCAAATTCTGTGTAACCGAAGTAGGATATCTAGGTTACGTGATAGGTCATGGCGGTATTAAAATTGACCCGGAAAAGATCGATGCTATTCTGTCTTGGCCAGTTCCTAAAAATCTTAAACAGGTTCGCGGTTTCTTGAGTTTGGCAGGATGGTATCGTCGTTTTATTGAGAATTTTTCATCCGTAGTTTTTCCTATTACAGAATGTTTGTCAACTAAAAAGAAATTCGCTTGGACACCTGAAGCCCAGGAGTCATTTGAAAGCGTTAAACAGCTTCTCACATCGGCACCTGTTTTAATTAATCCCGACTTTTCCAGGAAGTTTTACCTCCACTCTGATGCAAGTGACTACGGGATTGGAGCGGTTTTAGTGCAGCTGGACGATGATGGCGCGGAAAAACCGATAGCTTATATGTCCAAGAAGCTGAATTCCGCTCAACGAAATTATAGTGTGACGGAGCGGGAGTGTTTGGCGGTCTTGGAGGGTATTCAAAAATTTCGGTGTTATTTAGAGCTTCAAGAGTTCGAAGTTGTCACTGACCATTCAAGCTTGGTCTGGTTAATGAAGCAGCCCGATGTCAGTGGAAGACTTGCTCGATGGGTTTTTAAGCTCCAGGCATATAAATTTACTCCAGGCATATAAATTTACTATCAGAACCTGAAATAGATTTGAATTCTCAGCATTTCTTTGATGAGGATTATAAGATCTTAAAAGATCAAATAACTACAAATCAAGCGAAATATCCAGACTTAAAAATTGTGGATCACTATGTATACATTCGAACCCAACACTATAGTGGCAACTCCGAAGAAGATGAGCGTGCTTGGAAGCTATGGATCCCGCTTCAGCTCCGCCACACTGTGATTTCCCGCTTCCATGATTCTAAAGTCGCGTGCCATGGTGGTATGGCTAAAACTTTAGACCTAATCCGCAGAAATTTTTTTTGGCCGGGAATGATTAGAGAAGTTCGCGATTATATTAGAGCTTGTGAGACATGCAAAACAACAAAATCGCCTAACTTCATTTTGAAGCCCGAAATGGGTAAAGCTGCCTTTTCTATTCGTCCATTCCAACGTTTATACGTAGATATATTGGGTCCATACCCACGGAGTAAAAATGGTAACATAGGTCTTTTAATAGTGCTCGATCACCTCTCAAAATTTCATTGGTTGTGTCCTCTTCGTAAGTTCACGTCATCGGTAATACAAGACTTTCTTTTAAAACATGTATTTCACGAATACGGAGTGCCGGAGATCCTTGTTAGCGACTATGGCTCACAATTTAGATCTAATGAGTTTAATGCTTTTTTGACCGCTTTTGGAATATCTCATACTTACACCGCAATTTATTCCCCGCAATCAAACGCCTCTGAGCGGGTTAATCGTTCGATTATTAGTGGTATTCGTTAATTTTTAAAGGGTGATCAGAAATTATGGGATGAAAATTTAAGTTTTATCAGTTGCGCTCTTAGAAATTCTAACCACCAGGCAATCAATTGTTCCCCGTACCACGCTCTTTTCGGATTCGACATGATTACTCATGGAGAAACCTATAACTTGTTAAAAAAACGTTAAAATGTTAGATGAACCCTCTTATGTGATTTCGCGTGACGATAAATTGAAATTGCTTCGCTCTAAAATTCGAAAACATATTTCCGCTGCGTATAACCGTAATCAGTCCCAATATAATCTTAGGGCCCGCCCTGTTTCTTTTCATATTGGGCAGGAAGTATTTCGGAGGAATTTTTCTCAAAGTTCAAAAGAAAAACACTATAATTCTAAATTATCGCCACTTTTTATTAAATCCAGGATAAAAGAGAAAGTAGGAAATAATTATTACATACTGGAGGATATAAACGGTAAAGTAGTTGGCACATACCACGCCAAGGACATTCGCCCTTAATCGTTCTTTTCCGATTAACATTTTTCCCTAACGGGTTAATATTACTCGGTTTTGTAATGAACGATTTTTTTTCTTTAACAAATGGTTTAGTAATACTTGTGTTAAATTTTCTTTAAGTAATTTACGTAATATTTGCTCTCCCTTGCCGAATGGTTGGGCATCAAAATTTGTTTTACATGTTTTTTTTTTTTTTTGGACATAACCCATTTTGTCTTACTACCGTTTTGTTCAACATAAACATAATAGTCTTGTGTATTAAATTCGGGTGACAACAAGTTGAACGAAGGTTTCAAGTGAAATTTGTTATCGAAAAGAACATTCTATTTAGTACAACATGAAATTCAAGTAACTTACTGTGTTTTAATAAAAACTCTTTTTTTTAACCCAAATTAAAACTCCATGCGAAATTTTCAAAATTTATTAAATACTCTTAATAAAATATTAATTTGTTTAATTTAACGGAGTTTGTTTTATTGATTTCTAAATCGATAACTTTATTTGGCACAGCTGGTTATCGTGTATGGAGTGTAAATACGGTATATGATGGTGTAAAACTGAGTTTGAATCGGTTAAATATTTCTTGGTATACAACATTTTTTTTTATACTTCCTTTTTCATCTACACGTTGTGTTGTAAAGAAGTTTTTCTACCATAAGCTCCAAAAAAGTAATTTTGATTTGTTTCCAAAAGAAAAAAATATAATTAAAATCTTTTGGCATCCGAAGCACTTTTAGTGTAAAAATTTAAAGAATATTAGAAATAAAATTATCGAAATAGAAACAGGTAATATTTTTGTGATTTTTAAGTTTCTGACAGGTTGCTAAAAGGTGCGTGATTTTCTTTCTGATCTGTATCCATAGGTCACCTAAATCCCGGAGACGTAAGAAAACGTTTGGGGAATTAAATTTCTCTGAACAAGAAGGCTCTTACCTCCCTTGTTCGGATTATTTCCAAAGATCGAATATATACCGGACCCTAAACATTTTAATTGGTAATCTTTAACTTGGCCACTGTAAAGTGAAAATTTGCTGGTCTCGAAGGGGTTAACTATATTTGGTTATCCCATGTCCACTAATTTTTTTATTAACTCCAGCATATAGACGAACGTATGGAGAGGGCATTTCACAGCGTATTGTAACCGCACAGAACATCTCAACTTCATACCATTCTGGTGACGTCATCGAACGAAAAAACTAAAACCAAAAGAAGTAAAAAGAAACGGTACACAGAAAGTACATCCGAACTTCTATATTAAAAACATCATAACGCCACGAGTTAGAAGTTAAACAATTTTTCTTTAATAATTTCTAAATTTTGTGGATTTAGGAAATTAAAGTTAAAATAAGAAAGAACAATTTATATTTGCTAAAAACAATATCAAAATCGGCACAAGAAGGTAAAATTTAAAGTCGTTTAGGTAAATGGTTCATATTCCCATGTAAAAACATCAGACGACTAGAACCCGAAATAGTGTATTAAAATTTTAGGTGTTTAAAACAAAAATAAAGACTTTCACGTAATGGGAATCTTTAACAATTAAAAAAAAAAAAGGAAAAGAACTAATAAAGTGTAACACCAGTTCCATGTGTAATTTTCATTAAAAAACCATTTAATATTCATTTTTTTTTTTTAATTTGTTAAATTTTCAATATCACACATTTTTGTCAAATGAAAGTGCATGAAATTTCATAGTCAGAAATTCATAAAATCAGGAAAAATGTTTAAGAAACTCCTTATCACAGATGATCAAAATATGTTAAATTAATAATATAAACTTATCAACTACTATCACAGATAAAAAATATATAAATAATTACAATAATGAATAAATTGTGTAATAATTAAAACTACAAAACGATACCTAAATCTTAATTCCCTACTATCGAAATAAAATCAAAAATGATATGCAGTTTTGTCTACCACTGTAATATGCAAGAGGTAATTTAATGATCATCAAAACAACAAAAACCTCATTAGTACATCATTAGTCATCGAACTTGCTGAAGGCCTTCATCGAACTTCGAGATTTCTGCTGGTGAGTTACAACATGTTTGATAATAATTAACTTGTGTTTTTTTACCCTTGCATATAATTAACAAATTTAAAATACCATAAAAAGCAACAATTATGGTTTCAAACAAACCTCTCTTCTGGATTTGAGTGTCATACTATATTTTTCATAGTTTTTGCTTTTTACTTTAGTGATATTATATATTTATAATATAGGTCAAATGGAATTGAAATCCTATTTACTTTCAAAGTTTAATGAACTTGGTTTTTTATGTAAAATTAAGAAATTGAAATCGGAATCGTTATAAAAGCGTTTTAGATAAATCGTTAGTCAGATTTTAATTAAGTTTTAGTTAATAGAAAAATGCACTTTCATTCAAATTTAGTAATCGTAGTTAAAGAATTTGTCTAAGAAAATTAAACCTTTTCTTAATCGACTTTTGTTAATTAATAATTTTTTTTATTACTCTTAAGTGTCAAACCCTAGATTAGGACTTGTTTCTAAACATATATTTTTAAATACTTTAATATTTTATTGATCACTTCCTTTAATTTTTTTCTTGTTAAGTTTAAGATATTCCTAGCAATGCTATTTTGTTTTTAAACATTTATGGGTTAAATATACATTGAACTGTTCAATCATGAATTGGTAAATTTCAAACTAAGTGTTTTCTTACGGAAATGTGGTTAATTTGATTTAGGATTGAATGACGCCTTTTTGGGGTCCTGCAAAATATAATTAAGCGCCCACAGGACACAGGTATGGGAGGGATATGATGCGCATTATTCCTACAACACCTTGGAATAAATACGGTAAGTATTGCAAATCGATTGTTACTATTTAATACTTTTGTTTTTTTTTTTATAATGATAGGGGTTAACTTTTGTTTGTTTTGGTGTGGTTATCCAGTCCATCTTAGAGTAGCCTTTAAATAACAAAATAGGGAGTCTAAAATAAAATTTTGGGGTAAATTATTCATTCTTTATGGAAGAGGACCCGAACCCCCCACCCGACTGAAGCTAGCAGCTCAATGGCTCCCGCAGTCCTCCTTCCAAAGGAATCTTTTACCATCTTAGTCGACAGTGAACTTTTAAGTCACACTGTGGATTTTTCTTTCGCCCATTTATTGGGGATATTTACATTACACAACCAATTACTCTGTCTAGACACAAAACCTAAACCATTTTTAATGTAGACACAAGCAACTAGCTACTCATAAAACCTAAACAATTATTTAGTTTATCTGCTGTTTAGACATAAAATCGAACCCTTATTCCTAGAATGCATTTCAGTTAAATATAACAAACAAACAACTAAACTATCTTCAAGGTTATGAAAAAATTAAAATTGATAAAACTACTAAATATCCTAACCATGTTCAAGGTGTTTGAACACATAAAATCGAACCCTTATTCCTAGAATGCATTTCAGTTAAATATAACAAACAAACAACTAAACTATCTTCAAGGTTATGAAAAAATTAAAATTGATAAAACTACTAAATATCCTAACCATGTTCAAGGTGTTTGAACACAGTTCTAAACAACATCCACCATGGCATCTCAAAAAAGAAGTTATTAATACATACCTCCTAAACAAACATAACAAATCAATTTGTAGTCCAGAACAATACCAAATATTATTTAATGAACTGAAGAACACATTTCATGATTGTACATTTATATTGATGGCTCAAAATGCAATACTTAAATATCATTCAGTATAACAACCGAAAATATAGTAATCAAATCCGACATTCTCCCCGAATTCAGCACTATTTATTCTGCAGAAATTATAGCCTTATAAGTTACGATTCGCTGTCTTCCTTGCAATCTATAACTAATATAAACAACACTAACCATTATATCTCTGAAATAAGAAATCTATTAATTGATATGCAATCTAGAATAAAATTAATTTGGGTACCTGGGCATTGTGGTATAAAAGGCAACAAGTTTGCTGATCAGACTGCAAGAGAAGTTAACAATTCGCCACTAATCGCAACACCAAATCGTAATCCCAAAGACTGGGATAACTATATCGTACGAAAACTTATCGAACACTATAAGGAGAACCTAATAAACTCCACTTCAATATGGTATAAAGATATAAATCATGACAAGACCACCGAGCCATTTCTTTAGGTTTGGAAATAGTCACTGGGGGCTAAATCTAGAGAATTAGGCGAATGAGGGGGCAATCCGTAGTCTTCTTCATTGATTTTTGCCATGGAAACTAAGCTGTCACACGATACCGTTGGTGGTCGACTGTGAGCAAACGCGGCAGCCATCATGCGGAAAGCTTTCTCATACCCAAGTGATCGTTCAAAATTGAAACAACTGAGCCATGTGAGATGCCTTTATCTTCCACAATCTATCGCACATTCAACCTCCGATCGGCCAACACAATATCGCCTCAACTGGGCGTCCAGAACGTTCGGCATCTTCCGTGCTTGTACGGCCACAACGAAAGTCAGTAAACCACTGTTTTACCATTGAAATCGATAGTGCAGAGTCTCCGTAGTATTTATCAAGCTTTTCCTTGATTTATTTAAGCTTTTTTTCGCAAAAAATAATGTTTATTTTTGAGCGCCCCGGTAGGCTAGTTGCTAGCGTGCTAGCTTATCAGTGCGGGGGTCGTGGGTTCGATTCCCACCAGAGGCTCTGGTCTGTTTTCGCTACAACGAGCCGAAAGCCTTTGTTGCTAGTGCTCGTTTAGGGAATTAAGATATACTTTGTAATTATATGTTTATTAATGTTTATGAGCACTCGAAATTCACTTTTTTCCATTTTTAAAAAAAGTTTGTATGATTTGAACAGCTGTTAAACGCAAAGTAAATGACGGAACTTGCTTAAAATTTGGCAGTAGTCTATTAACAGGTGGTACTTGATGGGAGCAGTGTTGCATTTCATATAACTGACTTTCCTTATAATTTGAACCCTCGTATCTTATAATTTGAAATTATTAGTTAATAAAATGATAAATAAATAATAATTATTGTAAAAATTATAATTAGAGATTACATTAAATTCAAACTTTAATATTTTTTTTTTCAAATTTAACAGAGATTTTGGGTTTTGGGTTACTTCTTCTAAGTTACGAAGCTACGAAATTGCCTTTATTTGACATGGCCCTTCATGGCTGATTAAACCCCCATCACATTGGCCTGAGAGAAATCCTCTAAAACATCTACACAGTCCCAAGAAAACACTAGCTCTCTTTACGGAAGTTCAGCTAACTGATATATTGGATAGATTTTCGTTATATAGCAGAGACCTACGATTTACATGATATATTTATATAAGGCCAAATATAAGAATCCCAAATTCAGATAATCTCACTCAAGATGAAATGAAATTTGCAAAATCCAAGCTCTTTGTTATATCTCAGAAGACTTCTATTATGAAGAGTTTCAATGTATAAGTAACACAAAGTATTGCTATTAAAAGTTCGCTAAAGGTTTTAAGTCAATTTCTTGATTCAAATTCTGTTTTACGAGTAAATGGTGGATTATCCCAATCGAGTCTTCCCTACGCTGAGCATTATCCCATTAATTTGCCCGGCAACTTAAGACTCTGCAAACTCTATCTCACACATTTGCATTAGTTTTTGTCTCATGCAGAATGTGGTCAAATGTGTCGAATGGTACAGACAGAATTTTATATCCCTTGGCTCAAGCCTCGAGTGAAAAGTATAATACGGCACTGTAAAATTTGTATTATTTACAAACAGCAGTCGTATTCCCAAATAATGGCACCTCTCCCACCAGATAGGTGCAATTTGTCACTCCCATTCCAAATCACCTACACAAAAGTTTATGCCTTCAGTCACTAATATGTCGTTAATAAATAGATGGGAAAATTTAAAAACAATCCACCATCAATTTTCTATTCGATGGAAAGTGGATTACTTTAGGGTACATTCTAAAAAATGCTTGTAAATTTACTACTATAAAATGGGTAAAGTTTTATGTAATATTTCGATAATTCGGTAAATATAAACACCAAATGCGTAAAACTTTTTTGCGCACACTTTAATACACACACGAAGTACTTTTAGACACTATGTGTTTACAATTAAACACATTATGCCTAAAATTAATATTATTTTGTTGAATAAAAATTTTTCGCTCAAAGTTTGCTGATATACTAACTTATAATGGTAAAAAAAATATGACATATTGAAAATGAAAAAAAAAAAAAATCTAAAACATTTTCAAAATTTAAAAAGAAAACTTTATTAGTTTTTTAAATATATCAATTATTTGGAATTACTAATCAAAAAAATTATTGTTCTTATTCTTTTTGTGAGTTTCTAAACAATAAATTTATTGTTTTTATTTTTATTGTGAATTACTAAACAATAAATTAATTGTTTTTATTACAAAACAAACATTGTAGTAGAAAATATACGCATTGTTTTAGGATTTTTACGAATTACATGTGTACATTTACGGGAAAATCGTGTTTTTTTTACGCATAAATTTGGTAAATTTACACCTCAATTTTAAAATTTAATTTATATTCTAGGCACTTTTAATGTAATTTTACCTATTTTGTGTTCATCAATTTACGCATAATGCGTGTACTTTTTTCCATTTACGCACACAGAGTAAATTTACCCAACTTATAGTAGGAGTACAGTTTCCTACTATAAGTTGGGTAAATTTCAACAGAAATTAATTAGAGTGTACTATACAAACGATAAAAATGGATTAACTCTACATTTCAGGACCAACAGCAGACTGACAGCAACTCGCAAAAGCCAAAACCGCAGCAACAGCACTTTTTAAAGATGAAAGTGCAGAAAAGAAAAGCTGTAGTCGAAAAGCACAGCTATTGTAGCAACTGTTTTGCAAAAAAGCCATAGTATAAAATCGTGCTTATTGTTGAACACTTGCAGAAAATGTGACGGCCTACATCACACACTTTTTCACCAAGTACCTAAGCCAATCTGGCGGTCTAGAGAAATAACAAATAGTAGAAGATCTAAAGCACCGAGGCACGCGCCTCAACAACCAACATTGGACACCTAAATTATAAACCCTTAATTTATAATTTTTATATTAATTTAACTCTGGCTTTTTAAAATTAATATAATGAGTATTTTGAATTGTATAACTGAATTATTGTACATGAACTAAAATTAATTATATTGTTATACACATACTAAACACAACCTATCCTTAAATTAGTACCCTGCGGGAAAAGGACTTATCCCGGGACACGTCACATGACCGGTTCATTGTGATAGGGACCGGTCACGGGACAGATCACTTTAACATGGGCTTGTCCTAGGAGGGGGTCAATTGCCTCTGTGAAATGTCACAGGACTGGTATAAAAGGACAAGGCGGGACTTTTAAGCCGGTCACGTGATAGGTACTTTAGGAACCGGTGCTCTTTTTACCCTTCTCGTGATACGTTTTTTCGGAACCGGTTCAGTTTTCACCTATCCCGGGACAGGTCCCAATTCCCAACTGACCCCTTTTTCCCGCAGGGTAGCTACAGAACGTTACTACAAAACTTCGAATTTACTAAAAAACCGAAGTTTCGCTAATACAAGAATATGCACTTAAAAACAATTGTGTACTTACTAACCTTCAACATTGAATAAATTAATAAAGGAATTAAAGCCCACAATCAAAATTGCCACGAGGGTTATTATAATTACCATCTCTCGGTACACCCAGAAAACAGTATCAGTTGTCACCGAATTTGTTGCTAATTGATTTCTGGCGGTTACGATAACTATCTTCAAATTAAAATATATTTTTAGTTGTGAAAGCCAATATTCATTTGTTTAATTTAATTTTTATATTCCACTTAAATATTATTGCGTTGCACAAAAATTTAATTTTAAGAAAAATTTTATTTTTACATTCTTCCGGTATCGATCCTAGGAATCCAGGTTCATAATTCACACTCTTACTTACTGCACGACAATTTAATTTTCTTTGTTATATTTGTTATTTAAACATTTGAATAATTTATTTTAATTTAAAAAAAATATTTTTTTAAGTGTTTGCCTTTACAGGGATTTGAACTCGGAAATTAGGAGTACTAGGCTATATCTCTATCCACTAGCCAACAAACACTTATAAATTTTAATAACTAATTTTGAAAATTTGTTTGCAAATACCAATTGTTAGTGGCTTCTATAATATATATAATCCACAATTCGGTTGGTTCAACTGAAACCCTAATTTAATGATGTATTTGATCAGGATAACCGTATTTGTAGTTACCACTTTCGAATATCGACAATTTTTTAATAAATTTGATAGATTGTACTAATTTTCTATTACATTCACTAAATAAATAGTTTCTTCTACTGTACACAATTTCTAAACGAATTTTATTCGTAAAGTTGATTGGAAATACCAATAATTTGATAATGGTATCCTTTTTTGATTCCTTTTCCCTCTTTTTAATTTCCAATGTCATATTTTTGGTATAATAATGGATTATATGTTATTCCAAATAAAATAAAATCTTTACAAATAAATGTTTATGGTTTTGATCGAATTCCAACCAATATTTTCTTTGGGTGTAGATAAATAATCTGTAAGGTATGATTAATAATAAATAATCATCTTATTATACAATAAAAGCATCATTACTATGGCATCACTTCTTTTCTGATGGTTCCATCGATGAATTTTAAATTGGTGTGTCAATGGATGGAAGTATTCAAATATAGCAACTACACTTAATCGTACTTTATTCTAACGAAGCAATGATTATATGATGATTAGATATTCTGACGCATGAGTGGAAAATGTTGATATACTTTATAATATTTAAACTTTGATGAAAATTTAATTTATAAGAATGCAGAAAAGTAAGTTTAAAGAAGCGAGCTTAATGCATTGATATAGAAATACTCTTTATTAGAAGAAATAAATAATTATGCACTAAATATATAATTAGTATTTTTGGGCAACTTTGAAACATTTTTCAAAAATTTTAATGAATTTTTATTTTTGGATAATTTAAAACAACGGTTTCCAAATGGGAGGTCGCGAACCTCTGGGGCTCCTAGCTACATCCAAAGGGGTCGGAGAAGAGTTCGAAAGAAACTCTTTAAAAACTAGAATGTATTTTTACGAGAACTATTTTTTCTGAAAATCTTCGGATATAAATGGTTTTACTTAAATTTTAAAAATTTGGTGATCCGTCAGCCAGTAAAAATGTTCAAGGGGTTCGTGAAATAAAAGTTAGGTGGAACCGCTAATTTAAAAACTGGTTGGACAATTTTGAAACATTTGTAGACAATTTTAAAATATTTTTGCACAATTTTAAATAATTTTTGGACAATTTTGAAACCTTTTTGTGCAATTCGCACAATTTTAAAATTATTTGGGATAGTTTTAAAGCAATTTTAAAATTATTTTAGAAAATTCTGCATTAAAACTGGAAATAGTGTAGTGCTAAATAAAATACACAATGCAAAATGCACAGATTGTGTGATCATAACTTCTTAAGGTTAAAAAAATGCAAATGACAGGCGGATCTAGTTTCAATTAAACACTCAAAAAAAGACATGAACTAAAAATTAATCTAAAATTTCCTCTAAAATTGTTTAAAAATTATCCTCAATTTAAGTAAAATTTTATTAATACTTAAAAAAATGTCTTTAAAATTAATAAAAATTCCTATCTTTGGGTAAAAACGAAATAGTTTATATACTCAGAAATAGTTCATACCTTTCTTAAGAAATATTTTTTGACTTTTAGGAAAAAAACGAGTATTTAAATAAAAATGTATCAATTATTAAGAAAAACATCTTAGTTTTAAGATATTTGCATACTGAAATGTAATAAAATTAAGTTTAGTTCAAAAAAAAATTTATAACATAATTTACTCCCATTAAGTTCAAAAAGTTTGTCTAACTTAAAATAAGTACTTTACATTAAAATAAGTACTACACATTAAATTCAAGTACTTTACTTAAATTTAATGTGTGTTCATTTTTTTCTCGCGAGTAGTAAATTAACTAGATTTTAAAGCCATTTCTAAATTCAGTTTTTAAGTCTACGACTTTCTAATTTTTAAGAATTGTTTTCTAAAAATTAGTTCAGGCAATTTAAAACAAAAAGAAATACATTTTTAACAATGTAATAATAAAAATTTATTTAATTTTAGAAACTGATAAACTATTTCTAGGGAAAATTTTCATGCAACTTAGTTAAGTTTAATTTTAAAAATTTTAATAAAATATTTTTTTTTAGTAAAAGATTTCTAATTTTTGAAAAATAATAAACTTAGTTATAGGATTTTTTTTTGTTGGAAAACGTTTAAAAATATACTAGTTATTTTTCCTAACTTTCAAAGAAAAATATTATTAAAGGAAACAAATTAAAGAAACCATTTATCCATTTATCGTGCATGATTGTAATTTTTGGTTCTTTATCGTGCGTGAGCAAAAAATCGCTCAATATCCTTAAATCAGTTAATTTAAGAAGACAAAGGACCCCCAGTGTTCCTTAGCAATAGATGCCGTGTGTCACTTAGGGCGTCCCTTTTTGAAGTTCTCTCAAGCAGAACCGTTTATTAACTACGAAAAGGATCTGACTTTGTCACAATTTATTACGTTTCAGTATATCCTGCAGTAGATTTTTTTAATTTGTTTACCATTTTGCTAATGAAATTTTATTTATATTTTAAATACATGAGTTTAGTATAATTCAATTTAATTAAAGGACAAAAATGTATAGCAAAAACCTTGTTAAGAGCAGTGTCCTCACAAAGCGGGAGTCCTCCGAAAGTGCAAAAATACTTACACAATCAGTGTAAAGTATTTTAAAATATATAGTAAAACATATTACCTTTACCATAGAAATAAAAATTTTCTAATAAATATGAAACTTCTAATAATTTTTATCAAATTTAAGAATAATTTTCACTTAAAAGAAGTGTTATTTAACTTGATGTCAGAAAATAATTTCTTATTTTTAAGGAGTTAAGTACAAGTTTTCAGTAAATAAAATTAAATATAATGGCCTTAAATAAAATAAAATTTTTCCTAAAACGAAAGAAATATTTACTAACTAACAGTAAAATTTTAGATGATGTATGAACTAATTAGGAGGAATTTTTACTGTTTTCTAATAAAAATTTAGTCCTCAGTAGTAAAATTTTTCTATAATTTAGAAATTTTTACCAAATTTTAAGTAAAATTTGTTTCTTAATTTGAAGAAAAATGTTATAAATATTGGTAAAAAATATTCTTGGCGCCGGATTTTCCTCCAAATAAGTTAATTTTTCTAAATTCTAGTTCATTTTTTTTTTTAGTGAAGTTTAAAGAAATCTGCTTTACTTAATTTTTCAAAACTTTTATTAAAAATTGCAAAACTGCAAAAATTTTATCCTGCACGAAATTTTAAACAAAAATATAAAAAATGATTTAATTAAAAAATTGTAAATGTTCATCAAAACCATCTTCTCATTGAAATGTTTGATTTTTAATGATCAGAAAACAATATTTTTAATAAATGCTTTAGATTTAGAAAATAAAAGATAACTATAACGTATGCTTTATAAGCTATTTGAAGTATGAACATATGAATTCTTTTGGGAGTTCCTTAGAATAACACGAAAAAAACATAAAAGAAGTTTTGGAAGCAATGAAAGAAGTTATAGCCGCAGAATGACTGCCATTTGTTTTGCTAGGAACTTACAAGGAAAGTGCTGAAAAGGGCAGATAAAATAAATGTTAGTTTGTTAATACTAATAAATAGAAAGTACGACATTCACGAATTTATTAGTAAATATAGTCCTGATATCGTACTTCTATGCGAGACTAAAATCAACCCTACGCACAATATTTCATTCAAAAACTTAAATTTTATAATAAAAGACAGAAAAGGTGTATCCCAAAGTGGAGCAAAGCAATGTTAATCAAGAACATCTTCAAATATAGTTATTACACAAATAGCGCAATAAATTCATTTGATTCTTATGAAACAAGCATAATTAAAATTCCTTTCCTTTATTTCACTAAAAGGTAATTAATAAGCGTTTTGAATATATGGACTCACAAAATGAGAACAACTGTTACATTTTAGCAGGAGACCTTAACTGCAAACACACAGACTGGGGTAATCCAAATAACAACCAAAAGGGAAGTATATTAAGAGAATGGTTAGAAGATAATGAAATTCGTTTCAGAAGTAAGTTTTATGCATATAGTACTCCATCATACCCTCGCTCGTATAGCGAACTGTAGATTACACATTCACCCAAAAAACAAATGAACTAGAATTTAGAAAAATTAACTTATTTGGAGGAAAAATTATACACCCAGAAAACAGTATCAGTTGTGTCCACCGAATTTGTTGCCAATATAATTCAGGCGGTTAAGACAACTGTCTTTATATTAAATTATATTTTTAGTTGTGAAAGCCAATATTCAGTTGTACAATTTAATATTTATATTCCACAGAAATATTATTACGTTCCACATAATTTTATTTTAAAAAAATTATTTTTAAATTTTTCCGGTATCGAAACTGGGCAATCAGATTCAAAGTTCACACTCTTGCTTACTGCACCACAACTAATTTAAATTTTCTGTGATATATTTGCCATTTAAACATTTGAAAATTTTAATTTAATTAAAAAAAAAAAAAATTTATTGTTTGCCCTTTCCGAGATTTGAACTCGGGAATTCTGAGTACTACCTCTCTACCTGCTACACCACAAACTTTTATGAATTTTTATGGCTAATTTTGAAAAGTACAAATTAAATTAATCGAAAATACAATCAAAAAGAGGACTACTGATTTTCCATGATATTCAACCCATTTTGTTGTTTATTTTCAAATATTGTTTAATAATCGACAAAAGTAGTAAAAGCAATAGAAAGTTGTTTAAAATAACCATCAATTTTTTACTGACAAAATGTTAGAAAAAACTACTTTTGTGGTTTGTTTTTCAAATTTCAGTCGGTAACGGAAAATATATTGTGAGTGTATAACATTTGTTTATCAATTCCAATCATTAGTGACGTCTATTATAAATACAATCCACAATTCTGTTGCTTCCACTGAAACTCTAATTAAATGATATATTTGATCAGAACAACCGTAATTGTAGTTACCACTTTTAAATATCGACAATTTTTTTAATAAATTTGATAGATTGTAACAAATTACTAATATATTCACTAAATAAATGATTGCACACAAATACCAAACGAATTTTATTTTTAAAGATGATTGGAAATACCAATAATTGAATGATAGGATTGAGTTTTGGAGTCTTTTCCCTTTTTTTAATTCCCAATACAACATTTTTGCTTTGTTAATGGATTTTAGGTTATTCCAAATAAAATTAAATCCTCACAAATAAATGTTAATGGTTTTGATCGAATTGCAACCAATCTTTTCTCTGGGTGTAGACAAATTTTACTATTGAGAACTAAATTTTTATTAGAAAACAATAAAATTTCCCCCTAATTTGTTCATATATTATCTCAAATTTTACTGTTATTTAGAAAATGTTTCCTTGGTTTAAAAAAAAAAATATTTTAATTAAGTTCATTAGATAATTTTTTTTACTAAAAACTTGGTCCTATCACCCTAAAAATAATAAAATAATTTCTAACATAAAGTTAAATAACACTTCTTTTAAGTGAAAATTATTCTTAAATTTGATAAACATTTTCTAATAAATATGAAACTGTTTCGATGGTAAAGGTAATATATTTTACCATATATTTTAAAAAGTAAACAAATTAAAAAATGTACTTCAGGATATCCTGAAACGAAATAAGTTGTGACAAAGGATCCTTTTCGTAGTTAGTTAATGGTTCTCCTTTAGAGAACTGCAAAAATGGACGCCCTAAGTGACACACGGCATCTATGGCTAAGGAACACTGGGGTTATTTGTCTTCTTAAATTAACTGATTTAAGGACATTGTTGCAAAAATACAAAATATCACAGTTACATTTCTTGTTGTTATTGGAAAATAGAAAGGTCATAAGTTTATTTTGTGGCATTTTTAGCTTAAACTTTACTTGACATATATAAATTTTAACTCTTTTATTATTAAGTGAAAAAAAAATAGTGGTAATGCCTGCGGTAAATATAAAGTAATGTAAATATAAGTAATGTAAATATAAAGTAACCCATGTAAAAATCGCAATATATATGAGCATACATGATCATACATGGTCCTGTATATGATCATACATGGGCATACATGGTCATATACGTCCATACATTATCTCATATATGACCATATATCTTCGGATCCGAAATTTGAGGGTATATGGTGATATATGTGCATATATTATCATACATGGTCATATATTATTCATGTAAGCTCGTATATGATCATATACGTCCATATACCATGTATATGACCATGTATGCCCATGTATGATCATATACAGGCCCATGAATGATCATGTATGCTCATATATATTCGATTTTTACATGGGAATGTATAAAATGTGCTTACGATATTTTGTATTACGATATAGTCAGCAAACAAAATTATGTAGTACATAAAAGCGCACATCCGAAATTTTATACCTTTAAAATATATTTTAAGCTACTTTAAGTTCAATATTTAAGACTGTTGAGATTAGAGATGGACACGTGAACGATTTTTGACTCACGCTCACGCACAGCCATGTTATTGGCTTTTATCCATCAACATGGTCGCTACCATCATTATTATAGTAAATATGTTACTATTTTATAATTGACACCTTCTATTTTATAACATGATTGGCTGTAACCATGCTGTGGTAACAAAAATTCTGACTATGAAAAAAATATGAAAATTATTCAACCATAAAATACTGGCAACAATCAATAAATAATTATACATAAAATATGATTCTGACATTTACGGTCATAATAATGTCTTGTGCTCATAAAAACCAAAATTTTATCAGTTCAGTCAGTTTGTTTTTACTACAAAATGTCTTAAAAAAATAATCATATATTGTTTACTAAAACTGGACAAATGTGGGAAGAGAATACATTTCATGTGGTATTAAAACATTACATCAAGACCCATTAATATCCATTTAATTTTTTTTTTAACTTTAGATTTTTTTTAAAGATTTTTCTTATACATATAATATTATTTACACTAATCAATTCATTGTCAAAAAGATTCCATATAAAGATTTTATATTTTTTAATTCGTTTCAATAAAAACAATAAGAAATATTTCTTAAAAAAATATATTTATTAATTAATTTCTTATAAAAAGTTCTTTATATTAATAAAATATTTTTTTATAAGAAAAAGTCTGTAGAACCCAAAATTGTTTTTGTACGAAACCGTTTCTTACACAAAATACTAGATATTTAGAAATTTATCTGATGAAAACATTTTTAGGTTCTAGGGCCTTTTCCTTAAACTAAAATTCTCAGATTCTGCATAAATCTGTTAGATAAAAATTCATATATTTCTAAAAACTTAGATTCTTAGGCCTTTCTTTGAAAGAAAAATTCATAGATTCTGAGGACTTTTCATCATGAAAAATACTTCGATTCTAAGGACTTCTTCTAGTAGAAATATTCGCAGATTCTAAGGACTTTCCCTAAAAGTAAAACTTCTAAAAAAATCTTAAAAATGTCGTTAGAATCTAAGGGTTTTTTTAAAAAAATCCTTAGAATTTAAACAAATTTTTTTAAGCATTTTTTTTTATAAAGTCAACAGAATCAAAATTTTCTTGAAAGAAAAGTTTTTAGAATCTGATTTTTTCCTTAACAATTTTTCTTCAAAAAGTCCTTAATTCTTAAATTTAAAGAACTTTTTCATGGTTTCTAAGAACTTTTCCTTTAAGAAACTTTCATAAGAAAAGTTCTTAAAATCTAATAATATTTCTTAAATAAAAAGTACTTATGAAATTTTCTAAATGTAAATACTAATAATTTTCACCCTAAAAAATTCTCCGAATTATTTACACGATTTACATTAAGTATTGCCTTACTGCTCCAAACTTTGTCCACTTCGACGAAAAATGAAACGATTGTGTCTGTAGAATGTTAAGCAGTCTAGTTATGAACAAGATTTAAATTTTATGATCATCATTTTAAAACAAAGTATTACAAACTTACCTACGATTTTAACTAGGCTTGTCTCAATTTTTTAACTGAAATGCCATCTTTAAACTACTTTACTAATATTGCCCTGATCGTCATCTAAAAGATAATGGGTCTGTAGGATTTCACTTCTGGTTAAACTAATAAAAAAGAAGAAGTTGTCAAAATATTAAGAAGTACAAGAACATTTATGATATAAAAATTTGGAAATGGTACAGAAATAAAAAGAGGAATTTCAAGAGAATGTGACATCACTTCACTGGCTATAGGTATTTTTGTGTTTAGAATGACCGCAGCAAAAACATGGTATCAACTACATACCAGGCTATTTACTCGCTTAAATACTTTTGTTCGTTATGTCCAAAAAGTAATGAGTACCAATTACTTTTTGGCTGTTCGTAAGCGAGAGGGTAATGACCACTGATTACTTTGTGTATTTTGTAAGTGAGAAGATAATGACCACTCATTAGTTTTTGGACATCGCTAACAAAAGTAATTCAGCGAGTAAATAGGCTGGTAAGTAGTTGGAACCCTGTTTTTGCAGGGACCTTTTCCGGGCAGCATGATATAAACCTTTATGTTGTGAACTATTACCACCACCTGCAAATTAAACTTACTGAATTCTAATAGCCTGTGGCATTCCTTTACTTGATTATAGGTTAATATTTTGAAGTTCATCATGACCACTTCTTGGATCTGCATGATATAAAGACTATACATTATGAAATATATAATATACAATATACTATTTCACATTACTTACCTTCATGTCATATATCAAATAAACGTATATGGTGTCGTCAATAAATTTGCTATTTATTTGTTTTATTATTCTATTTTAACGTTGTAAAAAAGTTGCACACAAACAATATGCACATGTTTTCCTATTTATTATTTTTTTGTTCATACCAGGGATGGTAAAGTCACAGCTTTTGTACTTTATACAGCACTTTTTATTAAAAATATATAATGAAATACTTTATTTTTTTCTCAAAATGATCGAATTTTTCATAGGAAAAAAAAAGACCAAACACCCATCGAAATCTCAAGTTAATATGATGATATTAATATGATGATTTTCGATTAAATTACTGAAAAATGTATCAAGAAAACATTGAAGACTTGGTATTGTATCAAGGTTTCAAATAATTTATGCAATTAAATCATGGTTACATGCAAAGAAAAACTGGTGTTAAATATCGAAGTTCTTACATTAATATTTTTTGCATGTAGTCATAATGTGGAAATTTTTCTTACAAAAATTGTAAGAATATAATTTTTTCAATACATAATTCTAATAATACAAGTAGTACACGTAGTTACAATTACTTTTGTCCTGCAAAAATTTTAACTTACCATCTCTGTTGTGATGACAACAATTGCATTGTTGATGTAAGTGTTGCCACAAACAAGATTTTAATTTCCTAAAATTGTAGATAAAATTACCCAAAAAACAAAAATCATAAATAAAATTACATTGTTTTTACACACTAGCACATGTTAAATATTATGCAAGTATTTGCAAAATAGCACATAGGATTTGTAATCTTACTGTGGAAATACATAATATTTTTTATAAATTTTAATTGATAAATTATTATTTTGTATGTTATTCATATTTATTATATTTTAAGCAAAAAGGTTTATTATTTTCCCGTTGATATCCCTAAAAAATGATCCATTTCACGTTTGCAGAAACAAACGGGATAACTTATCTACAAAATGACTGAAGTTACAAATTAACTACAGATATTTTTAGATTAATTTGACATTCACAACTATGAGTAGGTGGTAAGCTTTGGTTGTTTAGAGAAAAGTTGGCAGGTCCAAAAAATATTAAAATTTAAAGGACTTACAAATAAGTCAATAATTTGATAAAACAACGGCTAAACTTTGAATTATTATTATTTATAATTTACGTTTCTTTTGATTCTGTTTAATCTATTGCATTGAATTTAATTATAGGTCGATTCCATCTTGCAATGCAATTTCAGCACTAAATCTATATTACGATATAATTATTAAATTGAGAATTTAATTGATTTTCTATTTATTTGTTTTTAAAGTTTAAGTAAGAGTGTTTTAATATAAAAGTACCTAATTATCCAAAACTACACATATCATCAATTGCCCACGTAGTTAAATATTACCCGCGTTTTGGGTGATTTCCAAGAATGTGGCAGCACTTGTTGATAAAGACGACGCGATAATTCACAAATATCTTATTGTTATCTCTCTCCCTCAATTCAGAATGACAATGGTATTATGGTTACCATCATTACTTATTCTTATCGGGAGTCTTGATTCTGATCTTGAACGATACAGACGCAATATTTTTATTTGACGTCAACATTAAACGTTTAGTTGATCAATTGGAGGCAAAAACTCCCAAAATAACGTTTAAAATAAGAAACGTTAATAAACGTAGAAGTAAGTTATACCTTTCAGATGCTACAGTGCATTCTGAAATGATGACCATCCTGAGGGAGAAGAATATTCACTGTAGATAACGCTAATGGAAAAGTTCTACATAGCTGGCTACAAAACAACTGTTTAGATGTAACACGCGGTTTCCTAATGGGTCTTCTTTTCTAGACCACTTTCTATTAAGTCCCAGCATAATCAACAGTATCCAACCTAATTATCAGATCGAAAGCTTATCAACTTTCTCGGATCATTTCCCATTAGTACTGAAACTGGAAAGTGATGCAGCCTGTTTAACATTAAGAAGTTCCCTGGTAATAACGTCATATAAGAACACTAATTGAAACGCATTCAATAGAGATTTAGATGCAGCCTCAGATGCCATTTTACCTCCTAACAACTGCAATTTAAATAATGATGAATTAGATGTGCTTATAAATACTTTTATTAAACACTTTCCTCAATACATGAAAGCCACTCCAACAAACTGGAGATAAATGACCAAAAACGTCAGTATCCTGATAACATCAAGAAATTTTTTAAAGTTAAGTATGCATGGCAGAAGAACCTAAAGAAAATATATCACAGAACTGGAAATAGAATTAGCAGCAAGTATAAAATTCTCACTAAACAGATACAACTATTAAGAACAATTATTAGTGAGCTTATAAATCTTGAAGATGCTAAAAATTTGAGACATAGACTCTCAAAAATAACACCAGGTCATACTGCCTTTAAAGACGTATTTCGGTTCGTTTGTAAAAAGAAGTCTCCTTTTTGCCAGCAGCTCATACACAATGATACTATCACTTGCAATAGTTGTCAAATTTCAGAGATATTTAGAACACATTATACTGCTATTTTTCAAGAGGTACATCCTGAAAGACCGGTTAAAAATATAGAGAATCAAATCTCATCATGTGTTGATAGACTACCGCAACATATCTATACATTTGATGACACGTTTCTGGCGTCTTGATAATTACCATTTTTCAAACGTGAATAATATCAGAATGCACATTAACAACATTAATAGCAAAAAGTCGTTTGGCGTTGATTGCGTTTCCAATTTTATAATTAAAAAATTTCCTGATACAACACTGAATTTATTAGCTGCTATTTTTAACAATTGCATTAATAACGGCTATTTCCCATCGGCTTGGAAAAGCACAAAAATACTTCCAATAAAAAAAAGCAGGACAGTAAAAAGCCTGAGGATTTTCGCCCAATATCCCTTTTATCCAACATTGGTAAATTATTTGAACACGTTATTAAGAAAAAACTAGAAAATGAGTTCATTGTGGAACCAATATCGGAATTTCAATTTGGATTTGGAAGATCTCACTCAACACAACATGCATTGTTGAAGTTTCACAATGATGTAACTTGCAACTAAAGGGATAAAATATGCATGGTGGCAATATCATTAGATATAGAAAAGGCGTTTGATTCGGTTCATCAAAATGGAATCCTCCACACACTGATAAATCTTGGCGTTGACCCATTTCTGGTAAAAATATTTTGCAGCTTAGAAAGTTTCGAGTCCAAATCAACAACATTACCTCAGAACTAGGACAGGTGAAAAGTGGGGTACCTCAGGGAAGTGTCTTGGCTCCATTCCTATTTAATATTTTCCTGCATGATTTTCCTCACCAATCTAGAAATTCAAAGGCTATTTTATACGCTGATGATTGCCTTATTTATGCACACAATATATCACCAATACTAGCTCTGAACTCATCTTAGAGAAATAAGCGCCTATTACAAGAAATGGCGCATTAAAATCAACGCGGCCGATTCTGAGGCTATCATTATTAGGAACCCTTCGGGTAAATGTCCTAGATATGTGGTGCCGAAAAGTAAATCCCTTCAACTTATACTAGACGGCGAAAGTATTCCATTTAAAAATTCAATAAAATATCTCGGAATACATTTTGATAAATTATTGAAATTTAACGCCCACGCTAGAAGTCTCATGGGAAAGGCTAAAAATATTTCTAAAATGTTTGCATCGCTAATGAACAACACATACTTACCTAAGAACACCAAGCTTTTACTCTACAAGGTCGCCATAAGATCGGTTCTGTCTTATGGATTCCCAATACTATGTCTCCTATAGTAGCCAAAGAATTGGAGATATTTGAACGGAAAATCCTAAGAAAATGCATCGGAAAAAATTATGAAAATTTCATAAAACGATTTTTAAATAGTTATGTCTATGAAAATGCCGATGTTCTACCCTTCTGTAGGTACGCCATGTCGTTTCAAGCCAGATTTGTTGAGAAACTTGCGCTACACGATAATATGCTTGTCAGCAAAATATACGAAAGCGAGAAAAACAACATCTGGGCTGGATCTACATATCTTTCTCCTGTCGGTATAATCAACGGACGTATTGACGACGATCCAGCTCCTCTGGACCTTCCCTCATTCTATATGAGCCCAGCCTCCGGCAATCATAGGGGCTGAAGATGATATACGTATATACTAAATTTTACTTGAACTGTAATATGAATATGTTTTATCAATTTATGTAACACAACTTTTGTTATTTAGTTTTAGTAATGTTATTTATTTAGTTTTAATATTGTCATTTACAGACGTCTGCTCTGTTAGCGACTTTAAAGGCCGGAAGCAAGCCTTGTCAAACTTTTAATTTTGTAATTTTTTTTACATATTCTATCTCACTTTAGCAATGTTACGTTAACTTAGTTATTAGAGTAAGACACATATAGCTCTAAGAATGTTATTATTATTATAGTATGTAAGACAATCAATGTAATCGAAAAAGAAGAATACTTAATAAGATTTTTACTTACTTACTTATTCTGATCAATTTTGTTATGATTTCTGAAGTCATTAGATGATAGCGATCATAATTTACTGTTACATTATATATGTGTTAGTGAATTGTGCGTGAGCAGGAGACCTGCGAGGAACAGCTAAGAGCCGACTGAACCGAGCCGCTGGCAATTTTTTTAGCCACCGATGTTTTTTAATATTTTTTACATTTAATTTATTACTTTTATGCATTTTTTAAGTTTATTTTCTTTAAAATCTTTATTATTTTTCTTTGGCAGTGCTGTCAACTTAGAGCTAATCTTGCAAGAATTATAGCAAAAGAAAATATGTTTTAAATTCAAACCTATGCTTGTAAAATGAACAATCATATTTTGTGAATTTGCTTAAAATATTATATACATTTTTATAAACTATCCAATATTTTTAATAATACTTTGTATTTGAACTATTTAAAACTTAAATTTTTTGCTTGGTTGGTTTAAGAAGAATTATCAGTAATATAAAACGTTTGTGTTCCACTTTAGGACAAAATTGGACTTTACTCGAAACAAAAAATAATATTTTTCGCAGAAAATCTATAAACTTGGTAAAATCTTACTAGTTTTCGCATAATGTTGACGAAAAACTTTATTTGTTGGTATCCTGCTAATTATTTTTTGTGTATTATTGCGCCAGTTATTTCGTCAAAACGTGGTTATTTATCATTGGAAATAAAATTATTATATTAAAAAGGGGGTGTCTCCGAATTATTTGATGTAAAAGATCTGAAATTGGGTAGTATTAAGTCTTTTATGGTAAATTAGAATTATTCCAGTCCATTGATATATAATAAAGTTATACGCAATTTCATGCACGAACTTTAAACCGAAACAACTCGAATATGCGTTCAAACACAATTTAAATTTTCTGTTTTGTATCAAGCATACATTGGAAGTTTCTGGCATATACTAAGGTAAATACTAGTATGTTTATTTACTAATCTTTAGTTAGCCGGCTAAGTTGATTTTTTTTGTATGAACCGCCACCGCAATTTTTTCCATCTGCCGCCGTGGATTAATTTTGCTCGGCTCACGCCAGAGAACTGCAATATAAACTTTTTTCTTGATTTAATCATACACAAAAATTCTTGTTCACATTTAATAATTCAACAAAATTCACTGTAGAATAAAATCAGCATCATGGTTCTCAAATCCGTTTTTTAGAATTTTTATTAGTAATACAATACTAAAAATATTCTTCTTTGTGAAATAAAAATATTTTTTTTGAAAACAAATTTAGGTCGATATATCAGACTTGCCTTATCCGGAAAAATTTAAATATTGTCTAAATTTTTTTTCATCTATTTTGATTGGAAAATTAGGCAATATTTAACTTTAACCGGATTGGGAGAGCCTGAGATATCGACCCAAATTAAAAAAAAAATAAATTTCACAAAGAACAATATTTTTGGTATTACTAATAAAAATTCTAAAAAAACGGATTTGAGAACCACCCTAATATACATATAAAATATATGAATGTGTTTCCACAAAATCATCCCCTTTTTATAGATAAGAAACTATTTTGTTTTAATTATGAATACACACACACGTTATTTTGTTTTTTTATTTATTCTATAATAATTATTGTTGACCCGAACGAACAAGAATATGACATTGTTTTACAACAATAATATGACATTGTTTTATATACATATGATGATTATAAACCAGTGATAAACCAGATGATTATAAACCAGTGACAAAACAATTTGCACATCGTTTGATTGATTTAAAATCATCAACAAATATGTGTGTTGGAGTATATTCAGCGTTTGAACGCAAACACAATTTATTCTTGTGTTGATTGCGTATGAACGTTTTGCAATCAACAAATGCAGTTCTCTGGCGTGAGCGTCAGTATAGTAAAAATTTGTGCAAGGTAGGTGGAAGTGATATTGTAAAGAAAAAATTAAAGGGCTTCAATTAATAAAAACAACCTTTCAAAATAAAAAACAAATTGTACGAGTTAATGTTGATGGTTTAACTAATTACAAATTGATTGTGGAAGAAGGTAAGACTGAAGTTTACCTTTTCGGGCACTCCTCAGACAAATATATCACCCCACGGGAATTAAAAAGAAATATTTGTGTGGGACATTTAATTTGTGTAAAGCTTGCTTTGTAGATACTCGTACACAGTGTGCAATATTGTTGAAAGAAAGTCAAACGCACACATGGGCATTTTTAAACTAAATTTCCACAGTAGTACCGAGGATTAAACGCACTTTTCAAAGGGTACATGATTTAATATTTTATTTTTTAATTTTTTTTCAGATTCAAAACTAGCTCTGTCATTAATGTTAATGAATTGATTAGACATATATGCTTTGCTGCTTTCGTAAATGTAATAGAACATATAGTCGTCTAGATTCATATAGATATCATTTAAATATACACTACAAAAATGACGAAAGTAACCACACAATGACACCATCATTCAATGAAGATAATTTTGATATTTGTGATACAGTTCAACACTTTTATACCCAAACAAATGACCATGTTAATACAAGTAACACATTATCAGCTACAGATATACGTTTATATCTAATAAAGCAGGTTGTAAAGGCTTATTGCAATGAGTTAGTTCCACGAAATAAGTGTATTGAGACTATTAAAAATGTAGTAAATTGTTACAGAAAACATTTATTCATATTAAAAAGTAAACTTATCAATTGCAATGTTTCATCCGATATACTAGTCTTTGTTCAGAAATTATGTGATAGTAGTATTATAGAATCGGAATATAAATTTATTCAAGAATTTATGAAAACCATTTTTTTCTAGAAGTTAATTTTATTTCATTACATAAAGAAGTACATAAAGTTCTTAGTACAGGCGGACAAACTATTTTGAAAAATGTAGATTTTTCGGTTGCCATTACGCGAAATGTTTTCAGTCCTTTTTCAGAAAACAAATTTTTTGACTAAAATTTTGTCTTACATTAACGTATTAAAGTCCAGAGATAAAAAAGTTACTTATAATTTCATCCAAACCTCCGTATGGAATAATAAAATATATTATCAGTTAACAAACAGTTCTGATAAAGAAATCTTATTTTTACCACTGATTATATTTTATATAAAAATTCCTTGCAATCCTGAATATTTGCAATCTAATCTTTCGCACATATTTGTAGCAATGTAAATATTTTCTGAGGATAGAAAAAGATTTGGCAACGCTGCCGTATTTAACGCTTTTATAGAAGAATTGAATTATTGGTATTGAAATAAAAATTCAAATTGACGGAAGAAATATTAACAAAGTAAAAATTATTCCATCATTAATTCTATGTGACAACCTTGGATTGAATACGATCCTTGGTTTTTCAGAGAGTTTCTTTAGTAACTTTTTGTGCCGTATCTGCAAACAACATCGAAATATAACGCAAGTTGAGGCAAATGAAAATATTGATATGTTGAGAAACATTGAAAATTATAATAGAGACTTGTCAATAAAAAATTTTAAAGTTACTGGCGTAAAAGAAAGTTCTGTTTCGATCAATATTAATAATTTCCATCTGACAAACAACCATAGCGTTGATGTCATGCATGATCTTTTGGAAGGCGTATGCCACTGTGTATTGGTTTTTATTCTTAAACATTTTATTGTAGACTTACTTTTGATTACGGTCCCGTTTATGGCAGGAACAAACCTCCTATTTCCATTCTAGATTTTCTAAAAAAATTCTAATAAATTGAAGTTATCAGCTTCAGAAATGTTAATTTTTGTTAAGTGTTTGGATTATTAGTTGGCGATTTAGTTACAAATTGCGAAGAATGGTCTCTATACTTACTTTCAAGACAAATTGTGAATATAACTTGTGAATCTGATTCTATTCAAAAAGGTTTAGCTGAGCATTTACATGAATTGGTTCGTGAACAGAACACTTTGTACCTTAAACTTACAAAATCCACCTTAACACCAAAGTTTCAAAACATGCTACACTATTTTTATATTATGAATCAAATAAGTCCTTTAAAAAGTATCTATTCAATAAGGTTTGGGTCAATGCACAAAGTTTTAAAAAATATTTGTAATGAAATTGTAGGACAATTTTTGTCAAATATCAAATAAAGTTACTAGATTTCCTTATAAATTTCAATGATATTTTAAAAGAAAAAATCGAAGCAGGACCTTCAAAAATACTACCTAAAAATTCTTTGGAAAAAAATGGAATTATTTCATCATTTTCATTCCATACAGTATCTTACCTCCAGCATGAGCATATAGTTTTTAAACCTGGAATTGGCGAATATGAAGATGAAATTCCATTAATTGGACTTATTAAACCTATTTTTTAAATTAATAATTCGTATGGTTTGTGTATTCAAAGACTTTTAAAAAAATTGTCTATCTTTTTTATTCAGCCTTTTCAGAATGCTGGGATTTTATATTTATATATATTATTAATGTGCCATAATATGATATAAGATAGTCATATTACGTATATTAATAATCATAATATAATAAGAAGGATCATATATATATTATAGAAGGGATCATATAATGATAATTCAGGAATCATAATATTGTTATGGGGACAATAATATGATAACATTTTGAGCATACTATGATTACATGCGATAACATTATGATATATTTGGGATCATAATATATTTATTTAGAACATAATATGGTAATTTTTAAATCATAATATAACTGTAGGTACCATATTATGGTACAGTTATGGTAATTTTATTATCATAATATGATATCCATATTATAGTACGACTATGGTTGGCACAATCATAAACCCAAAAATATATGATGCTTTTCGAATATGATTGTGCCAAACATGTTTTTCTCTGCGTGTGTCTTAAATGAATTGCAGCATTGCCAATTTCTTAGTACTCTGCGGTACATAGGGATATATCTTGTTATTATATTTCTTTTATGAAAACGTAAAATTAGTATTTAAACTTATCTTTAAAAGGCGACTTTATATCCTTTCTCATTTTCCTTTTTATTTATGTGCACAAAATCAACTATAATATTAATGTCTATTGCAACAAATAAATAAATAAATTAATATAAAACCCAGTACTCGGCAACTCTGTTTTTCGTTTTGTTACTCTACTTGCATCTACTGTCAAAAATTCACTTGCATCAATATTTTATTGCAAGCTGAGTCGCAAGTAGCATAAGTGTGAGTGTGATAGTAAAAAAGTATGAGTGAATTGAGTTTTTGGCAATTGCATGTGGGGGGTTAGGTTATTATTTCTCGAAAATTAGAAAACTTTTACTTTAAAAAAAATACTTGGCAGGCAATCCGTGAAATTGCTATTGGAAAAGCTAACAACAATACGATAGCTGTACGACTGATGCCGATGAATTGAAACAAACCTACCTTTGGCTCAGATCGATAACAATTTTTATACTTACAACTATATCAACACTAAAGAAAATAACTGAGTTCACATGCGTAACTCAACTTGATGTATTGACTTGTTTCTCTATGGTTAAGTTAAATGCTGTGAGGTATGATAATGTACAGCCTATTTTCATAAAAATGCTGTTACCGTTACTCCTGCCTTATATAACATATTTCTTCAACCACATTATAACTTCCAGTAGTTTTTCTTTTAAATGGAAACATGCCAAAATTATTCCAAGCCCAAAAACAAACTCAGATTTCTGACCAATAGCAATACTATGTTATCTCTCGAAAGTTTTCAAAAAGATTTTGCACACCCAAATGAGTAGATATATTAATACCGGTTTAATGCCAGACAAGCGATCTGGTTTTCCTAATCATAGCTGCGTGACAGCCTTGGTGGTCTGTGAAAACATTAGGCGTGAACTGGATGATAGCAAAATACACTTTCTTGTACTTCTTGATCACTCAAAAGCTTTTTAAATTTTTCAACTAATTCCACTTAGCTTTTGTCCTCATACCTCATGAATTGTACGCATTCCGTCTATGTGAATAATAAGTCATCCCAATTTTTTAATCTCGATAGCAGTGTACCCCGCTGCTATGTTCCATATACACTCTTAAAAATGTTTGTAAATTTACTACTATAAAATGGGTAAAGTTTTATGTAATATTACGAAAATTCGGTAAATATAAACACCAAATGCGTAAAACTTTTTTGCACATACTTTGATGTACAATAATACACACACGAAGTATTTTTAGACACTATGTGCTTAGAATTGTTGAATACAAAATACACTAACTTGTATTGGTAATAAAATTATGACATTTTAAAATTATTTTCAATTCCTGGCGATATGATGAAAAGTTGAAAGAAAAATTAAAAATTATGCAAGCGATTGAATGCGTTTGAGAACGTTATTCTAGATGAACTACTGCTAATTTCTTAAGTCTCAGGAACACGCAGAGAAAAAACATGGTTGCAAGATGATCACTGCTACTATACCTATATTGTGCTTGCTGCAATCGGGTATTGTTGTCACAACCAAGTTATTGGTTTTCTAGTCATCAACATGGTCGCTACCATCATTATTTAGTAAATATTTTACTATTTTATGATTGGCACCTTCTATTTTATATCGTGATTGGCTGTAACTATACTGTGGTTACAAAAATTCTGACTGTGAAAAAAATATGATAATTATGCAACGATAAAATGCTGCCAACAATCAATAAATAATTATACATCAAATTAAAGATGACTTTAACATTGACCAAAATTTGATCAGATAAGTCAGTTTGTTTTTAATACACAATGTATTGAAAAAACAATCATATATTGTTTACTAAATCTGGACAAATCTGGAAAATATATTTCACATGTCATTAAAACATTTTGTCTATTGATCCATTAAAATCCAGTGAATTTTTTTTTAGCTTTAGAAGATTTTTTTACAGAAGTTTTTCGAAAATATAATATTGTTTACACTAATTAATATAATATTATTTACACTAATTAATTCATTGTCAAAAAAAATTCTATTAAAAAATTTTATATTTTTTAATTCTTTTCAATAAAAACAATTAGATTTTTTTTTTTAATATGTTTATTAATGCATTTCTTGTAAAAAGTTCCCAAAATATTAATAAAATATTTTTTATAAGAAAAAGTCCGTAGAACTCATGCTTTTTTTTGTGTATGAAAAGGTTTCTTATACAAAATAATAGATATTTATAAATTTATCTGATAAAAACATTTTACCATTCTATGGACTTTTCCTTAAACTAAAATTCATAGATTCTGAAGAAAATACTTAGATTCTAAGGACTTTAAGAAAAATTTCTAAAAACTTTCTAAAAAAAATGTCTAAGATTTTTTATTGCAAAAAGTCATTAGAATTTAAAAAAAAAAAGTTTTGAGTATTTTTCTTAAAAAAACTCCACAGAATCAAAGTTTGCTTGATAGAAGAGCTCTTAGAATCTATGATATTTTCCTTAACAATTTTTCTTCAAAAAATCCTTAATATAATTTTAGAAAAAACATTTCTAAAGGAAATATTCTTAAATTTAAAGAGCTTTTTCATAGTTTCTAAGAACTTTTCCTTTAAGAAATTTTCTTAGATTATGGATCATATAATGATAATTTAGGAATCATAATATATTTATGAGTGACTATAATATAATGTCATTTTGAGCATACTATGATTACGTACAATCATATTATGATAATTTCAATATAACATGTATATTCAGGACCATAATATTGTAATTTTTGAATCATAATATAACTGTAGGGACCATATTATGGTAAAAATATGGTTAGTTTATTATATAATATGATAACCATATTATAGTACAACCATGGTTGACACAACCATAAACCCAAATATATATGATGCTCTTCGAATATGATTGCCCCAACCATATTTTTTCTTTGCGTGAATCAAACAGTAACAGAAAGTGCTATTGAAGAGGCGATTGTAACTGAATTATATAAACATCTTGAGGTAAGGGTTAAAATTATAATTTTTTTACATATCGTTTGTATCTTTTTACAGTTTGGAAAATATTGGACGACATAAAGGAGGAAGTCCCAACCAATACCTCATTGATTTTATTCGTAAGCAGGGTAAGCTTTGGTATACACATGTGGCCACATCCATATGTGAAAAAGTTATGTGTTTTGATGTGCCATGAGTCTATAGTTGTGTACATCTACATTTAAAGTCTGCCATGTAAAAATATTATCGGCACATCACATGTAACAAGTTAAAAACGTGATGTGCCGGGCTCATTTAAATGTGAAATGTGCTTAGACTACTGGCACATGCGGATGTGGCCATATCGGATTACCCTGTTCGTAAGTATCTTTTCCCGCAAAAATTAAAAGATACTATAAACCAACTTTAATGTGTTTAATGAAATAAACGTTATGATAACACTGTACAACACATAATAAAAAAAATGCTCTTCAAAACTAACTTGAAGTTATAAGTTTTATTTCTCACGAATGAACAATTAGAATAAAATTAGTTTTGTGCTAAATTCTAGATATTTTTAACATGTTTTTACTTTTTTAAAGTAATTTGTTTAGGTGCAAACGTATACATAGTAAAAAAACATATTATTAATAAAACTAACATTAAAAATAAATCTATTGTTTTGATTACAAAAAAATTGGCCAGTCGTGGTGGTAAATATACGCATTTTTAAAAAGGATTTTAAGCATTTTATGTGTACACTTCAAGGGTGTCAGATTATTTTGATATAAAATCGGCATATTTAAAAAAAAATCGGCACTTCAATTTACAATAGTCGGCAAAAAATCGGCAAATAAAAAACCCATTTTAAATACAAAAAACATATTTTTATTAACAAAAAATAACAAAACAGAATAATTCAGCATTAACTAAAACATAAAATATTATAAAAATCAATAAAAAAAAACGTTTTTAAAATAAATTGTATATATATAGGGTCCGCCATCTAACGTTTTTTTTTTCAACTAGTGCTTATTTCGGGAATGGTAACACTTAGCTCATGTCTGATTTGGCAAATAATTAGTTTTATCCTTCCGCTGAACGAATATGGTTGTGCATACGCTTGAACAACGCTGGGAAATATTGCGACATTACTTTGAAAATCATGGTAATGTTGCAGAATGTCATCTTTTCAACGTCATCTTTTCAGATGAAGCTCATTTGATCTTGTAAACAAGCAAAATTGTCGCATTTGTGACACAGAAAACCCGCACGCATACATTGGAAAGCCGATGCACCTAGAGTATTCAAAAACCGAAACCGAAAACCGGTCAACCGGTTTCTTTTTAAACCGATCGGTTTCGAATATTTTGTAAATTCGAAGAAAACCGAAAACCGGTCTTTTTTGTTCGGTTAACCGGTTTTTTTAATTACATCACCAACTGGGTTACTTGGTCTCTTTTATTTTTTCCGAACACTTTTATAGTCGTTTATTTGGTTATGAAGATTTAGATGTAAGTCTGATAGATTCCGATGAAGACTTAACTTTGGATATTCCATATTCAAATAGTTTAAATTCTGATCTAAATAACACAATAAACAGTATTCCTAAAAAAGAGACCGTACAAAATCATTCATCATTATATGTGACCTTCTCCGAGAAAAGGCACCTAGTTTGTGAAAATAAAGTTTTAAGAAAAACGCATTAAAAGTTTCATAACGCATTATCACTGTGAACACACCTTCAGTTGGGAGATGCGATTTGGTATGGTTATGATTGGAAGCCGACTTTGGTGACGTCTTGCCAAAAAAAGTAAATTTGAATGTTTTTCTCATTTTTATCGATTTTTCCAAGTTCGTTTTGTACACTCACAATATATTTTCCGTTACTGACTGTAGTTTATTTAAAAAGTAATACGTAAAGTTTGTTTTTAAATGAATAATCAATTGAAATTCATAGAAATATATTTTTTAACTATTTGAATCAGTCATTCAAAAAACAAACTATAAAAATTTACAGACATTCAGTAGGAGTTGATATATTCTGTTAAATGTTAAATTTTATTTTTTTTTTGTTTCTAAAAATTGAAATTCATATAATTCTTTTTTGTTTTTTTACCAAAATAGTTTGTATATATACAAAATTATTTCAATAAAAATTACAAGAAATTATTCAAATATACAAACACATAAAGCCAATAAAAATATATACATCTGTGTGTGTTGTGTTTTGTAATTACATACAAATAAAAAAACTTTCAATTTGAAAAACAAACTACAAAAGTAGTTTTTCCTAACTTTTTGTAAGTAAAAATTATATGGTTAGTTTAAACGACTTTCTATTGTTTTTACTACTTTTGTTGGTTATTAAACATTGATTGAAAATAAACAACAAAATGGGTTGAATATAATGGAAAATCAGTTGTCCTCTTTTTGACTGTATTTTCAATTAATTTAATATGTGTTTTAAGTTGTTTTTAACGAAATAATATTGTGAGTGTACGTTATGGGGCAAATAAATTTTTATTAGAAATCTAATTGATTTCATCTTATTCTACACCCTATTAGGTACAAGAATCCCCTCTTAAGTCCAAACCCGTTTTTTGACACACTAGGTCCCTTTTCTCGGAGAAGGTCACATATGATGATTTCATATATCTTGATAAATGCGACGAAAGAACTGAAAAGTTGGACAATTTATATAATTGTCTTTTGACTATTTGTCCAACATCTACTATTAGTGAAAGAGTATTTTCCACTTCTAGCTTTATCAAAAGCAAACAAAAAAATCGTCATAAAACGAAACATATTAATTGAATATTATTTCTAAAATATTATTTTAGAAGTGAAAAATAGATTTTCTTTTTACATATTTAAAATGTAATATTAAAAAAACTTATTTAATGCCAAACGTTCAAATTACTAACGTACCTAGTTTTACCCAATTTACAAACTTAATCTCTATTCATTTGATATGAATATAGTTTTATATTAATTTTTAAAATATTATATTAAAAAATATTAAAACCAAAACAAAATGTTGAAATGAAATACAATAAAAAAATATTATAAAATATTTTTTTTTTCAAAGAATGTATTTTTTTTATTTTTATTACTTTATATATTAAATTTCTTTTTTTGTTTGTAATTAAAACAACGAATTATATAAGCTTTTTATTCAAATTAAACCGGTTTTTTTAACCGGTTTTTTGAAAATTCGATTTTTCGAAGAAAACCGAAACCGGTTTTTCCAAAAGGCGGGTTTTTTGAATACTCTAGATGCACCCAAAACGAGTCACTGTTTGGTGAGGATTTTGGTCCAAAAGCATAATTGGGCCATTTTTCTTCGAAAATGAGCAAGGAGTGCCCGTTACAGTCAATGGCGATCGCTATCGGGCCATGTTGAACGAATTTTTGTTCAAAAAAATTGAAGACGAGGATATTGGCAGCATTTGGTTTCAACAGGACGGCGCTACGTGCCACACAGCCGAAGCTACACTCGATCGCATTAACAGCCGCAGAGCTGATGTCGTTTGGCCACCTCGGAGCTGCGATTTGACACCTTTGGACTATTATTTGTGGGGTGCCGTCAAAGATAAGTGTTACGCCGACAAGCCAGAGACAATTGACGCTTTAAAGGACAATATTCGTGAAGCCATTGGTGAAATACAGCTGCACACAATCGATAATGTGCTTAAAAATTGGACCGATCGTGTAGGCTACTGCATGGCCAGCCGAGGCAGCCATTTGAATGAAATTATTTTCCATTATTAACCGGAAAGATTGTACTTTCAAATAAAAAAGAAATTTGAGAAAATATTCAGTAGTTTTTTTTATACCATTTTCAAAAAAAAAAAAATATTTGGCGGACCCTATACCTATATATTTACATATAAATACTTTGTACTTTAGGATAAATTGATTTAAAATAGCAAAAAAGTTTTTTTAACTTTTTTGTATGAATATGTATTTTATAGATACATATTTGAGTTCGACATTTTTATGAAATCCTTTTTAATATCAGCATCAAAACAGTTTGAATTATTAAATTTTAAATAATCTTTAGAAAATAGAATTCCTTGTAAAGATTCATTTTCCAGGGAACATCGAAATTTTGTTTTATTTAGGTTGAATTGACTATAAGTTCTTTCCACAATTGCGGAACAATGTGGAAGGAGCATAATTTGTTGTACAAACTTTGACAGCACTGGAAATGCAACAGTAGAGTCCCCACGTTTTAAATCTGAAATATTTTGTCAAAAAGTTTGTAAATTTATTTCACTTCCTTCAAAAAATTCTTTAAATTTTACAAATTCAGATTCTTAAATTTGTTTTTCTTTTTCAGAAATAAAGCTGGGGAATTCTTTTAGAATTTCCATAAAAGAATTATTGTCTTTGTTCATAATTTTATTAGAGTTCATCATATTTAAAGATTTATAAGATTTTTGTCCAAAATCAAAACGTTTTAATATTTGCAAGTTCTATATAAAAATTAATACAATTATTAACAATTTTGTTAATTTCGCTGTTGTTAAGCTTTGATTCTGATATTAATTCCTTAGCCATTAATCCCAAATATACTTCATCAAATTTCAAAAAGTTCTTTGTAGTCATAAATTTCGTTAAATAAAGTTCATCATTTAAAATATCGTTTTTTTTATAAAATTACTTAATACAGTTCTTAAAAGCCTTTTCATTTTGCTGTATAGGTTGTGTATTTCTGTTGACTCACTTTGAACTATTCTGTTAATATTATTAACAATTTCAAGAATTATTTTAAAAAAGATAAATATATTTGTTTTTATTCGTTTAAATTTTTTATAATTTTACTTTGAAAGTTTTTTACATTATTTTTATCAAACCCAGTAGAGTACAATTTTTTTACTTGTTCTCTTTCTCTTTTTTTTACTTGTTCTCTTTAGAATAAGCGCTGACAGTTGTCTCTTTTTAATGTAACAAGTATTCCAGTGTTGCCCAAAATTGTAAATTGTACTAAAACAAACAAATTTACGGTGTTTAAGTATTTATCAAAAAATCGGCATTTTTGGAGTAAAAATCGGAAATTTGACAATTTTTGGTACACTTACACGTAAAACGTGTTTCTTTACGCACAAATTTGGTAAATTTACTTTTTAATTAAAATTTTTCGCACTTTCGATGTAATTTTACGCTTAATTACTTTTGTACGCAATGTCCCAAAAGTAATGTGTGGTCATTATCTCCTCACTTACAAAAAATACAAAGTAATGACCACCTATTACCCTCTCGCTTACAAACAATGGAAACATAATGAGTACCTTTTACTTTTGGACATCGCGAACAAAAGTAATTAAGCAAGTAAATGTCCTGGTAAGTATCTAGTTAATGCAATGTTTTTGATGGGCAATTGTATTACCCATTTGCTGTTAACAATGGAAGAGCGATCAATTTTTAATTAAAAATCTGAGATTCAAATACCACATTTTGTCTTAGCTGGAATCCCTAAAATTTCAGAATTATGAGTTTATTTTTATATTAAAACATATGTATTTAAAATTGAAAATATATAATTAGTTTGATAAAATATTAAAAACAACAAAAGCTAACAAATAAATTATGTGTTCGTTAGTTAATGTGGAGCTGAGCATACAATATAATTGCTATTTTTCATGTTCCATTGAAGTTCATTTATAAAAACAAGTAGTTATAGATATAGAGATATTAAAATAAAGCTTTTTTAATTAAAAATACACAAAATTGCCTAAAAATTACAATTAAAATTAAAAAAAATAATAATATCCAAAATAAAATAATTCAATTTAAATTCAAAATATTACAAATATAATTCAATAATTTGCAAACGATACTTAAAGAGATCAACTAAAATTAAAAAATACCAAACGCAATTAAAGAATTATTTAAATTCAACAAATATTTATTTTATTTTTTTTCAATTTCTATTGTTGCTTTATAAAATACGTTTCATAATGAAAATGAACACTAAAAATATAATAAAAAAATAACCCCAACCAAATGAAAATTAGCCCTATAATTAAGTATGGGACATGTTTTCATTTATTAAATTAAGGCTTTTATTCATAATGCAAAATAACCCCAAATTGAAGAAATAAAAATTGGCCACAAATATGATGAAATGAAAAATGCCCCAAAATATACAAAGCAAAAAAATGTTGCTTATGCACAGCATTATACGCATTTATATTGCATGGAATCAATAACATCCAAGTGTACTCCTTATAAACATTAAAGTTACTTGAGCCAACCTAAATTGAAATACTTTAAAGAACTAGAATATCAAAATAGTCCAAAAATTAAGTAAATTTCTGCTCTCCGTATAAGAGTGTGTCCTTCCAACCAGTTCTTATAAAATTTGCTGGTAACAATGGAAGAGCGATCATACGATATACGAAAAAGAAAATTAAAATATATTGTTACAGAAATTTCCTTAATACTAGTAAATTCTTTGACAGCTGGAAAAGTCTGGGGTAGTAATAGCTGGAAATAACTAGAATACCTGACTACTCATATAAATACGGGTACTTGGTGATGCAGCAGTTGCAGTTTTAAATAAAACGCTGAAGTGTTAATAACTAAAGTGTGGCTAGCGTTTAGTCTATTTACATCGTGAAAATAAAGTGTACTATTAAAGTGTTTTCTGTAATTTTTTGCCTTTTATAAATAAATAGTGCTATAAATAATTTCAAGCTGTGTTTATTATTTATAATATGTGACCTTCTCCGAGAAAAGGGACCTAATGTGTCAAAAAAGGGGTTTGGACATAAGAGTGGATTCTGGTACCTAAAAAGGTGTAGCATAAGACGAAATGAGTTAGATTTCTGATAAAAATTTATTTACCCCATAAAAACGTACATAACGAACTTGGGAAATCAAAAAAAATGAGAACAGATAGCTAAGAACGAACAGAGCAGCAACAATAGCAAAGATATTGTCACAATAAAAGCGAAACAAAATACGTCACCACATAGGCATGACGTCACCAAAGTCGGCACCCAATCATAACTAACCATGCCAAATCGCATCTCCCAACTAAAGGTGTTTTCACAGTGATAGTGCGTTATGAAACTTTAAATGCGTTTTTCTCAAAACTTCATTTTCACCCACTAGATCCCTTTTCTCGGAGAAGGTCACATATAAAAAGAAATCGATTTATTTAAAAGGTAAATAAATCTACGATTTAATAAAGGGTAAAATCGTAACAATTGGTGTCAGAAGTGGGATTGCGAAAAAATAAGCAGTCATGAAATTGGAAGAGCTTAAGGTGGAACAGCTCAAGAAGGTATTTAGAAAATTGGCGCAACGTAACATTGACATTGCAGCTTACGAATTTGACGAAAAAGAAGAAATGGAGGTTAGTACCCGTTAAACAGAAGGTAATATGGAGTTAAGCGCAATGTTTGCTGCTATGATTGAAAAAATAGAAATATCTGGATCAGACAGCGAGAAACTGTTAACTAAGATAAAAACGAAACTGCTAGAAACACCGAGAGCAGATAATGAGAAAATGTTTTCTAAGGAAACTTCTAAAGCTACCAATGGAAAAATTTCTGTGGTTGAAAAGCGAGTTTCTGACTTAGAGCATGACGTTGAGAAAAAACTAGGAGATCTGGAAAGTAAAGTAAATAATTATCAATGTCAAGAGGGCCCAGTACGAATTATTCAGGAAAGTTCTGGTAGAGCAAAGGCCCCTACTTTTGATGGCAGCATACCGTTTAATGTTTTTAATTTCCAGTTTGAGAGAGTTACTACCAGAAATGTGTGGAATAACGAAGAAAAGGCTATAGAGTTGATTCTGGTCTTAAAAGGAAACGCTGCAGAAATTCTAGAAAGTGTGCCAACCACATTCACAAATAATTACGATGACATTATGGTGGCGAACACAAAAAGGAAATTTACCGAATGGAACTAAGAGGTAGACTGCAGAAAGCAAATGAGTCGTTGCAGGATTTTGCAACAGACATTAAGCGGTTGGTGCAGCTGTCGTATCATCCATTATTAGATGAATTCAAAATTGAAGCATTTGTAAAGGGAATTCATGATCCTGATGTAAGGTACGCGGTGTATGCTACAAGAAAATCGTCTTTTGCCGAAACTCTTTCATTCGCGCTGTCACAGGAGACTGTGAAGATAATTGCTAAGCCGCAAATATTTAATGTGCGAAGCAGTAATTAAAGAAAAATATATAAGTACTATGTTAGTAGATGCGTTAAAAGAGATGCTCACAGAGCTAAAAGAAGCAGCAAGGAAAAGCCACCAGTCCGTTCATCAATTAGCACATCAGTCACCATTAAAACTAAAGAGAGCTAGCACTGCGGGATACGATCCAAATTCTACAAACGAGGGACCCACACTTTCCGTATCCGTAATACAACAGGAGAAAAGCAATCTTACTGCTTACGGATATACCAACGGTAGAAAGCGCGTTTGTACTATAGACACAGGAGCATTACAGTCTGTCATCAGACCCGATTTTTATTTTTTTTTAAATCTTCATTTAAATAATCGAGCCTTATGTGGCTAATTAAAGATACTATCTTAATAAAAAACTTCTAGATAAATCATTATACATTTAGCACACGGTCGGGTGGTTTGACTGCTTGAAACCAAAAAGGCAAAAAGAAAAGAAGCGAGCTGCAAAAGTTCTTTGTGTATGACCAAATAACTGGCAACGCTGACATGATTGCGTTTTCGCTTCGGCCAGAGCTCGCCGTATCGGGGTGAGTTCTTGCCAGTCCATTTGGTTGTGATCAACCGCTACAAACAAAAAAAACATGTCAGCCTTTGAAAAATTAACCGGATGTCGAGGTGAAAAAAAAGGAAATGGAACCCGAAAGTGTCGTGAATGAAAAAAAATCGAAAATTATGAAAAAAAAAACTGACTTTACTTGAACCAAACCACTACTTACTTTATTAAATTCTTTCACTTTCTCTTTCCCACAACACGTATTGCTAGCTGGTGTTAGGCTAGTGTCTGTTGCCCTCCTACTTGGAACGCATAAGCACTCATCCGTGTTGGCTTGCGTCCGGAGGAGATTTTCTTTGCAGCCATCCCTAAAACTTACCACATCATCACCTTCCTACATCATGGTCGAGTCGACTCACTCACTCATTTTAAAATAAAAAGATTAAAATTGTATTAAAATGTTATAAACATGTTTAAAATTTTATTCACAAAAATTAAAAAAAAAACAATTCAAGTATTATTTATATGTGTGCGGTATGCGAAAATATGTATATAACAAAATAGATTTTAACGATATGACTAAATACTCTAATTATACAATTAAATAGAAAAATTCCTAAGCCTTCCTTCTGTTTTTTGCAATTTTACTGATATTTCTTTTTTGTTTCAGAAAGGAATAATTGACAAACGGAAATAAATTATTATCTTATGGTAGATTTCTTTTTTTGGATCACGTTTAAAATTGTTATATATAAAAAAAAATAGTTTTGCAGCTTCTCCTAGAGGTCCAATTCGCTGATGTAACAGGCCTTGTTGAAGCCAAACTGCCGTCTGTCAGTGGCGTGTCTTGGTCAAAGTGTTTCCGTGGTTAACTTTATGAACCTATTGTTAAGATATATATATATATATATATATATATATATATATATATATTTTTTTTTTTTTTTTTTCTCCTTTTACTTTCAGGTAAGGTGAACACCTAACATTATTGGGGCAACTGAGCCAAAAATTCTGACTTCACGACTCCTAGACTGAGCTCACTCTATGACTGACGCTACTTCTCAAACGGAACAAATATAAAACCTATGGGTAGGTGTTTTCCCTAGCTTTATGGTATTGATAAATAAAAAAAACATATATATATAAATATTTTGTGTCCGTAGGTCGTCTGTCGTAAAGCGTTCGAGTTGTCAAGGCTAAAGGCAAATACCTGGCGGCGGTTGGCAGAGGACAGGAGGAATATCGGCACAGACTCTTGGGTTGGATGTGGTTGCGCTTACTGTAACAAGTGGGTATAACAACTTCTGCTTTGTTTAATTGGTGGTTTTATATTTTTTTAGCTTCATGTGTGGTTTTTTTCCTACAGTTTTTTTTTTAAGTGTTTGTACTTTCATATTCTTCTTTACTTTATAGACAAAAAATGTTTTTATATTTTATATAAAGGAACAACGAACCAAAATTTCTTTTAATTTTGTAATTTTAACTTTTTTTTGTTTTGGTAAGTTCAATTTTCACTTTTCTTTTTCTTTAGGGTTCCTTTTCTTTAATTTAATGTCCATTTTTATTCCAAAATTTCAAAATAACACAAATCACCAATTTTGTAGTCTTTTATTTTTTTGTAACAAATTCTTTAACAAATTTTTGCCGGCAGTATACCCAGGCACCACAATTCCACCAAATCCAAAAGACAAGTCCCGATATTTTCTCCTTTCCTTTCCAAGAAAACTCGTTCCGCCAAAAAAAAGATGTCGTCCAACTTCCATATTTATTTAAATCTTTAGGTGATTTTCCATTTAGGCATTCTTTCTTCTTCTAACTTCATTTTGTTTACATATTGTTCTCATTTGTTTTGTTGCGATCAGCTGCTTAACCTGCGTTGCCAATTCGAGCATGTAAGCACTGCCTTATCGTATACCCTGTGCACACATGACATACATTATATCCTAAATCCCTAACCGAGCACTAGCAACAAAGGCTATCGGCTCGTTGTAGCGAAAACAAACCAGAGCCTCTGGTGTGAGTAGAACCCACGACCCCGCACTTATAAGCTAGCACGCTACCAACTAGCCTACCGGGCCGCAATTGAACCATTATATGGGGTGAGACTGCGCACTGCTACTCGGGAGACTGGTACTGTGAATGTGAAACTTGTGACGACTATTCCCATTTTAGGCCCTACCTCTTGCTATCTTTTGTTCCGGCAGCGCTCAGGGAAATTGGGATGAAGTTCTTGTCTCCTTTGGGGTAGATCAGGAGTCAAAATAAAAATTTTAGGTAGCTACTAATAAAACGACTGATCTTGAAATAAAAAAAAGAAAAGGAAAATGAATAATAAAAGGTTGAAGTGAGTTTTAGTTGGAAGGGATTTAAGATGTAATTTGTCTCCCCATTTACCATGCCCGCCCATGACCTATGCCATCTAGTAACTAACTAACTTTTTGCCCTAAACTTTTCGCGAAATCAAGAAATATTTAGTTATCCATTTTATTATATAATTTTATTAAAAGCAAATCTTATTAAAACTAAAAAAACATATTAATTAACGCGAAAAATAATTATTATATTTTCAATTGTAATAAACGGAAATAATATATTTTTTTGTTTAGGGTAATATTTATAATAAAAGTTTAACACAAAAGAAAAAAAATTAGAGATTAAAAGTATTATTTCTTGATGTGAAATTAAAATTCATAAAAAATCTTAATTTTATAATTATCACTGCTATTTTAAAATTGTCAGTGAACAAAATTTAAATATAAATTTATAAATTTGGTTTTTTATATTCGTCAAGTTTTTTTTTGTTATGAAAGGGCCGTTAGTTCTTATGTGTTATACATTAGAATATTTTGGTTCTTTTCCCTTTCATATTGTTGTTTAATTTAGTTTGTGAGGAAAAACACTGCGGTAAGTAGGTGATGTAATTTTTTTAAATTTTATTGTAATTTTTTTATTTTATATTTAGAAATAAACGCATCGCATCGCACACATATAAAAAAAACATTGTTATTTTTTGGAACGTCTAGGTGTCGTTAAATTCGCTCCTCACAAACGACCGTCGCAGTCAGTGACAATTTCTTTATTTCGCAATATTTGTGGTGCGAATTTTTTTATGCAATATTGTGCGAAAATTTGTGTGTTCCAAGAGTTTATGTGTGGCTTATAATGGAACGATCGCCTGTAAGAAGAAGTCCACGTAATCAACCAAGTGGTTCCATGCCTGTCGGAACAACTTTGTCGAAACAAAATACTCCCCTTGTCGCTGGAGTGTCTTCTTTGCCTGCTGGTTCTACTGCCATTGGAACAACTTTAAGAAAAAACACTACTCCCTCTGCCGCCGGAGTGTCAGCCAGTTCCATGACTGCCGAAACAAATTCTGCTATAGCCACCATAACTGCTGCCGGAACAATTCATGCCATAATCACCACCACTGCTGCCGGTAATCAAAATATGAACCCTAACCTACAAAAAGAAAAAAATGTTCATGGTTTGTCGACGTCGACTACTGGTAGTGGTATACAATTGGATCAACTGCAACGACAAATAAATGAACTTCAGGCCCAGTTGTTGAATGCCCAAGCAGCATTAGGTGTCGCTGTGAATTCCTCTGCTGCTTCAAATTCATCCGTGGTTCTGCCGCAGCCATCAAATGTTACGCCACCTGCAACAGGTAACAGTGAGGTTGAAAATAATTCAGCTGCTAATTCTGCCGCCGTCAACGCCAATTCTGTTGTAAACGCAAATTCTGTCGCTGCCAACGCCAATTCTGCCGCTGCGAATGCCGTTTTTGCTGAAAGCCAAAATCAGACGCCATTTTCCACCGCGAGCTATGCTGATGACAATAATTTTTACGGTTTTTATGGTAGGCAGCCGCCACAAACATGATGCCGCAAAATGTACAAAACCTGTTTCAAAATGGTGGTTCAATACCAATGCATAAAAAACTTTATGATTTGCCTAGTTTTGGTGGCGCTCCTGAAGATTGGCCCATGTTTTCAACGGCCTTTGAACAGTCAACATTTATGTACCAATACAATAATTTTGAAAATTGTTTGAAGCTTTAAATGGTGAGGCACGAGATAGCGTAAAATCATTGCTAATTCATCCGGATAATGTGAATACGGTTATGGAACAATTAAAATTCCAATATGGTCGCCCAGAAATTCTAATTCGCTGCCAGCTACAACGGGTAAAGGAAATTTTGCCTATCGGAGAAAACGCTATAGATAAACTCATACCATTTGCTGTAATGGTGCAGAATCTTGCCGCCTTTTTAGTAACTGCCAACGGACAACAGCATTTGGCGAATCCAACTTTAATGGAAGAATTAGTTGGTAAAATTCCTATGAGTAAACGGATGAAGTGGGCTCTTTATGCATCAAAAATTAAGCCTTATCCAACAATTTTAGATTTTAACAACTGGCTTAAGGGTGTCGCTGATTTGGTAAGAATAGTTCAAAGTGCGAGTGTAAATAAACAAAATAATGAACCGAAAAGAAAAGTTGTCCTCCATGCTGCGGAGGAACAACGAAAACAACATGAATGCCCAATTTGCCAGGCAAATCATAAAATATATGAGTGTAAAAAATTTAGTTCAATGAGTGTGCCTGACCGGTGGACTGAAGTTAAAAAATTAAGGTTATGTTTTTCATGTCTCAATTATGGGCATTCAAGTAGAACCTGCCATAGTCGTAAGCAATGTCCAGTGAATGGTTGCCTAAGAAAACATAACAAATTATTACATGACGTTAAAAGAAATATTGGTGAAAACAAATTTAGTGATTCAGAGTCAGCTGGTCCAAGCGGTTCAACAAATGGAAATGAGGCAGTTCTTAGCTGTATGTCTGCTAGTGATAAAAAAGATGTTCTATTATTTCGTGTTGTGCCAGTTGTACTTTATGGTCCTAATAGCCGAATCGAAACATATGCTTTGCTAGATGAAGGTTCATCTGTTACTATGATGGATAGTTCCTTGGTGAAGCAGCTTGGTCTTCAGGAAGAACAAAGCAAATTGAATCTTCATTGGTATGCTGGAAAGGCATCACAGGAATTGGCTTCGGTGGTTGATCTACATGTGAGCGGTATTGGTAAGCAAAGAAAATACCCCTTGCGCAGAGTGTATGGAGTTTCCAATTTGAAATTGCCGGCTCAAAGTTTTAATATGGATTTGAGTGGCCATCGTGGTTTGCCGATAAAATCATATGATGGTGTGGTTCCTAAAGTGTTGATTGGTTTGGACCATTGCCATCTAGGTCTGCCAGATAAAATGGTGCCATTGGAGGAAAATGGTCCATTTGCAGCTAACACCCCGTTAGGCTGGGTCGTCTTTGGTCAGATGAAAGGTAGGCCATCCGATTCACAATTATGTCTACTTTCAGTTCAGCCAGAGAAGAATTTCTATAACTTGGTGGCAAATTATTTTGAAACTGAAAATTTTGCCAGTTATAGAATCCAAAGATGATCTGCGCGCGATGGAAGATTCCAAACTCGGCTCCTATGGCGAAGTGAATGTGTGGTGTTGCCAGATAGCTACTCCATGGCTCTTAACAGACTTTTAGGTATCGAAAGAAAGATGAATAGGAATCAAGATTTTGGCTCCGCCTATAAAGCCATTATAAATGATTATGTTTCAAAAAGGTATGTTCGTAAATTGTCGTCCATCGAAGCTGCTGATATTCACCCTAGAACATGGTACCTTCCACATTTTGGCGTGGTCAATCCCAACAAGCCAGGGAAAATTCGTTTGGTGTTTGATGCTGCCGCATCATCTGTTGAAGGAGTTTCATTAAATTCAAATTTGTTAAAAGGCCCTCAACAGTATAAGCCGTTGCCAGCTGTTTTGTTTAATTTTCGTGTTGGCGCTGTGGCAGTGTGTGGGGACATTAAAGAAATGTTTCACCAGATACTAGTAGCTCCTGAAGACAGATGTGCCCAAAGATTTCTCTGGCGCAATGATTTAAATAAACCTCCAGATGTTTATGAAATGCTTGTAATGACATTGTCCTACCGTGAAGAATATCCTCGTGCTGTAAAGTCTATAGTTGATCATCACTATGTGGACGATTTTGTGGACAGTTTTCCAACGTCATCAAGGGCCACTGAAGTTGCCAAGCAAGTTCGGGACATACATAAATCAGCTAGTTTCGAATTGCGCAATTTTTCATCTAATTCTGTAGAAGTGGTCGAGGCTCTTAAAGGTATTGTGGATAAGCCAGTCAACTTTTCTAGTGATGTCATGGAGCTACAATCAGAAAAGGTTCTTGGAATGTATTGGCAGCCAAAAGATGATACTTTCAGGTATAAATTGAAATTCCATAAAGTGTAGGCTGCTGTTTTAGAAGGTACAGGGTTTCCAACAAAACGTGAGTTATTAAGTGTAGTAATGTCCATCTTTGATCCTATTGGTTTTCTGAGCAATTTCATGGTAACGGCCAAGCTATTGATGCGTGAAGTATGGCGACACGATATACGTTGGTATGAATTGTTACCTAGTAATTTAAGCGACATATGGAATAGCTGGCGCCAAGAACTTAAAAATGTTGTTGATGTAAACGTACCACGGTATTACTTTGGAAATGGAGTTCCTCATTGCCTGGAACTACATATTTTTGTCGACGCCAGCGAAGACGCATTTGGTGCCGTGTCATACTGGAGGTCAACAAGTGCTGATGGTAAAATAAACGTGTCCTTTGTTTCTGCCAAGACAAAATGTGCTCCATTGAAATCCATGACTATACCACGTCTTGAATTGCAAGCTGCTGTTTTGGGAACTCGTTTGATGTCTACTATTTTGAAAGAACATTGCCTCAAGGTATCTTGTACTATTTGCTGGAGTGATTCTACAACAGTCATTAGTTGGATTGGTTCTGAAAGTCGAAGATATAAACCCTTTGTTGCCCATAGAATTACTGAGATTCTAGATTCCACCAGCCCAGCAGATTGGAGATGGCTGCCAACGAAACTTAATGTTGCCGATGAAACTACAAGAATGAAAAATCAGGTTGATTTTTCTAATGATTCTCGGTGGTTTAGTGGACCCAGTTTTTTATAAGATGGTGAAGATGAATGGCAGAATGTAATTTCATAACTACAAATGGCTCTAATGAAGATGAACTTCATCCAAAATTTGCCTTATATGCCAGTACGCCTGCTATTTTGGAATATGGAAAATTTTCATTATTTCTGAAGCTAAAACGTTCGATGGCATGTGTGTTACGTTTCGTTAATCGTTGCCTAAATAGATCCAGTCCTGATGAAATGTATGGTTTAACCGCTGCCGAATTGAAAGCTGCTGAAATATTCCTCTGCCGCCAAGCTCAAGATGATAGTTTTGGATCCGAACTACAAATTATTAAAAATGGAGGTAATTTAGAAAAAGGTAGTGAATTGTATAATTTGTTACCCTATATAGATGAAAATTCATTACTGCGAGTCTATGGTCGTGTCGACGCAGCGGGTTGGTTACCACCGGATACAAAGCGTTTAATAATATTGCCACCATTTCATCCAGTCACCGAATTGTTTGTAGCCCACGTACACAAAAAGATGAAACATCAAAATTTTGAGGCAACTATATGTGAAATTAGAAGAACGTTTTGGATTCCACGCCTTCGAAGAGTCCTTTGTTCGGCCTTTTTCATATACGGGCTTGGATTACTTTGGCCCCGTTACAGTAACTATTGGACGCCGCCACGAGAAACGCTGGATTGCTTTATTCACATGCCTTACCATTAGGGCTATTCATTTGGAGGTGGTTTTTGATCTTTCCACTGATGCCTGCATTCTTGCTATACGAAATTTTATAAATCGACGCGGCACACCTACAAAGTTGAGGAGCGACAATGGTAAAAATTTTATTGGTGCTGACCAGGTATCGAAGCAGTTCGACGAAGTATTTGATGTGGCCCGAATCCAAAATGAATTGTCCACTAGAAATATTAATTGGGAATTCAATTGTCCACATAACCCAGCTGAAGGTGGTGCATGGGAGCGTATGGTCCAATGCGTGAAGCGAGTTTTACGTGTGACCCTGAAAGAAACCTGTCCACGAGAACACACTCTGCAAAGTTTCTTGATTGAGGCAGAAAATATTGTAAATTCAAGCCCGTTAACACATTTGCCTTTAAGCCACGAAGACGAAGAACCACTAACTCCTAACAATTTTTTGCTGGGAGCGGCTAACACTGCTCAAACTCCTGCCGGAGCCATATCAGATAAGCCAGCTATTTTTAGGAAACAGTGGCGCATATCCCGTCAATTGCGTGACCACTTTTGGAATCGATGGATAAACGAATATTTACCTACTTTGACCAGGCGTTCTAAATGGTGTAAATTAACAAAGCCAATTCCAATTGGTGATTTGGTTCTCATCTGTGATCCTGGTGTTTCCCGCAAAGATTGGAGGAGAGGTCGTGTTGAGCAGGTGTTTAAATGCAGTGATGGTGTCATTCGTCGTGCCGATATTAGAACGAGCACAGGTGTTCTTAAGCGTCCTGTTTCCAAGCTTGCAGTCCTTGATTTGATGCTGTGAATCGTGGTCGATCCACGGGGGCGGGAATGTCGCTCAATTGCTTATAATTATAACAAATTTATTAATTTAAATAATTAGGAATGTTTGTCAATTTATATTAAATTTTTTGTATTTTGTTAATATGATATTTTGCGATCATCCCTAATGTACAATTTAAAGTAACGTTTTGCCTAATGTTTTTATTATTGTCATATTTTGTATATTTGCATATTATTCTTTGATGTTGATCTTACTGCAGTGGTTTTTTATATTCGTCAAGTTTTTTTTTTGTTATGAAAGGGCCGTTAGTTCCTATGTGTTATACATTAGAAAATTTGGGTCTTTTCCCTTTCATATTGTTGTTTAATTAAGTTTGTGAGGAAAAACACTGCGGTAAGTAGGTGATGTAATTATTTTGAATATTATTGTAATTTTTTTTATTTTAAATTTAGAAATAAACGCATCGCACACATATACAAAAAGCATTGTTATTTTTTGCAACGTCTAGGTGTCGTTAAATTCGCTCCTCACAAACGACCGTCGCAGTCAGTGACAACTATTTTAGGTGACTTTTTGGTGACATGTCCACAAAGCGTCTATACTTTTTACATTTCTTTTTTGCAGGTGCAAAGCTGTGCTTGTTCTTGATTTTTTTATTGTTTTATTTTGTTGAAAATACATGTGCATAGCTGCATGAAAAATTTATGTTTTTAATAAAAATATAAAGAAAAATGAATTTAAAACGTAAATGTACAAATTTGAACAAAATATATAATGAGCAGAAGAAATTACAAAAAAAACAACAAAATATCTTATTAATTACAGTATTACAATCAGACTAGTTATAGATTGATTAGAAAAACAATTAAACTTAAATTAAATATAAAATAATACAAGTATAATTAATCAAAAAAGTAAAAGAAAAAAAAGTTTACATATTTGTATAACAAACATTTAAGAAAAATATTCGAAAAGTAATTTCCTAAACCTTATTGCGTTGACAGTAGTTTGCAAATTATTTGGGAGTTGGTTCCAGAGACGTATGGTGAATATGAAAAATTGACATTCGGAAGCATGATCACGATGCCGAAGTTGTGTTATTGCTTTGCCTCTTTGGGATCTCGAGAATTGTAAACGATTATAAAGATATGATGGCTGCTTTTTTATTATAATTTTATGAATAAAAATAATGTTTTTATATTTAAGGTAGTTAAAAAAAGACATATTATATATACGACATGAATACTGGGTAACGTGGTCCTTTCTTTTTAATCCGTAGATGTAACGTATGATATTGTTGAAGGTTGTGGTAAGTTTTCTCATATCCTTAGAGTTGCAAGCTGTAAAAATTTCCGACGCATATAACAGTGTCGGTAACAGATATGTTTTCGCCAACAGGATTTTTACTTTTAAAGGCGTAAAATGTTGAGCTACCCATAGATTCCGAAGCATACCATATGTTCTGCCACTGGCCTGGTTAATATGATCTGACCATGTTAACATTTTGTTAAATGTAACACCTAAGTTTTTAGCCGTGTCCACGATATCAATTTTGGTTCCTCCATCAATATCAATTTTTAAACTTTATGCACGTTCTGTGAGGAATGTGTTTCGTGCACTTCGCTCATGATTATGTTGACCGGCCTACTGAGCGTACTATTCGCAACACCATCACCCATTTTGAGACCCAGAATTCATTATTGGATAATATTCGACCGAATAGACCACGTGCAGCACGCTGTGAAGAAAATATAGTGGCCGTAGCTGAGAGTGTACACGAAGACCGTGGAGAGTCGTTTCGGCGCCGTTCGCAACAACTCGGACTGACGTATGGAACGACTTGGCGCATTTTACGTCGAGATCTTATATTGAAAGCGTACAAAATAGAGCTTGTGCAACCAGACCATTTCTATGCTACTCAGTGTCGCTCAACCCATGCTCTTGATTTTTGTTCGCGAGCTGACCCAGTTTGAATGCAACTCAGTATGCAACAAAAGAGTAAAAATTTGTATTGATTTCTCTTTATTTTGTTATTCTTATTAGAAATTTGGTTACAAGTTAGAAATAGGTTGGAAGTTGCAGAATTTAGGTTTGAATAAAAAAATTTGTGACGCCGTTTAAATTTGACCCATTTGTTATGTTGAAAACGGCCAAAAATGAAAAATATCCAATAAAAAAATTAATATATTGTTTTTTAATATATTGTGTAATTGTTTAAATTTTATGTAAATGAAGAGATAACATTGAATATTTCAACTGTGTTTATTATTTTCAATATAAAACGAACTCGATTTATTTAAAGGAAATAAATCAACGATTTTAAAATGTAAAATTGTAACAATATATATCGCTTATTATTTACCATTTAGTATTAACAGAGTTTTGAACACATGTACAACACAACAACCTTTGTTAAAGTGCATTCGGAAGGTCCAATTTTCAATTTTTTATTCGGCTAAAAGTGTTAGCCACAATCTTACTTTTTCCATCATAATGAAATAACTTTTTAATAATGTTTTTAAGTTAATACCACACATCCACTTGACATATTTTTCATATTGCAAATATAAGACAGTAGAAAAAATATAAAAATTTTCACCACATTTTATCATAAATTGGTCGATACCAGATAATGGTGTTTCCAATTCGGTTAACCTATTAACCGATTCGGTTAATGTCGAAACAAATTATTTAAAACTCAAATAATTATTCGACCCGAATATTCAATTAAACTTTTTATATGGTTTTTTATTTTATAAAATCTTCCTAATTTCTTTAAATATGGCGAGAAAAGCTTAGAAAAAATATATAACTAAAATACAATTAAATTCTTTTAAAATCAAGTGAAAGATATTCTTAAGGATTGGATAACTTTTTAACCAATTCAAAGAAAGTGATGTGTAATATACAATTTTTAATTTTTGTTCTAATTCCCGAAAAACTTCTAATTTTGCTAAAGCAAAAATAGGAAAAAATATAAAATTTTTGAATTTTGAAAGAGTAGAATAACTTAAGTGGAACCCAAAAAAGATATCGTTACAATATACTATTGTAGGTAATCACCTGACAGGAATAGACTACAAAATCTTGTGAAATTTTCTTAAAACGACTTAAGTGCATTTGTCAAAAGTCTGCAGATATTTATTATTTGATTTTTTTTTTTATTTGAAGTTACAATCACTGGCAAATTAATATAGCTTTATTTTTTTATAGAAAACCTCTTTAAATATAAATCCCAAGCCAAATAGTGAAAGTAGGTGTGACAGTTCTGTCAAACTTTGTAAGTTTAGCAAAAACAACACAATATTTTAAAGAACTTTCTATTGAACATTGTTAGAAAGCAGCTCTTGTTTATTTAGAATTTTTTTTGTGTTTAAGCACCGCATTTTATTAATTTTCTGTGCAGTTATTTATGTATATATATAAAAATTGTATGCTTTCCCCAAAAGCCGGCAAATTTCCATTCCCAATCGCAAAAACAACATGGCATTCTCAAATTAAAACTGGTTGTAACAAAATGTTGAAACTAACACAAAATAAGCTGGTTTTGGTTTAAGGGCTGTTAAAAAATGTTGCATATTGAGTTTGACTCGTCTCGACATTTTTAGCAGAGAATATAAGAGAAGCATAATTTCTCTCAGTAATAATAAGCTCTCTGGTGCAACAACTGAAGCTGCTCGACCTTCACCTTCCCAAGCGACATCGCTTCGCTCTATGGGCTCTTGAAAAGTTCCAAGAATATCTGACGTTTTCGAGGCAAATTTTGTTCAGCGATGAGGCCCATTTCTGGCTCAATGGGTATGTAAACAAACAAAATTGCCGCATTTAGGACTAAGAGCAACCTGAAGAGATTCAAGAACTGCCACTTCATCCAGAAAAAACAGCGGTTTGGTGTGGTTTGTGGGCCGGTGGAATCAGCGGTCCATATTTCTTTAAAAATGATGCCGGTGCGAACGCAACCGTCAATTGTGACCGTTATCGTGCCATCATAACCGACTATTTGATGCCTGAAATTGAAGCTCGTGATCTCGGCGACTTTTGGTTTCAACAAGACGGCGCCACTTCCCACACATCGCATCAATCAATGGATTTATTGAGAGAACACTTCGGTGAGCACATAATTTCACGTTTTGGGCCGGTCGGTTGGCCACCAAGATCGTGTGATATCACACCGTTAGACTTTTTCCTGTGGGGATATGTAAAGTCTAAAGTTTATGCGGACAAACCCGCTTCGATTCAGACCTTGGAGGAAAACATCACGCGTCTCATTCGCCAGTTACCAGTTGAAATGCTCGAAGGAGTCTTTTGAAGACTCCAAAATTAAATTTGAAGACTCCAAAATTAAATTTGCACGAAATTTTTTTTAACTTTTATGAAATTTATGAAAAAAATTTATTAATAAAATATCTAATTTAACAAAATAAATGCACCTGTTTAATCTTATTTCCTTCCTAGTGTAGAAATCTAGTAAAAAGTTCCAAAAATGTAGACTAGAATTACTAAAACGTACTAGTGAATCTCTGGTTCCAATGTCAACACCTAGTCAATAGTTGTGTAGATACGCAATGACACGCACATGTTAAATGTCTACAGCAGAAAGCGTTGGCTGGGGCATAATTAGTCGGTAGTACTGGTGACAAAGTCAATAGTAAATCAGTACAGTTTAACTATCGACATTTCCTACAGGGATTTTACTGTATAGATGTTGTTTGGTCACATAGTTATTGTCCCACTTTAGTTAGAGTTTTGTTTTCCATTTTCTAATTGTTTAAATTCCATTTTTAATGTCTCTCTGAGAATCTGCGTAAAATTTAAAGTCATACAGTTTGTTTTGTCTTTTACTTGGAATATAACCGTTTGTAATTTTTTTTGTATATTACCTCTTGCTAACTTTTAATATTTTACAAAAAATACTGTAATTAGATTTCAATAAATAAAAACCGTTGTGCTTATAAAAAAAACATTACAATGAAAAAATCAGTTTTTTTTATTTAAAACAAGAATTAAACCCTCTTTAAACCCTAGAGTAGGAATTTGAAAAGGTTGCATAATTTTTTAAAGTCCGCGTTAGTCAAATCAGATTAACCTCAAACATCGGCGACCGTGACAGGACACCAGCGTTAGTGTCCATGATAAACCTTTGCAACAAAATACAAATGTTTAATAAAGTGGTATAAAATATTATATTTATAAAAAACAACGGTAAACAAACGTCCCTAGTCATTGCATTATTAAAGTCAGATAATTTTATAAATACAGTCATGGACTAAAGTATAGGCACAAGCTGTATAATGAAACAAAATGGATTGTTTTTGTTATTGCAACGCAAAAAATATTTATTTTATGAACATATAATAGCTATAAACAAGTATATTTTACGAATAACAAAGAAACTTTAACAAATTTTATTCACAGTTAAAACAATAAAGAAAAATATTAAAAAAGCTTAGTTTCCCGTGGTACAAAAATATAGGCACAACTATATGGACATGTTTACAAAAACGATATTTCGCCTATGTGGCAATGCTTTACTTTTGACACAAACTGGAATATTCCGTTATGGATTATAGTTGGGTTGTTCCGTTATAGTTTTTTTATTTTTTCAGTAAGTGAAAAGTTTAAAAATATAATTTTAAGGAATTATTTTCTTGACATTTTTTTAACAATGAGCTGAAATTGGGCAATTGATGGATCGTAGCCGTTTTACCATTCGAACAATTATACATCGTTTTAAAGGCGAAACTGATTTCAAAAGTGCTAAGCGTAGTGTTCTGGGATCAAGTGATGTTCTCAGATGAGAGCAAATTTAACATTTTTCAACCTGATGGACACTCAAGAGTATGTGGAAAGTCCAACACTGCTGCATGTCTGCTACGGGTGTAGGGGAACTTGTATTTATTGATGGAATTATGGATAAAACAGTTTACCTTAACATTTTGACGGAAAATACTAAAAAAAAAAAATTGAATCTTCTTATGTCATTTACATTCCAGAACGACAATGACCCCAAACATTCAGCTCGCGACGTAAAGATGAGGCTTGCTTATGATACAGCACATATATTGCCACATCCTCCACAATCCCCAGACCTTAACTCCATCGAGCATTTGTGGGACGAATTGGGCCGAAGAGTCAAAAAACGCACCATATCAAGCAAAGGCGATCTTAAAGAAGTGTTAAAAGAAGAATGGCTAAAAATTGAAGAAAATCTTACTAGGAAATTAGTCCACCCCATGCCAATAACACTTAAGGCAGTCATTAAGCAAAAAGGATTGCCAACTTTTAGGTATTTTTATTTATTGTTTAAAATGTGAATAATTTTTCTTAAGTTTCTTTGTTATTCTTTAAATATACTTGTTCTATAGCTATTATATTTTCATAAAACAAATATTTTTTGCGTTGCAATAACAAAAAAAATCATTTTGTTTCATTATACAGCCTGTGCCTATACTTAAGTCCATGACTGTATATTACGTAACATCATCAAGTATCATATGTCCGTTGTCTACGTCAAATGTCGCTGCTTCTAATAACTTCACAGCTTTAACTATGATATTTAGCTCTGCAGCATCGATGTCAAAGGCATTTACATTTCTTGGTTAACATTTCATCATACTCTATTTGCCATAACTTCCAGTGATCTGCTTATGTAAACATCATAACTACTATGCTTTCTGTACACATTACATTAAACTGCAACAATAAGGTTGTTAACGGTAGGCTGGTAATCAGGTTATGTGATTAAATGCTTATAATAACAAAACCAAAATACATTAAATGAAAATAACCAACTTTGCGCAACCTTTGTATACAGATTATGTAGTTTTGTGCTTATTTTTAGCGTTGAAAAATAGTATGAATTTAACTAACTGGCAACACTAAAAAAGCTACTTTTCAGCAAATGGCATCTCAAATTTTATGTTAAATGTTGGTAGCTTTGGCATTCACATCTGGTTTTTATTTATGAAAATTAATAAAAAAATGAGAAGAAGTAATTACACTCATAATTATCCATAGGTAAAATACACAGAAACTGTGGTTCATTTTTCCAAAGATTTGATTATTTGACATTACGAAAAATTTTGTAATATGTACAAATGACATATTTTACGAAATATCATAAAAATACTAAACATATTAATAAAAATATAAATATTTTGTTAAAATGCAAAATAATTTTGTGCAAAAACAAAACTTCGTTTGTATTATTTACAAAATTTCTAAACTTAAAAATTATTTACGAAATCATTGTATTATTTACAAAATTTATAATTTTATGAAATTTTTAATATAAAGGGTGGTTAAATTTTTAGGGCCGATGTTGAATGTAAACCACACCTAAGCGTCAAGTTTTTTTCTGCATTTCATTTGACATTTCTCTATTTCAGAGTAACTCAATTTGAACCATGGAAATTTACACAATCGAGCAACGCGTTAAAGGTATTCAGGCTTATTATGAAAATGGGCGTTCAAATCAAAATGCACTTTGTGATTTTTTTGGACAGCATAATCGACCAAATGTGTCCCCAATCGTAATAATTGTGCACATATTTCTGCAAATCGGGTCTGTAGAAAATGAAAATACACCTGTGCATGCTCGCCAAGTTCGTTCTGCGGAAAACATTGCTGTTGTTCGCGATAGTGTGGGAGAATATCCGTCAACCTCGACTCGCCATCGGTGTTTGCTATCGCGAGATAATAACGGAATTCTTAAGCCTTTTAATGATATGGGTGTGCACAATATGTGGTTTCAACAGGACGGTGCCACTTGCCACACAGCTAACGATACAATGGCTCTTTTGTGCGACAAATTCAATGGCCGTGTTATCTCACCTGGTGGCGATTTCAATAGGCCGCCAAGATCGTGTGATTTGACATCGTTTGATTTCTTTCTTTGGGGTTATTTGAAAGAAAAAGTGTACGTGGAAAAACCAGCAACAATTCAAGAGCTAAAGTTCGGCACATTAATGGCATAGAACCTGAATTATGCCTCAGCGTCATCGAAAATTTGGACCATCGGATGGAGGTGTGCCGCCGGGGTCGCGGCGGCCGTTGGACCAATATTTTGTTCCATACAAAATTGAACCATACCATATTATCATAATAAAAAGAAATGACAATAATTTCCTTAATAATTTGTGTTTTATTCAAAATCAACATCGGCCCTTAAAATTTAACCACCCTTTACAAAATTTGTAAATTACAAAAGTTTTGTAATATTTATATACAAAATATTTGTATACTGTACGAAAAATATATTTGTATTTTTAAGAATGGATTATTATGAGTGTAAGCCAGTGATCGGCACTCATAGCACACAAAGACCGATCACAACCCGAATGTCAACAAAATTCATAGTTAAGAGCACAAAAATACAATTATTTCATTCAGTTCCATGCCAGCTTTCAACAGAGCAAGTATATGCCGCTTTGTTGAAAAAATAAAGTACACTGTAAAAATTTGTTTTTTTTTATTATAGGTATTTTTATTTATTTGTTTACATTTTAAATTAAAAATGTGGAACGTTGAGTGGGAAGAATTATTTTTATTTTCTTTAAATATATAAAATAAGGCAGAGTTCCTTGTACGCAATCAAAAAATTATTATTATTATGAATTCTTTTTTATGATAAAGAAAACAAAAACAAGAACTATTTTAAATATTTTAATTCAATGAATACGGATATTCTCTTAACGATTGATTGATTTGCTTATTAATTTATTCATTAATTTATCTAGAGAGATAAAATAATTTCTAACGGTGTAAAACACCATACATTCATATTCTCTCTTTCTCCGACCACTGGTGTATGCACAGCTGATTGAAAAACATAAGTAGATAAGCAACATTAAAGGGTGTTCACGGTGCCAGAGGTTATTTTTAATTTTATAAACAAATAAGCTACCTACCGTGAACGACCTTATTATAAACATCTGTTTAGATTAACATTGCGCATTTTTCTCTACACATTACATTAAACTTCAACAGTATAAACATATGTTTACTCTTACATTGTGCTTTGGTTTTGTACGCTTTACATAAAACAATTAAGGATAATTATTTACAGTGACTTCTTCTTACATAGAGCTTCCGTCTTGTCATAACACTCTGCTTAAACTTGACAACAGCAAACACAAAATAAAGTGTAAACTAACAATTATTTTAATGCATTCTTCTTCACATAAGAAGAGAAATCAACATATACACATTCATACAGAATATATTGTGCATTATTATCTCTGTTTTTGGTTTTGATTGATCTATCAAAAATATTTGTCAAATGCAGTATTTAATGAAATACTAAAATAAACTTCGTTTTTTTAATGAAGTATTGATAAATAAATTAACACAAAATGACTGAAGCACTTGATGAATTGAAACAACAGCGAGGATCATCAAAAGGTAGTATTACACGAATTAAAAATTCTGTTGATTCTAATTTGTCACATACAGAATAAGGAAGCAGATTAGGAATTGTAGAGTTGTATAACAAACAGGCCTTATATTATCAATCACAAATTGAGAAATTGAAGCCAAATGATGATAACCGAGGTGAAATTGATGAATTGTTTATTGCAGCAAAAACTAAAATACTTACATTAATGGGTGATAGACCTTCCAGTGTACATGAAGAATCAATGTTATTTCCCCACATTCAGCAAACTCGATTACCAAACCTAAAACTACCTAAATTTTATGGGAAATACTTCGAATTTAAAAATTGTATATATACATTTCTCAATTTAGTAAACAATGAACCGAATTTAACTGGAATGCAAAAGTTTAATCGTTTAGTATCCTGTTTAAGTAGGGAAGCTCTTGCTACAATACAAGCATTTCAAATTACCGAAGAAAATTACGAGAAAGCTTTGGCAAGGCTTAAAGAAAGATATGATAATGATACATTAATATTTTTGGAAAATATTAATGCAATGTTCGAAATCCCTAAAACAAGCAAACCTTTACCCAAGCAACTTAGACACATTGTTGACACAACATCTGCTCTATATAGTTCGTTAGGCTCTTTGGGATCATCACAACAAATATGTGATGCTGTTATAATACATTTGGTAATGAGCAAAGTTGACTCAGAAACTAAGCAAAAATAGGAAGAGTCTATGAATTTTTCGACATCGCCTTCATGGGTAAATTGTTGCTCAATGTTGGACAAGCGATGTCAACAGTAAGATGGTAAAGCATATTTTCTAAATCATCAACAAAGTTCTAGTGTTAATCATCATCAAAACAAACAGCACACGTTTATGTCAAAATAAACTATGTATGTACTTATTGCTTGAAGTCGGGGCATTATATATCAACATACCAAAATTGTATTGTTTTACTGCCAGTGGATCAACGCATTGATCAAGTCAAAAAACTTAGCATTTGCTTCAATTGTTTTTCTAAGGATCATAATGTTTCTCATTGTTCATCTAGATACTCATGCATATTTTGTAAACAACGACACTCTTCTTTACTACATCAACAAACCTTAAACATTACACCATCTTCATCAAGAGCTGTTTAACACAATTGCAACAAACATAAAATTATCTACAGCTGTAATATTGGTTCGTGATAAATATGACAATTATCAACTTGGACGTGCGCTCCTTGATTCTGGTTCCCAGGTGAATTTTATCACAGATATCATGTGCAGTAATTTAGGAATAAAACGTTATCGTAACTACACTGATATTTTGGGTATTGGATCTCATATGTTTAAGATTCGATTTAAAACATAAGCGTCAATCAAGTCACGTATGCATGATTTCAAAATGCCACTCCAGTTTCCAAAAATTTTGGTTATCATCCTGATGAAAACATTAACATCGATCACTTTATTCTGTCTGCTAATATAAAACTAGCAGACCCTGAGTTTGATTTACGACGTGGTATTGAAATTTTACTTGGAGCGGAAGCCTTCTTTTCTTTGTTGTCTGTTGGACAAATTTCTATTGGAGAAAATCTTTCAATAGAGTTCTAGGATGGATAGTATTTGGGAAGTATAAATCAAACAACAAATCAACAGCAGCATTAATGTGTTCATTTGAAAAATATAATGTTGACATTGGTCGTAATATTGAGCTGCTATGGAAGTTGGATTCTGTTGATGGTGTTCGTCAAATAATGTCAAGCTTGTGAAAAGCATTTTATAGACAATGTAACAGTTCAAGATGATGGTCGAATAGTTGTCAAACTTCTGTTAAAAAAAGATGGTGGTTTATTTGGTAATTCATATGATGCTGCCATGAATCGTTTCCTGTCCCTTGAGAGAAGATTACACAAAAATTCAACACTACGTATCCAGTACAGTTTGTTTATGAAGGAGTATGAGGAACTTGGACATATGTATGTCCCGTATTGATGTTAAAAATATTCCATATCCAAATTTCTACATTCCTCACCACTGCGTGCTTAAGCCGGACAGTGTATCAACCAAGCTTCGGGTGGTATTTGATGGATCTTGTAAAAGTTTCTCACAAACATCTCTTAATGATATTATGATGGTAGGCCCAAAAATTCAGAACGATTTACTAATTACTTTACTTCGTTTCAGATGTCATCGTTATGGTTTGACTGCAGACGTTGTAAAAATGTATCGACAAGTTATACCATTGATGACACATTTCATTTTAAATTTCATCCAACCAAAGAGTTTTCTCATATTACAAAACGAACTATCCTGTCATTAGCGTCTACTCTATTTGATCCAATGGGTTTAATAAGTCCCATAATCATAAGGGCAAAAATACTTTTGCAACAGCTGTGGTTAAATAAGTGTGACTGGGATAAATCCGTGCGACAAGAGACATACACTTCATGGATTAATCTTATCTTGTTAAAGATTTTGTTATACTGCCAACAATACAAATACAACGATTCATTTGTATGACAAAAATGATTGAACTACAAGTACATGGGTTTTGAGATGCATCCATTAAAGCTTATGGATGCTGTTTATATTTCCGATTTAAGGATTCCAATTTGGTAACCAATTTGTTGGATTCCAAATCTCGTGTTGCTCCGTTAAAAACTAAGACTTTACCACGACTAGAACTTTGTGCTTCGCATCTCTTGGCCAAATTTTGGAACAAAGTCAAACTATTCTTTAAATACAACAGTTCAGAAACGTTCTTTTGGTCAGACTCGCAAGTCACTCTTCACTGGATCAATTAACATTCATCCACATTATACTCCTTTGTTAGAAACCGTGTAGCTGAAATCCAATAATGTTGGATTGGTGTATCTTGGCGATATGTTGGTTCAGAAAATAATCCAGCAGATTTAGTTTCACGTGTCTGCACAGTTAATCAACTCATTGAATCTAATTGGGTACATGGACCAGCATTTTTAAGGCTTCCATCATGTGATTGGCCACAGAATATTACTATAAACTTAAGTGCAAAAGATATGCAATTGGAGTAGAGAAAATCAGTTCATTTAGTTCAATTAAACGCTATACCTTATGAGTTAGATATGATTCATAAACTTAGTAATTACATGAAATGCCTTAGGGCAAGGGTGCTCAAGCCCTCATTTGTTTTTGTAAAAGCGCTTAGCTATAGGCTGTGTGTTTTAATACACATAGAGCACTAGCAATACGAAATACACAAACAACTTTGCCTTATTAGTTTTTTTGTCGTTCTTCACTGTATACTCGCAATTGCAAAGCAGCAACATTTTGCTGGTAAACATTGACGACAGCGATCATCGATGTAGATTTTGTTTTTGTTTAACGTATGATATGAAATATTATTTTTTCTTTGTATGTATTGGTTTTTACAATAAAAAATATTGAATCAAAATTAGTTATTTTTTAAATATATTGGTGTTTGCTCTTCCATAAGGAACATTCGTGTACCCCTGCCTTAGGGTATATTCCTACATATTGAATGTACGAAAAAACATACCCATAGTTGACGTAATCATATCAACAGATGAGCTGGCTTATACTCTCCATCACATAATTTGAGTAATTCAAAATCATAGTTTTTCAAACTCTATAATGGAAATACAAATACATGGAACGTTAAATGGAACATTATCATCTTTAAAGCCATTTTTGGATGAAGTAAGTGGATTACAACTAATGCGAGTGGGAGGACGATTACTAAACTCTGAATTACCAACCCCCAGTAAGTTTCCTTTTCTTCTTCCAAAATTTGATCCATTTGTAAAAGCGATGGTTATTTACATTCATCGTACTAATTATTATGCTGGACTAAGAGCTTTAGTAGCGTTAATACAACAACAATTTTGGATTGTCAATTGTCGATAATTAACAAGGCAGTTTGTAAATCAATGCATTCAATGCGTACGGTATAAACTAAAACTTTTAGCACAGATTATGGGTAACATCCAAAAGATCGCGTTACTGGTAGTCGTCCATTTGAGATTGTTGGTGTTGACTTTGGGGTCCCAATCCTGACCTACCTTAAAATTCGTGGTAAAACTCCCTACAAATTATATATAGCTGTCTTTATCTGCTTTGCTACCAAGGCGGTTCATTTAGAATGTGTTTCCGACATGTCTAGTGACGCTTTTAAAGCTGCCTTAAAACGCTAAGTTGGTGGGAGAGGATTACCATCTAAAATATATTGTGATAATGCAACTATTTTGTTGGGGCAGATAAAAAATTAAATGAGTTCAGTAATCATTTTCAACAAAAATCATCAATAGATGCTGTAAAATCGTATTGTTCCGCAAGATTTATTGAATTTTGATTTATTCCTCTCTGTTGGATTATGGGAGGCGGCGGTAAAAACAGCAAAATCTCATATGTATCGTACTCTTTTTGCAGCACGCTTAACATTTGAAGAACTTTACTAATACAAATTTTCATGTTTCTTTGCAATAAAACAATTTATAAAAATGAATATGACTATATGATCTACAATCCTATTTGTTTAATCTATTGTAGTGTATGCATGACGTGGCTCAAATACGAATATAAACAAACTTTATATTTGTCATGCATAATTGTCTGCCTAGTTGCGTTGTACTTGTATGTAATAGTAATAAAATAACAATAAAACATAAATATAAGAAAGAAAGCAAACGCAACCAATGCATTATTGTTTGAATATCCTAGGTCAGTAATTGCTTTTGTATAAATAAACATTTTTAAAAGAGGAGAACTCAGTTCATCGCTCTATGTTATAGTTTTATAACATGTATATTTCATATAGGACGAGTGTCTTGGTTTTCGTCTGAAATCAAAACAAAGCTTAATTTATAAATGAACTTTGGATATTTGAATTGCACTCAATACTTGAGAGTTTACTCAATACCAAATTAAGAAGTTATTTCAACTTACTGAAATTTATGGGATATTGATACAATTGCATATAAACATATGGTTTCAAAACCATATGTATTCGTTTCATTAAATTTAAGTTATCGAGTGACTTTAGAAAGTAACTCAATTCTAGATTAAATAAGATTCTCATGTTAGTTATATAAGCAGAGGAAATTTTAAATAAATAAGGAATTATCAACCATTGATCAAACTCGCTTATAAATTCATTTTAAAGTGGCGAGACGCTTATAGCAAAATTGTTACATAGCGTAGGAGCCTGATATAAAGAACACGATATCAGACGACATTACACTATATTAAACACTTAAAATTAATATTTTATTGTACATGAAATACATAAAAACATAATTTTCATATTTTTTAAAAAATTAATAGAATCATGAATTGCCACCCCTGTAATCTATCTTTAATAACTATTTTTTAGTAGTCGCTATAAATTGCAAATGTCAGTTTTATCCAAACTCCGTTTTGTATTAATGACCGAAGTTCCTTGATAATTGAAGTTCCATAAAATTAGACAGTTGCTATTTATACCTAGAAGTTAACAGAATTGAATGTTTGTACACTCACCTGGAAAAAAGGAAATAAACATACCATTAAACTTAAATACTTACCGCCTTAGCTTATACTGTGGGCCCTAACAAAGACAACATAAGGAGTTTTTAATAAGTGATCGTTCCACCAAACAACCACACACTTATGCACTATTAATACCATTTATTTACAAAATAACAGATCAACATTACATAAAAACTTCATTATTTTATGTAATTTCAATTTTAGCTTTTAAAATATTGTACCTAATTGTAACTTATTTCTAAATATGTTTCAACTATTGTAATTTTTATTGTTTATGCTTGGTAATTCCTGTACTGTAACTATAAGATTAAATCTTGTTGTGCAGGATATGACATTAATAAATAAATAAATAAATGAGTGTATAAACAATTTCGGTTTTACTCAAACATAGGAATTTTTTTTATTAGTTTTATGAAAATTTTTCTAAGTTTTAATAAAATTTGACTTAAATTGAGGAAAACTTTTAAGCTATATTAGTATTTATATGAGTAGTCAGGTATTCTAGTTATTTCCAGTTTATTACGACACTAGATTTTTCCAGCTGTCAAAATTCGTGTGAAGAAATTTCTAGTTATAGAAATTTCTTGTAACACTGCCGCCCACTTAAGCCTGTTCGTCCCGAACAGACATAGCTATTCCTTTTCCATAGTTGGCTAGTCGTTGCAGATGAACAACCTTCATTTTGGACCTTGGGCTCTGATCTTTATGTATTCTGTATACCACATCACTCAACCTTTTAATTACTCTATAGGGTCCGTCCCAATGCGTTTGTAATTTGGGAGATAATCCTTTCTTTCGATGGGGGTTAAATAGCAGAACCAGCCGACCCTCATCGAATCTTCAGAATTTGCTGCCCTATCGTACCTCGCCTTCATCTTATCGCTGATTATTTTAATTCGATTGCGAACAAACTCATGAAGCTCGTTAAGGTCTTCTTGTTCCCGGAAATCGTTGTCGTTATATATAGCGGCGGGCTTAACACCAAATTCTAAATCGCCAGGCAATTTAAGTTCCGTTCCGAAAATAACTTTTGCAGGCGTCCGGGAGGTGGAATCGTGAACAGCCGATCTAAATGCCAGCAGAAATTTGGGGATGTGTTCGTCTCAGTCCTTCTGATGACTACTGGCCACTTTTCTTAAGCATTCCTCTAAAGTGCGATTGAATCTTTCGACCATACCATCCGATTGCGGATGCAGCGGCGTGGTTCTTGTTATTCTTATTCCATACAACTCATACATTTCCTTAAAGATAGCAGATTCAAAATTCTTTCCCTGGTCAGGGTGTAATTCTATCGGAACACCGAACCGGCACACCCAGTTGTTCACAAATGCGCTTATTATCGTTCTGGCTTCTTGGTTCGGTATAGCGTATACCTTAGGCTATTTACTGAAATAGTCGATCACCACAAGAACGTAAGGGTTTCCGAAATCACTGACAGGGAAAGGGCCTGCTACATCCATTGCTACCCCCTCAAATGGGGCACCTGAGTTGTATTGTTGAAGTTGCCCACGACTTCTCCTTACTGGTCCTTTAGGTGCGATGCATTGTGCGCAATTGGCTATCTAGTCGCTTACAGCTTGCTGGCTTCTCTAGGGTTTTCGTGACACCGAGATGACCACCACTGGGACCGTCATGGAACTTTTTTAACACTTCGTCTATTTTGCTTGATGGCACCACAATTAGCTTTGTCTCAGTTTTGACGTCCGCACTTTCCCATATACGGTATAAGCAGTGATTAATTACCCGTAGACTGTTCCACTGGGCCCAATACGCCTTCATCAACGAACTTTCAGCTGATATTTGTTCACGAGTAGGCCTCCTGTCCTCTGCTTTGGCTGACATAATTTTTGACAGCATGGGGTCATTTTGTTGCGCCGCTGATCAGGCTACACTTGACTCAATATGCGTTAGTCTTATATCAACGATGCACTCTTTTCCTTCAGCCCTCGAACAATGTTTGTACTCTAAATTGCAGGGGCGTCTTGAAAGGGCGTCCGTATTGTAATGCTTTATGCCTTTCCTGTGCTCGATGCTAAAATCATAGCTTTGAAGTCGTTCAATCCAACGAGCTAGCTGCCCTTCTGGTGGTTAAAATTGCAGCAGCCACCTGGGTGCAAAATGGTCAGTTCTTAGTTGGAAGTGCTGACCACACAGATACTTGTGGTAGTGCTTTACACATTCTATCGACGCCAAGAGTTCCCGCTGTGTTACGTAGTAGTTTCTTTTTACAATCGCCGTTCTCCCTTGACTTTGGTTTCTCATGGCAAAGACAGAGCCGTATTTCCTGATTAATTGTTTGGCCTTATTTCTATCAGGCAGCGCCAGTTCTTTTGCCCATTTTTCCACATATTCTGCCAGCATCTCTCGATCTTCAACGGACGCACTGGAAGGTTCCAAGTTCTTTTCGCAACTGATTATTGATTCTGCCGCAGTACATTTGGCTATTTCAGAGTCCGCTCGGACAACTTTTTCAGAATTTGATAGGTTTAGTACTCTTACAGGAACTCTTTTGTCTTTGCTGGTTTTTACGAGGGCTTTCGCTGTAATAAGGTCACTTTTTATTTCTGATGGTTCTACCACCCACAAGCTGCTGTCCTGACAATCTCCCTCCATACGCAGCCATACTAAAGTTTCTGCCCGTGCTGGTAGTTTTTGGGCGCTGATGGTAACTAGCTTTCTTACCTGATCCTCGCGTTTATATCCAACACAAAGGGGTATTTCAACATTCTGCCAAATCATAACTTTTTGCCCATATGCATATTAATGCCGTGACCAATCATGAAATCTGCACCAATGATTACTTCGTTCACAATATCGGCAACAATAAATACGTGATTGACGCTTATGTTGGCAATCGTTAGTTTTACAATTATTTTACCATAGACAGAGGCAGGCTCCTCAGTAGCTGTGCGCAGACTTACCCCATATAGTGGTTCAACTGCCTTTTTCACTAAATCGGGCCTGATGATTGACTGTGATGCTCCTGTGTCTATCGTAAAAATGTGCTTTCGTCCGTTGATGTACCCATAAGCAGTAAGATTGCTTTTCTCCTGCTGTATTACTGATATGGCCATCGGTTGTGGGAGCTAGCTCATGCCCCGTAGTGCTAGCTCTTTTTAGTTTAACGGTGACTCTTTAGGTGATTGCTGATCGGCCCGAAGACTCTTCCTTGGTGCTTTGCAATTTCGCTGAAAATGTCCCACTCTTCCGCAGTTGTAGCATATATCCTTGGCCTTGACTTGCTTCTCCCCTAATGCCTGCTTAAATGCATCTTTTAAGTCCGACAGCACTTCTCTGAATCCTTCTGTTAGCTTTGTGCTTATATCTTGCTCTCATTCAGAAGTCACTTCGAGGTACGTACTTTAAATATTTGTGGCTTGGAAATCATCTTAGCAGTCTCTTGGGCCAGCGCGAATGAGTCAGTATCAGCAAAAGTCGATTTCTGCGTAGCACATACCGCATGTCTCACATCAGAATCCCGAATTCCATTCACAAATGCTTCAATTTTGAACTGATCTAAGAATGGATGATTTTCGCCTGGATAAGTTAGCTGCACCACCCGCTCAATCTCTTACCTCTTAGTTCCATTCTGTATATTTCTTTTTTGTGTTCGCCACCATACTTCCGCTGCAGTGCCACCATTATGTCGTCATAATTATTTCTGCAGGTGATTGGCACACTTTCTAAAATTTCTGCAGCGTTTCCTTTTAAGGCCAGAATCAACTCTATAGCCTTTTCTTCGTTGTTCCACATATTTCTGCGGCAACTGTCTCAAACTGGAACTTAAAAACATTAAACGGTATGCTGCCATCAAAAGTAGGGGCCTTTGCTTTACCAGAACTTTCCTGAACAATTCATACTGGTCCCTCTTGACATTAGAATTATTAATTTTACTTTCCAGATCTTGTAGTTTTTTTTCGACGTCATTCTCTAAGTCGGTCAGTCTTTTTGCCACCTCGGAAACTTCTCTAGAATTTTTTTGAAGTGTTTCTTCAATTTTAGTTAACAGCTTCGTTTCCATCTTAGCTAACAGTTTCTCGTTGTCTGCTCTCGAGGTTTCTAAAAGTTTCGTGTTGTTTGCTCGAGAAATTTCCAAAGTTTTTTATTGTCCTATAGAAGTTTGCAACAGTTTTGTGTTGTCTGCCTTAGAAGTTTCCTGAAGTTTTGCTAACAATTTTTCGTTGTCTGCTCTAGAAGTTTCTATCTATTCCATCATCGCAGCAAACATTGCGCTTAACTCCATATTACCTTCTGTTTTACGAGTACTAACCTCCGTTGCTTCTTTTTCATCAAATTCGTAAGTCGCAATGTGAATGTGACGCCGCTCAAATTCCTCTATCAGCCGCTTTTGCAATTCTGTCTTATTACGTGCTGTCGGTAGCTCCAACTTACTCAATTCCTTCTTGAGTTGCTCCACCTTAAGCTCCTCCAATTTCACGACTGTTTATTATTTTGCAATCCCACTTCTGACACCAATTATTACGATCTTACCCTTTATAAAATCGTTGGTTTATTTACCTTTTAAATAAATCGAGTTCTTTCTATATTTCAAATAATAAACACTGTTTGAAATTATTTATAGCTCTATTTATTTATAACAGTCCCTAAAAATTAAAGAAAAACACTTTAATAGCACACTTTATTTACACGATGTAGATAGATTAAACGTTAGCCACACTGTAGTTCTTCACACTCTGCGTTTTACTTATAAATTGAACTACTGCGTCACTGAGTACCAGTATTTATATGAGTAGTCAGGTATTCTAGTTATTTCCTGTTTATTACGACACTAGATTGTTCCAGCTGTCAAAATTCGTGTGAAGAAATTTCTATACCTAGAAATTTCTTGTAACAACATCTTCAACTCTCTCGGAGAGCTGTCCGTCGAGAGCCAGAAAGATTGGTAGAGATGTCCTATGGTGGAATGACAGTCTCGAAAGCCTCAAGCTGAGGGCTAGGAGATTATAAAATGTGGCAAAGGAAACTGGTGATTGGCTTACCTAAAAGAGGATTGATAAGCTACCGGGGACAGTACGCCTTCAAACCACCCTTTCTCTGGATCACACAAATGCACTCTCAGGGGACCGGATGGTTCCTATACTGAATCACCCGTGGAGACATGTAGGATTGTTTTGAGAACCCACTTCCCGGAATGTGTGCTCAGTGACAGATCCCTGACTATTTTTGACACTCCGTCTCTGATAGCGCAAATGAACGGGATAATTGAGACTTAGTTCCTTTAAACAAAAGACGTACCTCCCACAAAACACTTCCCAAGATTCTTCAGGTTCAACAACGACCCCTTCGGAAAAAGGGGTTATTTTTGACCGATCTGGGCGTTCCGGGGCTCAAACGAAAGCTCTAGTGGAGCCGCAACTTTCTCTACGAACCCAAGGAGGTACCTTCATAGGAAACCCCCCAAGAACATTGTGGAAAGTATGTGGAACCCATTCTGGAACGAATTATCCATTTTATGGCCGATTTGGTCGGGAGTGGGCGCAAATGAAAGGGCATGGAGAATCCCTAAAAACGTTGTGAAAGGTATGTGGAATTCATTCTGAAACGAATTATACAATTTATGGCGTGGGCGCAAAACAAAGAGCTAATTGAGACTATTATTTTGTTTCTTGGAACCAAAGACGGACCTCCCATAGGGGACCCGCAATACACTTCCCCAGATTTTCAAATTCAACAACGGCACTCTAGGGATATAAGTCTTGCATATAGCAGATTTTATAGGGACAGGGTTAAATGGGTGATAGGTAAGTTCTCCTCCATTAAGTCACCTGTGCCTGATGGTATCCTTCAGTGCTTGCCTCAAAAAGGGTCGGATATTATCGTCCCACATCTCATCGGATTATTTCACTCTAGTCCGTTGTTCGGGTTCGTTCCGACAGCCTGAAGAGAAGTAAAAGTGGTCTTTATACCTATAGCGGGCAAGAAATCTGAACAGTTGCCCAAATCTTACAGACCGATAAGTCTGAGTTCTTTTCTCCTTAAGGCGATGGAGAAAGTTTTGGATCATTATATCAGGGGTTTGTTCATCAGATACATATGTACATGCCGATTTGTGGGCTATAATTTTCATATCAGTAGGGAAAATCCGCTGAAATTGAAAAAGCATTAAATGCGAAACAAATTGCCCTTTGTGCTTTAATTGATATGCAGGGTGCCTTCGATAATACATATGATTCAATAAGGGGGCTATGACTAGGAGGTTCATTGCTCGGCTTATCATAAGGTAGACCATTGAGAAGTTAACATCCAGGGTCATTTCACTAAATATAGTGCCACTAGGGGATGTCCAAAGGTAGGTGTTCTGTCGACTTTGGTTGTTAATGAGCTACTAATGGAATTGAACGACCTAGGGTTCAGGACCTATGGCTAAGCAGATGATCTGGTGACCGCATACAACAAACCACGAACCACACTCCAAATCGGTGTCAAGAAAGGGGGCTATCTTTGAACCCATCCAAGATGATCCTGGTACCGTTCACTAGACGCAGGAAGCTCGAATTAGTGGAGCCGACGATTAGTGGTAATACCATCGGCTTTTCTGATGTTATAAGGTATCTTGGGATTACACTAGATAGAACCCTTACTTGGACACAACATCTAGATTCCGTAACTAGGAAGGCTACGAGGGCATTATATGCCTGTCAAGTACGTTTTGACAGGACTTGGTGTTTAAGGCCTCGTATAGTTTGTTGCTCTTTCAACACCATCGTGAGACCAATGTATACTTATGCTGCTCTGGCATGGCGGCCCAAGGTGAAGCAAACACTGGCGAAGGGGGCGCTTAACAGGATATATCGCTAAGCCTGTGTAGGAATAACTGGTGCGGGATCGACGTGTCCGACAAGCGCCATTGGTGCTACTACATATCTTGGTAAAGAAGCACATCTGTAGGGGTGTTCTGCGTCTCCGGGAGTTTGGTAATATCAAGTGAGGTGACCCGCGGTGCCACATGAGAATAGCGGTGTTGTTCCTTGATGATCAATTGGCCGAGGTCACGGATAAGATGTTACTGTTATTAGATGCAAAGGGTGGATTCAATGCAAGCGCATAAACTTGTATTGACACTGACCTTGTATGTATCTATTTTTGTTGCCCTCTCTTTTCAAGTTACAAGTGCTTGAAACTTGAAAGGAGAGCTCAACAAATTGCTGATTAATAAAATACGAATAATAATAAAATAAAAATGTTGATCGCGGTACTTTCTTATGGTCTGTGGAATTTCATATTTTTTGTTTATCACAGTACGTTCTCATTGTACGTGAAATTTGATATCTTGTACAATGTCATCATTAGTTTAATAAACCGTACTTAAGCTAGTGTCAACAGAATTATAACAAAATGTATTTTTATATAGGTCAGCATAGTTGTATTGAAACACATTAGGGTGACATTTATGTATCTTAACATTCTCCCCCGCGTTGAACAACAGTTAAGGCGAATTGAGCTAGTTAATAAGATACGTTTTGTTGTCTGAGAATTAATGGAAAATTTTACAAAGTAAACAAATATCAGGGGAACTCACTCAATAAGAATAGATTACAACATTGAAAAATCTAAGTAAGACAATTTGTAGGTTGATGCTGGCATTCTAGTGTTAAACATCAAGGCTAAATTTAGGATGGTGGCGTGGCTTTGGTACAGGTGTCATCTTGTGTTCGTTGATGTATTGTTGAAGTTCAATGTCCTCTTCAGTGGATTCAGTTGATGTAATAGGATCTGATTTTTGGGCAGCTTTACGTAACTTGCATCTTGACAGCAATATAATTAATGCGATAATGCTGAATAACAGTGACAGGTAACCAATGATATAGCTGTGCGTTTAGTGAGAGCTTAATTTATTAGTTAACTCCGCGATGTCATGTTGTTCTAGCGATCTTTGTAGCGTTGTTAGATCCTTTATATTTTTGTCATATACTTCGTCAAAACTTGTTGAGAGTGGCTCCTGTGGAGACTGAAGAGTTGTTTGGTAGTGATAAGTCTGAGATTTTACCAAGACTTGTGTATGAGGACCTTATTTAACTTGATATAGTAAATCGGCGATTCATACCACTGAACTCGTGCTTAATCATGCATTCTGGGTCAAGCGTCAGCAAACCGGAACCCTTTAACGATATGGGAATGATTTCTCTGTTGCAGAAAATTGTGGCCTTTAGAGATGGCGATATAGCAAGTATTTATTAGTTTCTTTTGTTGAGTGGTGTCCATCTGACATTAGTTTCTTCTAGGAGACAAGTAGGTGTCGTTTTGTTGTTGAATAAATTGATGTCGCATGCACAGACCTTGGACACGTAATTGTAACGAATTTGTATGTTGGAACAAATAAAAACGTCTTGATTTACTATGTGACACTAGCTTTACTCTGAATATGTTAAAGGAATGTATTGGGTTCGGGATGTCTTTATAGCCATGAACGTAGTACATGGCTTGATGGCTACCATTGTATTGTTCATTATGTTGGGTACAGGAATCAAGTGAAACATGGTGAATTTTTCGCGTTCAACCAGGGGTAGTGTTATTTTTAAAACAGCATGTTTATGCGTTAGTCTGCCTTGAACTTTCATGAGGTTGAATAATTGCAGCAAGTCAGTTGGTTCTGTCACAGGAAGATTCACTGAAGGTGGTGAATGGAGTGTGATTTGAGTGACTTCATTTTGTAGTTGTTCTGGAGTGAGTAGCAATGGACTTATTTTTCCATAATGGGTATCTATGAGAGTATCAAGGATTGATGATTGTATTTTCCTTATATTGTTGGCAGTTAGTGTCAATTCAAGAACTGTTAAATAGTTGAGTAATGTGTATTTGGAATAACATATTGTTGATGTCTCGTATTTCTTCTGAGTGGGTTTTAATTTTCTGCTCCAATTGTTCAAATCTTGCCTTAGCTGGCATTTGGTTTTGCCGCATGATATTAATTGTTGAGTCAACAATTGCTGTTTGATTTTTCAGTAATTTTAACAAGAATGATTCATTCTCATTGACTTATCTTATTGTTTCTGACATATGTTCGGCGTATTCAGAGTCCTATATGCCAAATAATGAGTGCCCGACATTACCAACTATGTTCAATGCTCCTCTTTTATTTCGTAACAGTCGATTATCTAGTTGTAACTCAGTCTGCATATGCTCAGAGTGACCAATGATGCTGTGACATGATGCGTTTGGTTTAATCATTTTACAGAATGTTTGAAACGACCTTGTCCCATTGACAAGAATTGATGTTTCGGACCAATAAGAAGCTAGGTCATAGTAGACGAATAGATTCCATTCTGTGGTTTTAAGATAGCGGTTGTACCAATTTGCTCGAAATGGATTCCAACCTTTGTTCCAAACTTCTTATTTTCGACCTGTGTTTCAAGTATAACTGGCAATAAAAATAGTATTGTGAGTAAAGCAAGGGTCGGTTGATTTAGGAGCGGCAACGTTGAGTTTCTCTTTGTGGTTATCAGTAGGAATGGTTGATTTCAGATCCTCATTTATAGGTCGTCAAGCAAGTCGATGTATTGGACGCTTGAATGTCCCTGATGCAGGTTTTACCTCAGCAACTCGTACCGCACCGTCGCCACCAGTGTGAACCTGAATAATTCTTCCCAAAGGCCATTTCATAGCAGGAATATTGTTTTCCTTGATGATAACCATATCGCCACTTTTAAGGTTGACAGACTGACCTTGACATTTATAGCCCTGCTGCAGTTCACTCAGGTATTCTGTAGATCATCTATTCCAAAATTCTTGTTTATGATGAGCTAAAAGCTTCCAATGGGATATTCCTGAGGACTTCATTGGTTGTGCTTTACTGTCCCCTTAGGATATAAGTGCTTCGCCAATGAGGAAGTGACCGGGAGTTAATGCCTCAAGGTTATTTGGATCATCAGACATGGGTGTCAATGGACGAGAATTAAGTATCGCCTCAATTTCCACCACGATCGTTTCCAATTCTTCTTGTGTTAAAGATGCAGTTGCGACACTCCGAAGTAGAAGATGTTTTGATGATTTTACGGCTGCTTCCCATAAACCTCCACAATGTGGTGCTCTAGGTGGGATAAAATGAAAATGTATTCCCTTTGAGCTGGAGGCTGAAATAAATGATTCCTGTGCCTTGGTGCATCTTATACATCTTTGAACTGTCGACCGTGCCGTTATTTTTCCTTTGATTGGCCAAAATCGTTGTCGTAATGTATTTAGCAATGCCTGATGTCCACAATGTTTCTTGTCTTCGTGAACCATAATGAACAAAAGCTTGAGAATGGGATCATTATACGGAATCAGAATAGGGTGTTTTGCGTCGTATGGCAATGATGAAGCCTCTAGACGTCCTCCAACTCGAAGTATATTCGTTTTATCTAAGAATGGGGATAGACTGCAGATAGCGCTCTTTTTGTCAACTTCTTCGTTTCTACGAAGTTGTTTTATTTCAAGTAAAAATCGGGGGCCTGGATAGTTCTGATGAGCTTAGAAGGTGTTAGTGATTTGTGTGTCGGACGCTACTGATTTTGAATGTTCGAATTTTAGATGAATCAGAGAATATACCCCACTGTTACTTTTAATTTCCTGAATGAATTTTTGTGAGGGATTTGGTGTAAGAACTCAATGTTGGAGACGTTGATAGCTGAAACTAGTATTGGCCTATTTTATCAATGTCATTTGGAATGTGGAGTTCATGTGAGAATTTCGGCGGCCATATTTCCTCTCTTCTATGCAGAAATAGTTGTCCATAAAGCCATAAATTACATTTGGCAATTTTCATTGCTGGCAATCCTCTGGAGAGTATGTCAGCTGGATTATATTTTGATCCGACATGGCGCCATTGTTCAGGTACTGTTAGGGATTGAATCGTGGCTACTCGATTAGCCCCAAACGTTTGATACAGAGATGATTGTGCATTTATCCACGACAACACTATTTCTGAATCAGTCAATAGAAAGATAGGTTGATTTTTGTTTTGTAAATCCATTTTAATCCTTTGAGCAAGTTGTGCTGCGATGACAGCAGCACATAACTCTAATCGAGGCAGTGTCTGCTGCTTCAGTGGAGCAACCCGTGTCTTTGCACATATCAATTGTATAATGATTTGTCAGTTTTATAGTACTGCACGGATGTATGCAACCGCACCAAACGCCTTTTCGGAAGCATCAGCGAATATATGTAGTTGCGTGTTTGTCGGAATTTCCCCTTTAAGAATGTGTCGGGAAAATTTCATGTTGTTTAAGGGGTCTAACTCATTTCTGAAGTTAGTCCATCTCGCGTGAAGATTCTCAGGAAGTGGTTCATCCCAAACTTGTGCTGCCATAATTTTGGTATCAATTTTTTTGCCTCGACAACCACACGAGATCCGATGTGCGAGATCCGATGTAGCCGTAAGCTTTGCATTCACCTTTGTCGGATTCAGTTTTGCCTTGACGCATAGGTGATCAGTTTGCGGCTGCCAAAATAATCCTAATGGTGTTGGTGCTGTCGTTATTGAAATCTAGATTTACCTCCTGATCGCCAAGTGGAATATTTTTTAATAGCTGCGGATGATTTGCACACCATTTTCTCAAATTAAATTAGCGATCATATTGAATTTGTATCATCTCTTTGTAAACATTTTGTGCCGAGATATGGAGCCGCTCGAGTTACATAAGTAACAGTGTTAAGTTTGAAGTAACTGATTAGCAAGTCTGAGTTTTCTCTTCATATTATTAGCTGATACTGTTGGTACTCGGGATCAAGATCTATTTGTCGATACATTTTCTCAATATCTGTGGTGAAGATAAATTTCGGCAATCGAAAACAAAACATAATTGAGAATAGTTCACTTTGAATAGTTGGGCCGGTAAACATTAAATCATTTAATGAATATAATGTTGATGTTTTTGCTGATGCGTCAAACACTACTCTTAACCTTGTTGTAGTGCTGTCTGGTTTCAATACACAGTGGTGCGGAATGAAGTATTTGGGATCTAAAACTTTGTCAACGTTGACCTTTTGCATATGTCCTAATTGTTCATACTCTTGCATGAACTGTACATCTTGGGTTCGTACTTCATTGCCCCTTGAGAGTCGGCGTTCTAGTGCCAAAAATCTGTTGTACGCCATAGCGTGGGATTCCCCAAGCGCAGATGGTCCTTCTCGGAATGAAAGGCTGATGATGAAACGGCCCTTTTCGTTGATGCGTACGTGCTGATTGAAATGTGCTTTACACTGTCTTTCTGATGGCGAAAGAGCCCATTCGGTTGGTTCGATTTCATCGAGTTTCCAGAGCTGTTCTATAGCCTCCCCTTCCGATGATTCGCTGCTAAATATTACACACGTGAGTGTATATGGTGAATTAGGAATTAAACTTTCTCCAATAGCACCCCCTACAATGCAACCAAATTCCGTGTTTTGTAATGTTGGCAGATTGTCAGCAAGCTTTATTGTTCCGTTTAACATCAATTTGTAATAGAGTTCTTCACCGAGCAGAATGTCTATCTTCTCTGACTGGTTGTACGGGGGATCTGCTAGTTCAATGTTGCTTGGGATGCCCAAGGTTGAAATCTTAATGTGTTAATTTGGTAGTGGTGGAACTATACTTGGAATTATGTATGCCTCCAGGTTTGGAGCTGTGATAACTACCCTTTCTGTATCTAGCAAGACATAGCCCTGCCGTTTCCCAGCAGAGTTAGTTGCTGTCGATGTAACTGCGACGGTGTTAGCCGTTGCTGCAGACTTCTGTGTTTTCGGATCGATTTTGGTGGACTGGTTGGCCTATGTTAAGTTGTGCTGGTTCTGATCTAAATGTATTAGTGTATTGTGTTTCTTCTTACATTTTCTGCAACCTCCTGCGGGACAATTTTTCGCAGTGTGAGTACTTTTGAAGCAGTTGAAGCACAATGTGTGTTGTTGTACCAACTTTAATCGTTTGGGTGCCGATAGTTGTATAAATTTGGTGCAGTGATACAACGCGTGACTTTCATTATTGCATAGGTTACAGTCGATTTGTCCCTTGGGCCTACTGCTTCCATTGATTGGAATTGATTTTCTAAAAATAATAAGAAATCCGCAATCTTTGGTACCTCCTTTGGATCTTCCAATGATTGTACAAATCTGAGATGAGTGTTTCTATCAAGTTTTTTGATAAGAAGTTGGAACATAATCGCATCCCATGAGAATGTTTCAACTCTCATATTGTTTAATGCCAACAAGCATTCTTTTGTTACATCATAAAGGTTTTTTATGGCAGTTGTAGATGATGTTCCCGATGGTTGGTTTAGTATTTTGTCAACTAGTTTTGCTACTAGAACTCGTTTATTGTTGAATCGTTCTTTTAGAGTTTCTAAGCTGCGCTATAACTATCTTCAGTTAACGTGAACAGGCTTATTAATTGGTTAGCCTCTCCAGTTAGGTTCGTTTTAAAGGTACCATAATTTTGGTACCACTGCTATTGGTTGCTTGTCAACCATTTCTGACAACAGGTCATGGAATTTTCTTCACTTTAAATAATCCCCATAAAATTTTTGGATTGTCACCTTAGGTAATGGTAACGAATTGTGTGGATATGGCGTCTTTGATTGAGCTGTAATAGTGTGTTGTGTGTTGTTGGTTTCCATTGTGGCATTTGACAAACTGCTTTCGAACCCTGTCGTCCATATTAAAGCCAGCTCGTGATGGGTCTTCAATTCTCTCGCATATGTCGTCACATAAACCTTGGACTTGATTCCATTGATCTTTTATGTCGTTAATCATAAGATCGTCTGAAGTCAACCCATTTAAGAATCGCTCTAGTGTAGTCGTTCGGTTCTTGGCCTTCCGAATCAGTTACCTCCCGGATTTTGGAGTAATAATCGTTAGTGAAGTATTCATGCGCTGTTTTCAGTGTCTGAGCATCGTCGAGTGTGCGAAGTTTTGAGTCCTGGGCTTCAAATACTTCCCAGGCTTGAGTTAGTCGCCGTATGCGTTCTTCAATGTGTGCTTCATTTGTTGATTTGTTTTTCCGTCTGCAGGATCCTTTTTGTAGTTTTGTATGATTGTTTGAATACAATCACCTGTTTTTTCCAGGGAATCCAATAATTGGTTCGCTGCCTCCATTGCGTTGTTGAAGTGGTAAGCCTCTTGGTAGTCTCGTGTCAGCACCCCAACTGTCTTGATAGTGCGTTATAAATGTTTCAATAATACACTGGAACTGATGAACTTGATGAGTTGGTCCTGATAAAGCGTATTCAGTATCAGCACCCAACTGCCTGGATGATAAAGCGTTGGACTAAAAAGTTTTTGGTATGGTGCCTATTGTGAATGTTCCAAATAACAACCTGGAACCGGTGAATTGTTGGCAGAACTGTTGTGCTGCCTGTTCTAGTCTCCACTGAGGATTGAGGTAATCGTTGAGTATGTTTGGTCCTGTACCTTTCTACTGACGACCAACCTTTGCTGGGATGGCTGAAGATTAGCACTTGTTGACTGGCTTTCAAGTCCTTACCGCTGGTGGAGGGGAGCTTGGAAATCTCGTCGGTCTCACCAAAAAATGTTAATAGATGCAAAGGGTGGATTCAATCCAAGCGCATAAACTTGTATCTATTTTTGTTACCCTTCAAGCACTTGTAACTTGAAAGGAGAGCTCAAAAAATATTCTGAGTGAAAAGATCAGAGGTTTCTGCTTTACTCCAAAGTTTTCTTTATTTCCATTTCTTTTATACAAAAATATTGCTGATAAATAAAATACAAATAATAAATAATAATGTACAATAATAAAATAACAAAATACAAATTAATAATAAAATAAAATGTCATGGTCTGTGGAATTTCATATTTTTTGTTTATCACAGTACGTTCTCATTGTACGTGAAATTTGATATCTTGTTTATGAAGTACTTGTGACCATGAAATCGTACATTGTCATCAAGAGTTTAATAAACCGTACTTAAGCTATTGTCAACAAAATTATAACAAAATGTATTTATATATAGGTCAGCATAATTGTATTGAAATACATTAGGGTGAAATTTATTTATTTTAACAGTTACCAAGGCTGATTTTTACCAGGAATTATGATGTGATCATCTCGAGAGGCACATTTGGACCAACAAATCTTAAGAACCCGAAAAGGGATCACAGGTTTGGTTCACTGACGGCTCGAAACAGATCAATGGGGATACGGGTGCGGGCGTCTATGGACGCAACTTTCAACGTGCTCTTCCTATGGGAAAGTACCCGTCCATATTCCAGGCCGTCGTGGTATGTGCATCGGAGTGTCTTAGAAAGGCTACAAGTTGGCACTTATTTGTATTCTTTCAGACAGTCAAGCGGCACTCGGGGTAGTGTTGTCCTATGACGAGTCGTCTAGGCTTGTCCTGGACAGCGTTGAGTCTCTCAATAGACTTGGTGTATCCATCAAATAAATCCTAACCTGGGTTCTTGGGCGCGAGGTGCATGCGGGCAATGAATGGGCTAACAGGTTGGCCAACTGCGGGGCTGGTCGTCACTTCTTTCGCCCTGAAACTTCCTGTGGTGTACCCACGGAGTATATCAGAGAAAAGCTTAGGATTTGGAGGGAATCCAAGACCACTGAGTGCTCGAATGCTACCGTTGACTAGCGCCAAGCTAAGAGATTCATTGTCACATCTAGTGAAAAATCCAGGAGATTTCTTTCTCTGAACAGGAAGGACTTAAGGACCTTAACAGGATTTTTCACTGGACACTGTTGTCTCAGATACTATTTAAGAATTGGAGGTCTGTCTGGTGCGGATACTTGTAGGTTCTGTGAATTAGACGCTGAGACAGCGGATTATATACTTTGCGTGCGTCCAAGGCTTTGCGGCAGGAGACTACAATTCATTGGTGGAAACACACTATCCCCCTTGGAAATTTGGAAATCTGTTCCTTGTAGGGCACAGATCAACTTGTTTTGGTCGCCGTGCATAGGGCCTTTCTAACCTAATAACAAAAATTAACTTGTTTAATTAAAATAATGGGATTTGACACCCACTTTTATGCAGTAGACCCTAAATCGACTACTTATTATTTAGATATTAGTAATGGGCACCCATTACTAAGATTTTATTGGGTTGCTTCATAATTACTAACCCCAATTTTAAATGTTTTCAGGTCTACTAAAATACGGAATATTAAAAACACTCGAGTTTTCTTAATTAGCCCCTATTACAAAATTTTGTGTAAGCAAATAAATCATATCATCGAATGAAATTTCGTTAATATGTGGTTTTGAATTTCAACTAATGATATGTGTTTGTGGGAACACCTAACACGCGTAACTTTCAGTTTTCTTAAAAATTTTTGTTTGCGTTTTTTGGTATTTTAATTAGAGCCAACGGTCAAGACCGGTCTGCGGTTAATAAAGAAAGACCGGCTAGACCGAAGACACTGGTAGATCCTATAGGCCGGTCAACCCGTAAAAACTCCTTTTTTTAAAAAATATATTTTTATTATTTGGCATTTAGTATTACAAACGAATTTTAGACACATGTGTACCGCAACCACCTTTTTAAAGCGCATTCGGCTAAAAGTGATAGCAAAAATTTGTTTTTTTCCTGATTTTTGCATGATAAAATAACTTCCCTAATGAGTTTACATATCGTCATCTGAAATGCAAAACCACGTAACTAACATTTTTACTATTTTACAGGAGAAACAAAAAATGTTATATATTGAAAAATAAATGCAATTTTGGTAATCAAATATCGCAGATTTACTAAATATAGATCGATTAATTAATTTCTGGAATAAAAATAATAATTTTTTTAATGTTTCAAAGAGTTACGTTAGCTACGTACTTTTTCCAACAAAAAAACGTAACTACAATGAAATTTTTCTAAGTTTCAATGAAAATTTTGATTTGAATTCGAAAAATGTAGAATAAAAGAAGTTGTTCTGTTGTTATTTAATATATCGCTTTATACATACATATATATATAACTTTTTTTTTTGGCAAAATATGAAAATAAAAAATGAAAATAAAAAATGAAAATAAAACCTTAACTACTTCTCAAATGCAATTTCATTGTAATAAGAATGACAATCGGGTGGAAGAAATGGTTTAAGGTCCTGAAGATGTTGCCATTTTTTGCTTGCAATTTGTATTCTTTGTAAATGCAACTTCAAAGGTTCAGACGCTTTTAATTTGTTTCCAATTCTTTGTGGAAGTTCCTTATACTCATCTATTGCGTTTACTTTAAAATAAATCATACGCTAATACACGAATCATATTGACTGTGGGATCTCCAACCTTTTTACCTGTAGGAAAAATTGTTTTAATGAGCCTTTATTAGAATCAATAAAAACAATACCTTACCTGGTCGTATCGATGAATAAAGTTTAGGAACTGATTCGTAATCGAGAAAGTATTTATGAGTCAAATGATGTACTTTGAGTGGAATGGGGTTTCTTTGAGCGTTTCTTATTAAGTCTACAAGTAACCCAACATACCAAATGACTTGAGAAAAATATTATTATAAACTTACAAGCACAAGTCTTAACCTTGAAAAAGACTTGAGAATATATTGAAAAAGGCTATCGTTACAATTGTAGAAAAATCAAAACGGAACCCTCGTGAAAATATTATGTGTGTATGATAACTATAAGCTTATTCTTCCAATTGTAGAATAAGTTTACAAAAATAATATATTATTAATAGTTGAAAAAGATAAATCATAATGATTTTCTTTAATTTCATTTATTTTTTATTTTATTTTAATTTAAAAAATAAATAATAATAATTAATTTCAAAAATAAAAAAAATAATTAATTTTAAATATAAATAATAATAATTAATTTTAAACATTAATAAAAATAATTAAATTTAATATGCAATTGCGCGTTCACTATATAAAATTTACAACTAAATGTACACGCAAAACACGTTTGACAAATTTAAAGAAAAAGTAATGCCACTTGTTGTATGCATTATAAGCGTAGAACAAAGACAACAAGACTAGAATGTATTGAAAAATATTTCTATTTCAATCGTCATATTGCGTTGTTCAATATGTGTATGTTGTTTATAAGCATACTTTAGAAAAAGTTATGAATAATAATCTTTTCTCAAGAATTGTTAAATACTGCTTGTGAATTTACATTTTATAAACATTATAATAAGCGAAATCAATTTATATAAGCTTATTCTCAAGTTGTATTGCAGTTTGATTGCTATATGGTATATTGGGAAGTTAATTTGTTTGTTTCTTATTTTCCTTTCTATGAGCGAATGTGTTGAGTCACACTGCATTTGTGTGTGTCCTAAAACTAGGTATTTGTGTTCAAAAGTCGAATTTGTTTCTTTGCAAATCGAAAGTAGATCATTTGATAATACAGCATTTTTGTTTTGATAACCACAGCTGTTAGAATAAATAATTATATGATTAATAGACGGACATTGAGAAATTGCATTTATTAAATGATTTATAATGCAAATTGTAAATGTTGGTGCTACAAGGTTTCCCTCTGTTTCGGCCCAAACGTAATTATCGAATTCGTGCGAAGTACAATTATAAATCGTAAAATTGTGGACTTGCAATTTCATATTATAGTAAGAGGAACCCGCCTGTAATTGTGGAATAAGTTTTACGGCATGCACACCTATTCAGAAGAGAAAACATAGTCCTGCTTTTGCGCTTTCTACATCGTTTTCATTTTTCATAATTTCTATTTCATTTCGGTGATTTTGTGACAAGTTTTTTGCTTTGAATTGTAAGCAAATATCGCAGTGATCATTTATCGGCTTAAATAATGAGTAATTACCCTCCTTCAATGTTGCCATAAAATTTGGGAAGGGAACTGGAATAATGCCATTATCTTCATTTGCCTTACATTCTTGCAAATATAAATCAAAAATTTATCTGTAGGTAGTAAAATTCGTCTCAAAAAATTGTTTTGTATATTTTGTATATTACTGAACTTTTTTACCTCTTTTTTCATAACTATGTTCACTACTTTTAGAAATGCCTTGATCTGCTGTCCATGTTCTTGCAGTATTTTCAGAAATTCCTAAAGTGGAAAGAAATATTTTACTGCATATTTGCTTGCGGATTTGGTCATATACCAAATAATACGATATTGTATGTCGCGTGTTCTTTCCGAGCATCATTTCATTCCAGCACATTTTCCAGAAAAGGTCAAATATTTCCTTTCTCTTCACTTCCGTAAAAAAAACAACAGTGCGGAGCAGAACTTTTCTTGTAAAATTTTTAAGTACATGGTTCCTTTATTTGCCTTGCTGATATTTTGCTCATATTTCCATTTGATATTACCTTATACCTTTTGCCATACATACGTTTATTTTTGTTTTCCTGTGTTAAATTTTTAATTTTGTTGGATTTAATTACAGAACTTACCAAACTATTTCAAAATCATTTTCACTTTCCGAATTCATTTTGTCACTTTTAATGTTAATAGTTACACACTTATAAAGAAAAACAATTTTTGAAATATATGGTATGTATTTCTTCAGAGTAAAATCAATAAAAACATTATAAAAATTTATTATAATCAACAAAGTAAAAATTTGAAAGTATAATCACTATAGTTATGAGAAAATAGGACTACAAGGGGAGGGGAGCGTAGTAGCACTAACTAGTGCAATATAAAAATTCAAAACTACTATGAATTAATAAAATTTAATAGAAATAAATATGAGTTAATATTTTCAAGCAACAAGTATGTAGTTACGTGCTTTTGGTTTATGTAGTACCTGCACTTGTACATAGAGACATGCTTTCGATTTTCACTAATAATATTTCTAATTTTATTATATGACAGTAAAAATTGGAGAAGACATGGGCCTCGTTGATATGCATCATAAGCAATAAAAAACGATTTTGTATTTTTTGTTAGTTACGTGGGTTTGCATTTTAGCTACCGGTATAATATTAAACCAAAAATAAATATCTTCATAAAAATAACTTCCACTTGACAGCAAATGTAGGGCAGTGGAAAAAATTACGCCATTTACAGTGTAAGAAGATAAAACTTTCCACCACCTTTGCTTAAAAATTGCTCCATACAAAATAATGAATTTTAATGTTGAGACTTAAATATTTAAATAATACTATGCTCGAATTTAATACTTTTTTAACAAGCTGGACACCCTATTGGTACAGCTAGTTTGAGTACGCTGAATTCAATGGTGCTAGTTGTTTTTTGAAGTTAGTTTTCGTATTCGCGGTTTAAAATTTCAATACTAAACTATCATAAATCGATATTTATTATACTTTTTGGATCATTTTTGAATTTAAATCAATCCAACTCTGTTAACTACAATTTTTCGCTATTTTTTCCCGAAAAATTTTAATGGGGTGCTCTAACTTTATTGAATAAAAACCATAAATTTATCCTATTACTCTATGCCACGCACACATACACACACAAAACAAATAGAGTATGTAATAGAAAACAAGTTATTATCTAATGCCAAGAAATTCTGTAAGGTTTGTAGTTTCACTCTTTCAGCTAGGAACAATACAGTAAATATTCTAGAAATTTAACTGCCAACAAAGATACTCACTGAAAGAAAAATGTTTTATCAAACAAAAAAATAAAAAAGATTGTATGTATAAAATTGTGGCAAAGTATTATTATCGCGTTTTTAAATTTCATAAATCATTACTTGTGTAAAAGAATGTATGAAAAGTACATATAACTTAAATCTCCTTCAACATTAGGACGGTGTTAGTGCTACTAAACACAACTGTAACAATCAGCCAAGTTAGCAACCAACATAACTACAAGGCAAACTGTAACATAACCAAAATATGAGATGGTTTCAGTTTTGTTTTTTATTTTGTCTTGGGTGTGTGACGTCGTTATGGTACACCGAGAGAACAGATTGGTTGCTATTCGATCAAAACCATAAAGATTTACTTGTGAGGATTTAATTTTATTTAGAATAACCTAAAATTCATTAATAAAGCAAAAATGTTGTATTGGGATTTAAAAAAGGGAAAAGAAATCAAAAATCAATCCAATTATTCAATTATTGGTATTTCCAATCATTTTTAAAAATAAAATTCGTTTAGTATTTATGTCCGGTGGAAGCAACCATTTATTTAGTGAATATTGTTACGATTTTTACCCTTTATAAAATCGTTGATTTATTTACCTTTAAAATAAATCGAGTACTTTCTATATTGCAAATAATAAACACTGTTTGAAATTACTTATAGCTCTATTTATTTATAACAGTCACTAAAAATTACAGAAAAACACTAATATAGCACACTTTATTTACACGATGTAGATGGACTAAACGTTAGCCACACTTTAGTTCTTCACACTCAGCGTTTTACTTATCAATTGAACTACTGCGTCACCGAGTACCAGTATTTATTTGAGTAATCAGGTATTATAGTTATTTCCAGTTTATTACGACACTAGATTTTTCCTGCTGTCAAAATTCGTGTGAAGAAATTTCTAGTTGTAGAAATTTCTTGTAACACTGCCGCCCACTTAAGCCTGTTCGTCCCGAACAGACATAGCTATTCCTTTTCTATAGTTGGCTAGTCGTTCTAGATGAACAACCTTCATTTTGGACCTTGGGCTCTGATCTTTCTGTATTCTGTATACCCCATCACTCAACCTTTTAATTACTCTATAGGGTCCGTCCCAATGCGTTTGTAGTTTGGAAGATAATCCTTTCTTTCGTTGCGGGTTAAACAGCAGAACCAACTCGCCCTCATTAAATCTTTCGATCGTACCTCGCCTTCATCTTATCGCTGCTATTTTAATTCGATTGTGCACAAACTCATGAAGCTCGTTAAGGTCTTTTGTTTCCGGGAACCGTTATCGTTGTCTTTATCTATAGCAGCAGATTCAAAATTCCATCTAATGGAACACCGTAGCGGCACACCCAGTTGTTCACAAATGCGCTTATTATCGTTCTGGCTTCCTGGTTCGATATAGCATACACCTCAGGCCATTTACTGAAATAGTCGATCACCACAAGAACGTAACGGTTTCCGGAATCACTGACAGGGAAAGGGCCTGCTACATCCATTGCTATCCGCTCAAATGGGGCACCAGAGTTGTATTGTTAAAGTTGCCCACGACTCTCCTTACTGGTCCTTTAGCTGCGATGCATTGCGCGCAATTTGCTATCCAATCGCTTACAGCTTGCTGGCAGCCGACCCAGTAGAATCATTGTTTTAACTTCTCTAGGGTTTTCGTGACTCCGAGATGACCACCACTAGGATCGTCATGGAACTCTTTTAATACTTCGTCCGCACTTTCCCATATACAGTATAAGCAGTGATTAATTACCCGCACTCATTAGCGGACTTTCAGCTGATATTTGTTCACGGGTAGGCCTCCTGTCCTCTGCTTTGGCTGACATAATTTTTGACAGTATGGGGTCATTCTGTTGCGCCGCCGACCAGGCTTCACTTGACTCAATATGCGTTAGTCTTATATTAACAATGCACTCTTTTCCTTCAGGCTTTGAACAATGCTTGCACTCTTAATTGCAGGGGCGTCCGCATTGCAATGCTTTATGCCTTTCCTGTGCTCGATGCTGAAAGCTGAAATCATAGCTTTGAAGTCGTTCAATCCAACGAGCTAGCTACCCTTCTGGTTGTTAAAATTGCAGCAGCCACCTGAGTGCAAAACGGTGGGTTCTTAGTTGAAAGTGCTGACCATACAGATACTTGTGGTAGTGCTTTACACATTCTACCGCCGCCAAGAGTTCCCGTCGCGTTACGCAGTAGTTTCCTTCAGGCTTCGAAAGTACTCGACTTTCGGTTCCATTGATCACCTGCAAAAGCACACCTCTTATTCTGTGTAAGCTTGCATCGCTATCCAGCACCAATTTTTCTCCGGCCACAGGAATCGGTACGTACATAATAACTCCTTGAGCCCTAGGAATGCTTGTTCTTGGCCTTCTCCCCAATGAAATGGTCACGCTTTCTTACTCAGGTCATGTAGACTCGCAGCCACACTGGCAAAGTTTGGTACAAATCGTTGGTAGTATGTGCAGAGGCCTAGAAGCGGCGCAACTCGTGCAGATTTTTAGGGTGAGGCCAATCTTTTACAGCCCGAATCTTATCTTCATCGGTTGATATACCCTCTGCAGTTACGCTGTGCCCTAAATACTTGACTTCCCTCTGGAACAGTGTAGATTTATTTGCGCTAAGCTAAAGTCCAGCCGCAGATATTCGCCTTAAAACTTCTGCTAAGTTCTTCAGGTGTTCATCGAAAGTTTTTCCCATGACAATTATGTCAACAAGGTACACTAGGCAAGTTTTCCAGTGGAGTCCTTTCAGCACATTTTCCATTAACCGCTCGAATGTTGCTGGAGCATTGCAGAGTCCAAAGGGCATCACATTTAACTGCCACAATCCGTCCCCTGTGCTAAAGGCAGTTTTCTCCTTGTCTTGGTCACAAATTTCTACTTCCCAATAACCACTTTGCAAGTCCAATGTGGAGAACCATTTGGTTCCTGCTAGCGTGTCTAAAGTGTCGCAAATTCTCGGTAGTGGATAGCTGTCCCTCTTGGTGATATCGTTTAGTTTTCTGTAATCAACACAGAATCGGATGCTGCCATCTTTTTTCTTACCTAAAACTATAGGCGAGCTCCATGGACTAGAAGATGGTTCGAATACTCCACTACGCTCCATTTCGTTGACTAACTTCTTTACTTCATTTCGTTTTGCTAGAGGAATACTTCTGGGCGCCTGCTTTATTTCACTCGCTTCACCAGTATTTATTCGATGTTTAACAATCGCCGTTCTCTCTTGACTTTGGTTTCTGATAAATTGTTTGGCTTTATTTCTATCAGGCGGGGCCAGTCCTTTTACCTATTTTTACACACATTCCGCCAGAATCTTTCGATCTTCAATGGACGCATTGGAAGGTTCCAAGTTCTTTTCGAGCTGATTATTGCCTCGAGTGCAGTACATTTGGCTATTTCAGAGTTCGTTCTGACAACTTTTTCACCGTTTAGTGGTTCAACTGCCTTTTTCGCCCAATCGGACCTGATGATTGACTGTAATGCTTCTGTGTCTATCGTACCCATAAGCAGAAAGATTGCTTTTCTCCTGCTGTATTACTGATATGGAGATTGTGGGGCCATCGGTTGTGGGAGCTAGCTCATGCCCCGTAGTGCTACCTCTTTTTAGTTTAACGATGACTCTTTAGGTGATTGCTGATCGGCCCGGAGACTCTTCCTTAGTGCTTTACAATTTCGCTGGAAATGTCCCACTCTACCGCAGTTGTAGCATTTATCCTTGGCCTTGACTTGCTTCTCCCTTAATGCCTGCTTAAATGCATCTTTTAACTCCGTCAGCACTTCTCTGAATCCTTCTGTTAGCTTTGTCTTTATATCTTGCTCTCTTTCAGCAGTCACTTCGAGGTTACGCACCTTAAATAGTTGTGGCTTGGAAATCACCTTCGTAGTCTCTTCGGCCAGCGCGAATAAGACAGTTTCATACACCGCATGTCTTACATCAGAATCCCGAATTAAATTCACAAATGCTTCAATTTTGAACTGATCTAAGAATGGATGATTTTCACCTGAATAAGTCAGCTACACCAACCGCTCAATCTCTGTCCCAAAATCTTGCAATGACTCATTTGCTTTCTGCAGTCTACCTCTTTGTTCCATTCTGTATACTTCTTTTTTGTGTTCGCCACCATACTTTCGCTACAGTGCCACCATTATGTCGTCATAATTATTTCTGCAGGTGATTGGCACACTTTCTAGAATTTCTGCAGCGTTTCCTTTTAAGGCCAACTCAACTCAACTCTATAGCTTTTTCTTTGATGTTCCACATATTTCTGTCGGCAACTGTCTCGAACTGGAACTTGAAAACATTAAATGGTACGCTGCCGTCAAAAGTAGAGGCCTTTGCTCATCCAGAACTTTCCTGAATAATTCTTACTGGACCCTCTTAACATTGGAGATTATTTACTTTATTTTCTAGATCTGGTAGTTTTCTTTCAACATCTTTGGTTTGTACCTCGAATCTATCTACGCCGTTCTTTAGGTCGGAAACTCTTTTGGAGACCTCAGAAATTTTCTCATTAGTGGCTCTAGAAGTTTCTTGAAACTTTTCTTCCATCTTAGTTAGCTATTTCTCGTTCGTCTGCATCTTAGTTAATAGTTTCTCGATTTCTGCTCCAGAAGTTGCTTGAAGTTTAGCTAACAATTTTTCGTTGTCTGCTCTAGAAATTTCCAGTAGTTTTTTATAGTCCGCTCTAGAAGTTTCTTACAGTTTCGCTTTATCTGCTCTCGAAGATTCTAACATTTTCACCTCCATTGATTCTTTTTCATCAAATTCGTAAGTCGCAATGTCAATGTTACGCCGCTCGAATTCTTCTATCAGCCGCCTTTGCAATTCTGTCTTACTACCTGCTGTCGGTAGCTCTAACTTGCTCAATTCCTTCTTGAGCTGTTCCACCTTAAGCTTCTCCAATTTCATGACTGCTTATTATTTTGCAATCCCACTTCTGACACGAATTGTTACGATTTTTACCCATTATAAAATCGTTGATTTATTTACCTTTTATTATTTGCGAGAAAATATTGCAAATAATAAACACTGTTTGAAATTATTTATAGCTCTATTTATTTACAAGGTGGCGCAAAAGTAGTCCTCCTATCAGAAAATGCTATAAATTTTGCGATTGGCCCCTAATGTCAGTTCTGTTTTGACATTTGTGTAGTAAACACATGCGAAATACACGTTAATAAACAATGTTACGCTACACTGCTCCAGAATGCGGAATATTGGTGACTATTTATTTGAGCAATAATGAAGATGATTTTCATCAAAAATAATCATGAGTGATGAGGCCCATTTCCATCTTAGCGGGTACGTAAATAAGCAAAATTTACGCTTCTGGGGCACTGAAAATCCGCGTGTAACCCACGAAGAGCCATTACACCCGCTCAAAGTCACTGTATGGTGTGCTGTTTTCGCTGGAGGAGTCATCGGACCTTTTTTCTTCGAAGACGTCGCGGGCCAAACGGTTACTGTAGATGGTGAGCGCTACAGAGCAATGATCAACGAGTTCTTTTTGCCGCAACTTGATGAATTGGGATTGGAAAACATGTGGTTCCAACAGGACGGTGCAACGCCACACACTGCACGTGCCACAACCGATATGCTGAAGGATGCATTTCCCGGGCACCTAATCTCCCGTTTTGGCGATTTGCACTGGCCAGCAAGATCGCCTGATTTGACCGCTCCAGACTTCTTTTTGTGGGGCTTTTTGAAGTCGCAGGTTTATGTCTACAAGCCTCAGACTCTTGCAGCTCTTAAAGACAATATCCGTCAAGAACGTGAGGACCTATCGCCGGAAGTTTTGGCCAAAGTGATGGAAAATGCCATAAAAAGGGCTCAAATGACAATCAACTGCGGCGGCCATTTACATGACATCATATTCTCGACTTGATGTGAAAAAAATTAAAAGACCAAATAAAAATAATCCACAAGAAGAATCAAAGTTTTTCATTTTTCTTTTAAATTACAGCCAAAAAATATCGGAAGTTTATTTTTGCGCCACCCTGTATAACAGTCACTAAAAATTACAGAAAAACACTTTAATAGCACACTTTATTTACACGATGTAGATAGACTAAACGTTAGCCATACTTTAGTTCTTCACACTCAGCGTTTTACTTATCAATTGAACTACTGCGTCACCGAGTACCAGTATTTATATGAGTGGTCAGGAACTCTAGTTATTTCCAATTTATTACGACACTAGATTTTTCCAGCTGTCAAAATTCGTGTGAGGAAATTTCTAGTTGTAGAAATTTCTTGTAACAATGTATTAGTAATTTGCTTCAATCTATTTGTTAAAAAATTGTCGATATTCAAAAGCGCCAACTACAAGTACGGTTAATCAAATATATCATTTAATTAGGGTTTCAGTAGAAGCAACCGAATTATGGATTGTACACTCACAATATATTTTCCGTAACCGAATGTAGTTTATTTAAAAAGTAATACGTAAAGTTTGTTTTTAAACGAAAAATCAATTGAAATTCATAGAAATATATTTTTTAAATATTTTTAAACAGTCATTCAAAAAACAAACTATAAAAATTTACAGGTATTCAGAAGGAGTTGATATTTTCTGTTAAATGTAAAATTTTATGTTTTCTGTTTTTAAAAATATAAATTCATATAATTCCTTATTGTTTTTTTACCAAAATAGTTTGTTTATATACGAAATTATTTCAATAAAAATTACAAAAAATTATTCAAATATAGATACACACAAGAAAATAAAAAAACATAAACGTCTGTGTGTGTTGTGTTTTGAAAAATTACATACAAATAAAAAAAATTCCATTTGAAAAACAAACCACAAAAATCGTTTTTTCTACTTTTTGTCAGTTAAAAATTGATGATTATTTTAAACTACTTTCGATTGCTTTTACTACTTATGTATTTTATTAAACAATGATTGAAAATAAACAAGAAAATGGGCTGAATATAATGAAAAATCAGTAGTCCTCTTTTTGATTGTATGTTCGATTAGATTATTCGATTTTAGATTATTTTTAACGAAATAATATTGTGAGTGTATGTTATTAATTATAGATGTCACTAATGATTGGTATTGATAAACAAATTTTATACTAACATTTATTTTCCTAACAAGTTGTTTAAATTCAAAAGTAGCCATAAAAATTCATGTGTTTGTGGTGTAGTAGGTAGAGAGGTAGCTCAGTACTCAGATCTTCCGAGTTCAAATCCCGAAAAAGGCAAACATTTGAAAAATATTTTTTTAATTAAAATAAAAAATTCAAACGTTTAAATAGCAAATATATCAAAGAAAATTTAAATTAGTTGTGGTGCAGTAAGCAAGAGTGTGAACTATGAATCTGATTGCCCAGGTTCGATACCGGAAAAATTTAAAAATATTTTTTTTTAAATAAAATTTTGTGGAACGTAATAATATTTCTTTGGGATATAAATATTACTTTTATTTATTTTATTATTTTGTTAACTTATAATTTCAAATTATAAGGTAATATAGGGATTCGAGCAATAGCTACTTTGGCCTTAAGCTCAGAATTTATAATTCAATTAATTTGCATATACTTAATAGATAGAATAATAACGATTCAGATCTTATATAAACTTATAGGCATTTGTTTGTTTTAGGAAATTAGTTATTTTCTTTATGTTTTCTTAAGTTGGGTTAGATAAAGCTCTAACTGGGCCTGTTCCATTGAAGATATTTCGTCATGTATTATTATTTAGGGCAATGTACAAGGATGTGTGAGGGATTTGGAATTGGCGTTGTACAATCACAAATTTGAGGAATGTAAATGTTCATCAAGTGTCCGTGGGTTAATTTAGAATGTCCGAGTCTTAGTCGTTCGAATTTAATTATGTCAATTCTGTGGCAATCAGTAATACTTTTTAAAAGAGTACATATGTCGGTCATTTCATGATTTATATTTTTATACCATATTGAGGTGGAGTTTATTAGGTTCCCCTTATAGTGTTGGATAAGTTTTCGTACGATATAGTTATCCCAGTCTTTGGGATTAGTGGCGAATTGTTGGCTTCTCTTGCAGTCTGATCGGCAAAGTCGTTGCCTTTTATACCACAGTGCCCAGGTACCCAAATTAATTATTTTTTAGGTTGCATATCAATTAATATATTTCTTATTTCAGAGTGGTTAGTGTTATTTATATTAGTTATAGATTGCAGGGAAGACAGCGAATCGGAACATATTTACCGCTGGTTTTCGATAAATGTTTTATTGCTTCGTATAAGGCTTTCATTTCTGCAGAATAAATAGTGCTAAATTCGGGGAGAATGGCAGATTTGAGTACCATATTTTCTGTAGTTATACTGAAGAATAATGAAGTTCTGCATTTTGATCCGTCAGTAAAAATAAATGTATGGTCATGAAGTGTGTTCTTCATTTCATTAAGCAATATTTGGTATTGTTCAGGACTACAAATTGATTTAGTATATTTGTGTAGGGAGGTATTAATAATTTCTTTTTTGAGATGCCATGGTGGATGTTGTGTAGAACTGATCTTTACTGTGTTAAGTGGCAGATCTAAAGTTTTACATTATTGAATTGAACGGTATATAGTTGATGGAATTTGACCTGGTCGCTCGGGTCGAAAGTGTGCACTCCCTCTAGCGCTGATCCTTACAATTTTTTCCATTTAATAAAAAAATTAGTGCTTACTATTCGTTAGTATCATTAAAAATTATGATCTTGAGCCTGATAAAATTAAAAATATATAATTAAAACCGATAGGTCAAATAATATACAAAATTTACATACAAAACCATAGGGCACGAAGCAATTTATAATCTAATATAATAAACAACACTCAAATATGTTGTGAATGAAAAATATTAGTATGCCAGATTCCCAATTCGTTCCCAGAAATGGAAACATTAACATTTGGAATGGCAACCCTGTCAATTTGTGCTTCGAAAATCGAAGATGGTTGCCAAAGGGTATTTCTATAAATAGATGGAAAAGGCTCATTTGTACGGGTAATCATTCACTAACTGAAAAATGTAATTTCCTTCGCTCAGGTCGAAAGTGTGCACTCCCTATAGCGCTGATCCTCACAATTTTTTCTATTTAATAAAAAAATTAGTGCTTACTATTCGTTAGTATCATTAAAAAATTAGATCTTGAGCCTGATATAATTAAAAATACACAATAAATATATACATATAATAACAATGATTACATACATTTAATTATCTGTCCATAAAGCGCGGAGTTGAAAAATGTCTGTATGCTTAACGTTTATTATACTTTTCTCTTAGAGTATTTTTCCCGCTCTACCAGAAATTCAACATGGTACAGAATCTCCTCTCAAATTCATATCTGCAATGAATAAACAATTTGATAAATTAACTGAACAAATAACTGAACCAATTCAAACAATTATAGAAAATAAATTTGAAGAGCACAAAAATCAATAATAAGCTCTCTGATTTAATGAAACATTATAAAAAAATTGTTGTTGCTTTTGGTTTTAATAAGAAAATTTATGATGCAAGAAAAAAATTGTTAGAAATTAGGTGTGAGATATAAATCACTTACCAACATGTTTGATGACGAAGAAGGCCTTTTTCGAAGATCGAACCTGTTGATGTTCTGTTGTATCTCTTAATATCGCAGATGTGTATTTCTTGCATTTGGTTAAGATTAGTGGAGGATTTTAAAAGAATGCAATCATTTTTTTTCTGTGAACGCTATTGCTAATGTTATAATTATGATTAAATTTTATGAACTTTTAATGCGTAACCTTTCCTTTCCTATTCATATATATATATATATATATATATATATATATATATATATATATATATATATATATATATATATATATATATATATATATATATATCTTTATATATATAATTCTCCTGTACGTGTGTTAGTGACTGCACTCCTCCTTAACGGCTGGGCCGATTTCGATGAAATTTGTTGTGTCTGTTTTATTTGATCCCTGAATGGTTTAGATTCACAATTGACCTATATGGGTACAATGGGCGTGGCACCTCCCATACGAAGTAAAAATGTATTTTTGTATATCTGGAGTACTGTTACAGTGGGAGTCTTCAAACTTTGTGTGAGCTTTTTTTATAATAATACTCATAATCTCCCAAAAAAATGAGTGCCATCCAAGCAATGGGCGTGGCACCTCCCATACGAAGAAAACATTCATTATTGCATATCTGGGGTACTATTAAAGTGGGAGTCTTCAAACTTTGTGTGAGCTTCTTTGATAATAATATTCATAATCTTCCAAAAAATATGGGGGATCCAAGCAATGGGCGTGGCACCTCCCATACGAAGTACAAATTTATTATTGCATATCTGGGGTACTATTATTGTGAGAATATTCAAACTTTGTGCGAGCTACCTAGATAATAATGTAATCCTATTCCTAGGCAGAACAACGTTTGCCGGGTCAGCTAGTATATATATATATTCAGTGTGCATACTTTGAAGACATCTGTATATACAGCAAAAGAAGTCCCTATTATATGCGCTGTATCGAGTAAAATGTCTTCAGTGTATATAACACAGTGCAACACATAAATTGGTTCCTCTTTCGTACCCGGTTTTTTTTGAAGTGTATATCGAAACTAAAAAAAATCCGCAACGGACTTGGCCAGATTACATCGAAATTTTTTTTTATGGACACCCTAAGTTTTTGCACTTAAACATGATTTTTTTAAAAAAGGAAAATTTTTATGGAATCCATATATCATAAACCGTTCGGAATTTTGTTTTATGTCTTTGGCAAAGTTGTAGATCCAAACCAAAGCAAAAAAATTCTCACATGGGCCGACCCAAAAAAATTGCATCCACTGCATCAAAATTGCAAAAAATTGGGAAAAAATGCTATTTTTTATGATTTTTTCATGATTTTGTCCTGAAATGGCTTAAATACTGGGAATTTAAGAAACCTTTCTTCAGCTAAATTATATCTAACAACAATATAAACAACTCTCTAGTACATGTCATCTTAATACGAACATTCCTTAACCCTAGAAAGCACATCTTTTTGCTCACACTTATTTTGCATAGCCAATGTTTGTCGTTTCGACAAAGAAAGACTATATAGGTTAATGCCGTTTTTGTTGTTACTTGTTTTCAAATTTACTATTTAAACATTTTATTGTTGTAATGCTGATATGTTTTTGAAAAAATTAATATATCTATATAAATAAAAATGAAATGATGTTCGTTGGTAAGCGCATAACTCGGGAACGGATGGACCGATTTGGCTAATTTTTTTTTTTAAATGTTTGTTATGGCCCGAACTTGGTTTTTACGGAAAGAAAATTTAAAGAAGCTCGCCGGAAAGTTAGATAATTTTCAAAAAACTTAATTTCCTAAAATTTAAGAACTTTTAAGTAGTTTTTCCTAAATTATTCGGTTTTCCGGAAACTTTCAAAGTTTTCCTTTCAATATAAACCTTGCTCTGGCTAATACGAACATTTTAGTAAAAAAAATATCCAAATCGGTCCAGCCGTTCGCAGTTGATGCGAATTTACACAAATTTCGAAAGGAAAAAAACATTTTTTTTAAGTTCTAAGACTATAAAGCATATATTTATATTCATGATCCTTACATATGTAATTCTAAGCCGATCTACACTCACCAAAAAAAGTCTGTAATGGCAACTGAAAATTTTGAAGACGTCTTGATACCGCGCATTCCAATGATTCCGAACGACATGCCATTCGCATTCAAACTCATACAGTTCCCGGTGAGGCTTGCATTTGCAATGACAATAAATAAGTCACAGGGACAGTCATTGAGTGTGTGCGGAATTAACCTGGAAAATCCATGCTTCTCTCACGGTCAATTATACGTAGCCTGTTCCCGTGTTGGAAAACCATCAGCTTTGTATGTATACGCTCCAGACAAAAAAACCAAAAACGTCGTGTATTACAAAGCGTTGCAATAAACGAATTGGTGATGCTACACCAAACCAATAAATTTTTGGCATCAAGTTGCCTGTTCTTATCTTGATAAATTCATCATAGGATCAGTCATTGAGTGTTTCCGGTACTAATCTTTAAAATCAATGCTTCCCTTACTGAAATTATTCCTTGAATTATTATTGCAATAAAGTGTTCTTACCTTAAAATTAATAAAAAACGTTGTTTTCCTTATTAACAATTTATTCCTAGGCAGAACAACGTTTGCCGGGTCAGCTAGTTTATTATATTTATTATATATATATTTCCATATTATCATGAAAAAATAGCATTTTTTCCCAATTTTGATGCAGTGGATGCAATTTTTTTGGGTCGGTCCATATGAGAATTTTTTTGCTTTGGTTTGGATCTACAACTTTGCCAAAGACATAAAAACAAAATTCCGAACGGTTTATGATATATGGATTCCATAAAAATTTTCCTTTTTTAAAAAAATCGTGTTTGGGTACAAAAACTTAGGGTGTCCATAAAAAAAAAAATTCGATGTAATTTGGCCAAGTCCTTTGCAGGTTTTTTTTTAGTTTCGATATATACTTCAAAAAAAAACGGGTATGAAGGAGGAACCACACGATGACCTTAAAAATATATATATATTTCCATATTATCATGAAAAAATAGCATTTTTTGCCAATTTTTTGCAATTTTGATGCAGTGGATGCAATTTTTTTGGGTCGGTCCATATGAGAATTTTTTTGCTTTGGTTTGGATCTACAACTTTGCCAAAGACATAAAAACAAAATTCCGAACGGTTTATGATATATGGATTCCATAAAAATTTTCCTTTTTTAAAAAAATCGTGTTTGGGTACAAAAACTTAGGGTGTCCATAAAAAAAAAATTCGATGTAATTTGGCCAAGTCCTTTGCAGGTTTTTTTTAGTTTCGATATATACTTCAAAAAAAACGGGTATGAAGGAGGAACCACACGATGACCTTAAAAATATATATATATTTCCATATTATCATGAAAAAATAGCATTTTTTGCCAATTTTTTGCAATTTTGATGCAGTGGATGCAATTTTTTTGGGTCGGTCCATATGAGAATTTTTTTGCTTTGGTTTGGATCTACAACTTTGCCAAAGACATAAAAACAAAATTCCGAACGGTTTATGATATATGGATTCCATAAAAATTTTCCTTTTTTAAAAAAATCGTGTTTGGGTACAAAAACTTAGGGTGTCCATAAAAAAAAATTCGATGTAATCTGGCCAAGTCCTTTGCAGGTTTTTTTAGTTTCGATATATACTTCAAAAAAAACGGGTATGAAGGAGGAACCACACGATGACCTTAAAAATGCTGCACTGTGTAATAGATTAATGTAATGTTTGAGGTCAGTCTCCAAAGAATCAAAATGTCTTCATAGTAACCTGTGAATCGAAAAACCGTCCCCGCAACATGCACTGTGCACATATATATATATATATATATATATATATATATATATATATATATATATATATATATATATATATATATTAGGGCGGGTCGATTTATTTTTCGACAATTTCCCTATGATTTCCGTATTCTATGGGTTATTCCATGAAAATTTGCCGAAGGAACCATACCTCTATCGTTAAAATCGAGTCCCCTACTTTTTGTTGGTAGATTTTTTCCCAAATTGACGTTCGTATGAAATATTACCTACACGTTCACATCCATAACTCAAAAACTATCCATCGGGTTTAATCGCCAGTAGGCGTGTTGGAAAGGTGAGCTCATTTTGATAAATTTACAAAAAAAAAATCTCCAACATTGGTCCAACGGTTCAAAAGTTACGGGCATTTTTGTCCAAATTTTGGAGCCTTTTTCCATTTTTTTCATGATTTTGTCCAAGAATATTACTTTCATGGCCATTTTTTTGGCTCAATCCATTATTTAATTCAATTTACAATTCAAAACGAAGAGTTTAAGCCCAAATTTATCGAATTCGGTTGATTAATTCATGCCATATTGCTAAAACAAAATAACACATAAAACCAACTTTTTGATTTTTTTTCCCTTTTTATTTTGCTCTCTTTTTTGGGTTTGCATACGATTTATAAAGAATAATTCTTCGCTGACGTCATTTTGACAACAACAAATACACAGCAATTCTAATTGGACGAAACAATCAGCTGTAGTTGGCGGGGTGGGGATTCCAGTGTATGCTAGTTTTGTTTGAGCGTCATTTCAGAGAAGTGTTACTTGAAATAACTAACAAATAATCAAACTATTTTGAAATTTAGAAAAGATTTAAAGGTAAGTGTAAAAACATTGCTAACTATTATAGTTAATAGTTATATTATTATTCTATGAAAAACATATATAATTCTTTTAGTGACGGTTTAAAAAATGGATTCAGAGCCTGGTTCATCGCAAAATCCAACAGATACCCAACGCAGTAGTTTACAAGATTTGGTCTCTCATGATGTTTTTTCTTTTGGCGTGGGCTGTGAATTACCTGATATTAATCTGTCAACTAAACGAGATATATTGAAGTACTATTTTTTCTTGGCCGAACGTTCAAAAGCCCAAAGCAAAATGTTTTCGTATAAAAGATTTACTCCCCAAGTAGCAGACAGATTGTTAGAAATTTGGAATCAACTTAATATTGAACTTATACTCAAAGGTAGCATCATTAGAAAATTGAATAATTTGCTTGGCGCATATAGTAATGCAGATAAACAACGAGTAAAACGCGCAACAGAATTCAAAAAATTCGTAGAATCAACAAACCAATTATTCAACATTGGAAAATGTAAATGCAACTTGAAAGAAAACGACTGCTCATGTGGATCTATCCCAGAAAACTTAAAAGATTTCATGCGCGATCAATATAATGACATAATACAAACGATACCGGAACACGATAGTGGAAGTGAAGAGACGATACCAACGACTATACCAACAATCCCAGTGAGCAACGATCCTACATACGAACCACATTATGACGAAATGGAAGTTGATGTGAGAGGAGGTTCAGAATTAGTTCTACCACCACAAACATACACTCCCAGATACAATACTAAAAACTATGCAATGATGTGTGACAGATTTGGTGTGCATGATAGAATGGGATCAGCATTGGCAACAGCTCTGATGGAAGACCTGGGCGTAAAATATGCTCATGGCAATCTTGTCATCATGGATAAAAGTAAACTTCGTAGAGAAAGAGAAAAATGGAGACAAGACGCACTTCGTAAGCGGTATGATGGCTCGAATTTGATATCATTTTCATTCGACGGCAGGAAAAATGATGCTCTAACTGTAGAAAAAATTGATGAGAAGTTGCATTCAAGGATGGTTAAAGAACCTCATCTAGTTGTTTTGAGGGAACCAAATTCTCAATTGATAGGCTACACAAAACTAGAAAGTGAAACTGCGGCAAGCAAAGTCAACAAATTGATCGAATTCTTCCAAGAAAAACAATTGTCTCTCGATTCATTAATTGCCATATGCGCTGATGGTGAACCAACAAATACTGACGTACACGGTGGAATTTTGCGACTATTCGAAAAACAGTTAAAGAGACCACTGCACTGGTTTGTGTGTCTTCTGCACTTTAACGAGCTTCCGTTTAGACATTTGTTTGACACTTTAGACAAATCAACCACCACTGGACCACGATCAACTACCGGAAAGTTGAGCTCAAAAATTGCTGATTGTGAAAATCTTCCGGTATGTAATTTTTATAGCTAATTCTTTACCATTTTTTATTCTATTTTTTAGCTTTTATGTTTTCTTTTCAGGTGGTAACCGATTTTGAGGAAATCGCTTTGGAAAATATGCCTCCTGGTGATTTAAATCCAGAAGAATTATCTACTGATTCGAGGTACTTGATGTTAATGGCCAATGCAATTTCTAATGGTGTGGTTCCTGCGGATTTATCTCACATAAAACCAGGGCCAATTGCACATTCTCGTTGGCTGACCAAAGCCAATAGATTATTACGGTTGTATGTGACAACTAATAATCCAACTGAAAATTTAAAAATTCTGGCTAACTATATAATAAAAGTATACACGCCAATGTATTTCAATGTTAAGTATTATAGCTCTGCCGCATACGGTAGTACATTACTTTTTAAATTTATTACTTGGACACGATTTTTACCACGGAATTTACTTGGAGTTGTAAATACAGTAATTCAAGATAATCCATATTTTGCACACTCAGAAAATATCTTGCTATATATGTTGTTTGATGATAGAATGGAAAAACGAAACATTGCTATAAAGAAGATTTTACATTACCGAAGAGATATTGTCGACCCAACGGAACTTAGAGTTTATAAAAAATCTCTCATAAACTTTAATTGTACGGAATATACAAATATGATTGATTTAAATGACGATACCATTTTATTCGAACCACCGTTTACGCAAAGTTATTCGTATGAACATTTGGAGGGATATTTAAATTACGAAGTGCCACCGTTCGATGATCCACAAATTCCTTTACACATTCAAGGAACGGAAAGACATGTCCAATTGCTGGCTGCCACTGCTAAGCGAGTTGCAGGAAAGAATGTAGAAGGCGCTATGGCGACGACATTAGAGAGCCGTACGAAAACACCCAGACTTGAAAGCAAACAAGACTTTCAGAAAAAATAATGTTTTTTTTTCACATTTTGTCTTTTACTACACTCAAATTGAATATTTATTTTTGATAATAGGTTGATAGATACTTTATTATCTCTTAATTTGAATTTTTGTAGAAAAAAAATAAAAAGGGAAAAAAAAATCAAAAAGTTGGTTTTATGTGTTATTTTGTTTTAGCAATATCGCATGAATTAATCAACCAAATTCGATAAATTTGGGCTTAAACTCTTCGTTTTGAATTGTAAATTGAATTAAATAATGGATTGAGCCAAAAAAAAAGGGCCATGAACGTAATATTCTTGGACAAAATCATGAAAAAAATGGAAAAAGGCTCCAAAATTTGGACAAAAATGCCCGTAACTTTTGAACCGTAGGACCAATGTTGGAGATTTTTTTTTGTAAATTTATCAAAATGAGCTCACCTTTCCAACGCGCCTACTGGCGATAAAACCCGATCGATAGTTTTTGAGTTATGGATGTTAACGTGTAGGTAATATTTCATACGAACGTCAATTTGGGAAAAAATCTACCAACAAAAAGTAGGGGACTCGATTTTAACGATAGAGGTATGGTTCCTTCGGCAAATTTTCATGGAATAACCCATAGAATACGGAAATCATAGGGAAATTGGTGAATTTTTTCACTCCCTACAAATCGACCCGCCCTAATATATATATATATATATATATATATATATATATATATATATGAAATTTTTTAAATTTAATTTATATTAGAATTTAAATAATATTTTTTTTTCCTTTTTGTTGCAATATTTCGGTAAGCAAGTCAACCTGATGATTACTATTAGGTGGATCTGATAGTGTTGGACTCTAGGCAAATTCGACCAAGGCAAGGAAAAGGAAGGCCTTTTCGAAATGATTGCTCTTGGTATTCTGTTAGAGAAAAATAGATATAAGTTATTTTTCTTCAAATGAAACGTCAATCTAAAATGAATCCTGTTAAAAATCAATTCCTAACGTGTTGGAATAATTCAATTGTACAATATTCACTAAATTTAAAATTTTGAAAAAATATTTACCTTTTTTTTATATATATTACCTCTTAGGAGTTATTAAAATTTTAATATTCACTTAGGGATAAAAAAAAGTCGGTGTGGTTTCTTCAACGTCTGCCAAGAAAAGGAAGTGACGTGATTTCGAGAAACGTATCGAAGCTTGTAAAAATTTGACAGTAAGCAAATTAATTATCTAATTATCTTTACAGAGAACCAGCAGTACCAGCTAATAAACACAGCCCTTCACCAGTGATATATGCAGCAAAAAAAATGCATTTTCGACGGTGAACCAAAACAGGGAAGGCTTATTAAAATACATGCCTTTTCCTTATAATATTATTCAGTTAATAAACTGTATACTTTTTGCTACCTTCTTTGATAGAAAACTATAAAATTAGGTAAATAACTCATTGAGTTGAATCCAAGTGTTGAACACACGTAAATTTAGCGGAGGCGCTAACCTTGGTTGATCGTCTGTATCTATTCATTGAAGAAATTCTCAATTATAATGAGAAAAGATAAAAATGCAAATAAAAAAAATCCATCATGTGGTAGGGATTTTATTTCATTTACATTTTCTTATTATTCCTCTATGTTAAATAACCCACGCTGCAGTGCTTGAAATAGAGTTTATCCTAAGCTTTCCAATGATGTACCACATATATATTATAACCTCCGAATATATTGCTAATTTAGAAAAACAATTTTGCCTTAAATGAATGACATACTAAACTCCGAAACATTCTGAGAACCATTTATTACACTGAAAAAAAAATTAACTAAAGTTAAGACTGAGTACCAAAAAAAAATATGACATTATGTGAAAGAAAATACAAATCATCTCCCAACAATTTTCTTAAATCAAATTTTAATCACAACTCCAATTAATCTACTAGTTGAAATATAAACCGAATTACTAAATTTTCTAATTACGACAGAAAACTTTTACGTCCGTACTCAAAATGAATGGGCATTTTGTGATTAATGCCAAATTATCAATGTATATTGTTACCGAAAGAGGTTATAGCTTACTACGCTAAATTATCCGCCACAAACTTAATCTCCTCAAGATGTCGTTTGGATTTTATTTCATTTACATTTTCTTATTATTCCTCTATGTTAAATAACCCACGCTGCAGTGCTTGAAATAGAGTTTATCCTAAGCTTTCCAATGATGTACCACATATATATTATAACCTCCGAATATATTGCTAATTTAGAAAAACAATTTTGCCTTAAATGAATGACATACTAAACTCCGAAACATTCTGAGAACCATTTATTACACTGAAAAAAAAAATTAACTAAAGTTAAGACTGAGTACCAAAAAAAAATATGACATTATGTGAAAGAAAATACAAATCATCTCCCAACAATTTTCTTAAATCAAATTTTAATCACAACTCCAATTAATCTACTAGTTGAAATATAAACCGAATTACTAAATTTTCTAATTACGACAGAAAACTTTTACGTCCGTACTCAAAATGAATGGGCATTTTGTGATTAATGCCAAATTATCAATGTATATTGTTACCGAAAGAGGTTATAGCTTACTACGCTAAATTATCCGCCACAAACTTAATCTCCTCAAGATGTCGTTTGGAATTGACAAAGCAGCGAGTTACATTTTCTGGACCGCATGAATTTAATCGTTTATCTAATGAATTACGAAATATTCAGGTTCTATCAGCATTTAAAAATCACATAAAGACTTACTGCAAAACATAGAAACACTTTGGTAAACAATAAAAGCATTTATAAATAATATAGTCATAGCTAAAAATTGTATAAAAAAAAGGAAATATATACATATGTATATTTTAATTTCTTTAATTTATTTAAATTATTATTTTTTTTCTCTTCTAAAAATATAACATAATGTTGCCATACAGCCTCTTTAAAGCCTTCAAGGCGCTGAGGCAAAAAATCAATTGTAAAATTAAATTATTTTGAATTAATAAAAAAATAATAAAAAAAAAATTAAAAAAAAGTACACGACGTATACGATTCGTAACGTTGCAGACATATTCAGATTTTGTTTTTACTTAACAGTATGGAACAGTAGATAAATTTTAGTTTATGTAAAAAATAGAAGCAGAAACGAAGAAAAAAAGCTTTTTTAAAAAAAAAAATATATAAATTATGGAGAATAAAAATTAATATTGTTGGTCCAGGCAATGAATAAATTAATATCAAAATAAATCTTAGTTGTAGATTGCCGGAAAAAATAGAGCTTTTACCCAAACGAAGAAAACTTAATCTTACGTACATTCTCTCACATTCATCACGAAGAAATGTGTTTATATTTTTATATCATTGTAAATATATATATTGTAAATATATAACTATATTTACAATATATAGTTTTTTAATTAAACTGTTTTTTTTTTACTTTTTTTAGAAATTAATGAAAAAATAACCACCCCTGGGCGAGCTTCTGGATGTTGTTGGTATTAAAAGTAATGTAGAAGATAATATTTCTTTAATATTGGTTGGAAAAACTAATATTTTGGATGATGCTACAATAAAATTGTAGTGATTCCAATAGAGTTCCAACCAATTAATTTTTGTGCGTGTATATGAATAAAAGCCAAAAATTAAATCCTTTTCAAAATTTTGTCATAATAATAAAAATTTCGATTGCTAATCTTAATATTATATTATAATTACAAAAATTGTGGAAATGAATAACTCATTGTACTAATGTTGATAAATATTTTGACATTGTACAAAACACTAATATATTAGATAAAGCAATAGTTTTTTTTGAAACAGAACAAATATTAGATTTTTGCTGTCAATATTTTATTTAAATAAGAAAATCGTCGATAAATTGTTGGTTGTTGGAATGAAACGTAATGTAGATAATAACATTTTTTCAATATCGATAAGAAAAACCAACATTTTGGATGATGTGACATTGTTTCGATTAAATTGATATGTTCAATGTTAATAATTAAATTTATTCTAATGAAGAACTTTAAGTATGTATATGCAATTAAAAGTTTTAAATAACGATACAATTTTGGCGGTTCCGATAGAATTCTAACCAATTTATTTTCGTTTATGCAAGCACACCCAGAAAACAGTATCAGTTGTGGCCACCGAATTTGTTGCCAATCGAATTCTGGCGGTTATTTTTAGTTGTAAAAGCCAATATTTAGTTGTCTAATTTAAGTTTTATATTCCACATAAATATTATTGCGTTCCACAAAATTTTATTTTAAGAAAAATTTTATTTTTAGATTCTTCCGGTATCGAACCTAGGATTCCAGATTCATAATTCACACTCTTACATACTGCACCACAATTTAATTTAATTTTCCTTGATATATTTTTTATTTAAACATTTGAATAATTTATTTTAAATAAAAAAAATATATATTTTTTTAAATGTTTGCTTTACAGGGATTTGAACTCGGAAATTAGGAGTACTAGGCTAGCTCTTCATCCACTAGCCGACAAACACTTATAAATTTTAATAACTAATTTTGAATTTAACTAATTTTTTAGAAAAATAAATTTAGCAGAAAAATCGTTTACAAATACCAATTGTTAGTGGCTTCTATAATAAATATAATCCACAATTCAGTTGGTTCAACTGAAACCCTAATTTAATGATGTATTTGATCAGAATAACCGTTTTTGTAGTTATCACTTTCGAATATCGACAATTTTTTAATAAATTTGATAAATTGTACTAATTTTCTAGTACATTCACTAAATAAATGGTTTCTTTTACTGTACACAATTTATAAACGAAGTATATTCGTAAAGTTGATTGGAAATACCAATAATGGTATCCTTTTTTTGGTTCCTTTTCCCTCTTTTTAATTTCCAATGTCATATTTTTGGTATAATAATGGATTATATATTATTCCAAATGAAATCTTTACAAATAAATGTTAATGGTTTCGATCGAATTCCAACCAATCTTTTCTTTGGGTTCAGTAAAGCAAGATATTGATGCTTTTTTCATTTTCCCAGAAATGCCATGATTAAGACCGTCTTAATGCCCTTCGGCGGGTATGGACAAGGAAACCGCGTAGTCGTCATGCTCCTAGCTACACCTTTTTCGAGAGTTCCTTTATGGTGGGATACCTAGCTTAGGGCCGCTCTCTTTATTTTTAAAAAGGCTGAAATATAGCATCAAGTATTGCACAAAAAATTTCAAGTAAAAAAGAAGAAGTACGAGAAAAAAAACTTTTCACATAAATTTAAATATAAAATGTTATTTGAATTTAATTTATCGATAAAATGAATGGTTGGTTTGGTTAGGATTTATGATTATGCTGCCTAAAAGTAAGCAACAAGTATACTTTCTAAAGCAACACCATAACAAACATATACTTCAAAAAATAACACAAAAAAATTGGAAAAAAAAATTAACCGCGAAAAAAAGGAAATTTAATGTGCCATATGACGGCACGAAACAAAAAGAAAGAACAACCATAATACAATTTTACCATATTGATATTGTTAACAGAAGCCATGACGAAAGAGGGGTGGTAGGTTATGGAGCTTATGTTGTGTTAAGACGTCAGCATAGAGGATGGAGAAGAAAAATTGAAACAATTTCTTTATTAGAATTAATGGCAAGTTAAGAAAAATATGAGTGCAACAGTTTTTCTTTTTTACTTCTGGGGTTTTTTACATCCCTTGTTTGTGGCGGCAACGACAATTGTAAAATCTGGTTCCTTTTTTATTTAATGAGTTGTTTTATGTGTGCTTTAAATTTAAATCATTTTCATTGAAAAAATGCGCTGAAGAAAAATTTATTACTATTAAGTTTTTATACAATTTAAGCATAATTGAATGAAAAATACAGAGACAGGCACCCGAAAACTTTTTATTTTTTGTTTTTATAAAAAAAAAAATCTCTTTAAAATTTAGAAGGATCTAAATTGATCCGAAAAATGACGGATCAAATTAGATCAAGTAATATATTTGGGGATTTAGAAGGATCTGAATTGATACGAAAAATGGCAGATGAAATTAGATCCAGCAATATATTTGGGGACTTAGAAGGATCTAAATTGATCCGAAAATGGCAGATCAAATTAGATCCAGTAATATATTTGGGGATTTAGAAGAATCTGAGTTGATCAAAAAAAAATGACTGATCAAATTAGACCCAACAATATATTAAGGGATAAAGTAATATCCAAATTTATCTGAAAAATGACAGATCGAATTGTATAAGATTAGCTCTAACAATATAATATACACGGAATCTAGTGTATTATAAAACGTAAAAAAATAAACAAATAAATTTAAAAAAAAATATATAAAAATTCTAAAAACACATTGCCAAGATTTGAACTCGGTCTGCCGGAGTTGTCGTTATGTAAGCACTCAGTTCAAAACTGCTTTTCATAATGGCTGACTGTGCTAGACTTTATTTTTCGTATAACTGTGTTATATATATACAGTGCCGTGCAAAACAAAAGCAACAAAACCCATTTTTGAATTTACATTGCAATATTTCACACAATTTATATTTAAAAAAACTGTTTACATACGTTTGTGCACTATGATAGAAAACAAAATCGCAGTTTAATTTTTCAACATTAGCATATTTCTTAAAAAGATTCAACAAAAATTTGAAAAATTGTTGACCATGAAACATATTCAAAAAGGTAAGTAAGTTACTAAAAACTTGTTATTTTTGTAATATTGCTTAAACTCTATCCAATGATTTTCTGTGATTTTATTGTTTTAGATTAAATTTAGCAAAAACAGACCTTAATTGGACCTTAATTTAAAACCGTTATATTTAGTGACAGATCCAAATTCAATTTGATTAATTCGGATGGTATGTCTACAGTCTGGCGCTTGCCTGTAAAACGGCTTGAAGCACGCAATTTTAAAATAAATTTTAACCATGTGAGAGGCAACGTGCTGGTGTGCACATGTTTTTCGGGAAATGGAGTCAGACCATTCCACAAAATTGATGGAACGATGGACCGTTTCATGTATAATGACGATCTTGAAACTAATATGATATCACATGCTTAGAGGGGTGTTTCAACATGATAATGACCCGAAACACACATCGAGGGTGGTCAAGGATTTCATAGAAGACAATGGGATTCAAGTCCTTGGTTGGCCGGCTTGAACCCCATTGAAACCTCTTTGGCATATTAAAGAAGAGTATTTCCGGGGCACGATTTAAAAACCGTAAGGAACTCTTCCAAAGCTTATAAGCTGAGTGGAAACGTATTAATGAATAAGTACTTACTAATCTTTTTGATTCTATGCCGCGCAGATGCGCCGAAGTAATAAAAAATAGAGGATCGAAATATTAATTTGTTGCTTTTGTTTTGCACACATTTATATAGAGACCAGACTTGTTTTAGTTTATTTAGAAAAAAACAATTTGTTTAAGTTGTTATATTTTATGAATTACTTAGAGCATGTAAATGTAAATAAATTATGAAAACAGTTTTTTTTTTTTGTAAATGAAATATGATTCGAAATAAATCACTTTGTTTATTTTTATGGAAGTTGTTGCTTTTGTTTTGCACGACACTGTATATGTAATTGTATATTCAGGACTTAGTTATATATAAGATAATTATATAATCGGAAATTTGGGAAAAATATCATGGCTGAAGTAATCGCTTCCGAAAGCGATCTTTTTACAAATTAAAAAAAAAAAATTGTTAAAGATGGTTTTCTTCCCTACATCTGTGACAAATTACGGAGTAGAGGTATTTTCGCATCAAGAAATAAAAATCAAATTGTAAACGAAGATATTTTACAAGGAAATTAAATATTTTGTATTTGTATTCTTAATAATTATTTTATTCATCGTTTTTTGTCATAAAATGATAAATGATGATTTTCTAGGAATTAAAAGTTAGTTCTAATTCCCTTGTAACATATCCTTCTAAAATATCCTTGTAAAATATCACACCCCTATCTGATTAGTTATAATATTTAATGTAAAATATCTTCGTTTACTATGTAGAGAGTGCAGGTAAGGGGTGGGTATGTTCGGAAAAGATGTTGGTTGTAAAATATTAGTGAGCTTCAGCCTTTCATTTTACCGCCTTAGGGGCTACTTGACGGAAGTTGTGGAACTTTTTATGGATTTTTACTCTTTTAACCCAACTTTTGACTTCAATGAGGGGCCATTTGCCCTGCTCCCAAATTCCGCATTTTTTGGCTCATGTATGTTTTTGTTAAATGTCACAAAATAAGGGGTTCTAGCGTATCGAAAAATCGTGCGCTATCCCACCCCTATCAGAAGAGATTTAATTTCCTTGTAAAATATATTTGTTTACAATTTGATTTTTATTTCTTGATCCGAAAATACCTTCATTTTAAATTTGTCACAACTGTAGAGAAGAAAACTACCTTTATCACATTTTTTTAAAAATTTTTAAAGATCGCTTTTGGAAATATATGCTCCCGACTTATTAGTCAATAAAAGTGACATTTGACCTTTTCAAAAAAAAATCAAGTTGCATATAAAAGGTAATTAAATACCCTTTGCAACCCTTATGAGATGCGTACCTTTAATACTTTCCAAGAAAATGACAATTAAGTAAGTACTACTTTGTACGTTTTATATTTTTTCCCCGATTTTCAAGACCTCATATTTCCGGATCCAGGTGTGTCAGTACCCTCAAATTTTGTATTTGTCTTAGTTTTATGATATACTTTATGCATACCAAAAATAAGCACATTCGGAAACAGTCATGTCAAAAACGGCATATTTTAAGTTGAGTTGATTGAGGTGGTTCATACATTTTTATAATTTTAGTTTTGTATATTTAATTAAGTTCGATATTTTTTTTTACTTAAGCTTTTTTTATTTAGAAGCGTAGAAATTTGTATAATCATTCTGAATAAAGATAATGTAAGGTCAGAGTCTAGCTCCAAATAAACGTGGGTAACCTTTTCGTTAAAAATATTCACAGGAAAATTGTAAATTTAAACATATGTTTTAATTTTATTTTAAAATATTGACAGTAAACGAAAAACATGAAAGAAATTATTTTTATGAACTTAAATTTTTAAGTTTTCAATGTTTATTGGAAATTATATATGATACATACATATATGTACATATCTAAAGTAATTTTGATATTGTAAAAGATATAATTTGATATAATTATAAGTGGCCTCATGTCATTGGCTTCGAATCCCAACCAGAGAGATAATTTTTTTGGTGCTTTTAATTTATTTTTATTTCCTTATTAATATTTTTTTACAAAACTTAAAAAATTTATACCATTTCGGGACAACAAGAACTAGTAATTTTTGATAGGATATAAGTGGTGAAAATTTATATATATATTTTTGCTATAAATATAATTATTTTTCCGCATTTTTCTTAGTCAATTAGATATGTTTATATATAATTATATATAATATTATATATAGTTATAAAATTATTTTAAATCAGGACCATTTTGTATCATTACTTCAGCCATGATATTTTTCCCAAATTTCCGAATATATAATTATGTTATATATAATATTCCGATTTTCAATACCTCATATTCAGGTGTGTCAGTGGCCTCAAACTTTGTATTTGTTTTAGTGTTATTATATACTGTATTTCTACAAAAAATTTTTGAGGGGATATGTGAAGTCTTTTGGCTACAGGGACAAGCCAGCCAGAATTCAAGTTCTGGAAACCAACATTACCAGAGTAGGAAAAAAAAAACTGTACCTAACATGTACGGTACGTCCTGAGAACACATACTAGGTTGTGTATGTGAACACAACCTGAATACAGTACACTACGACTGTGAGCTGGTAAACGCAAACGCTACGACAACGTACTGTGCGCAACCCGAATGCGATTCGTTTTGTGTATGTGTGGTGTTATACATAACAAGAATATACTACGTTTAGGCTTAAAAATATTTAGCGGGATAAAATTCAACTGAATTAAAAATTTGGATCCGATCGGACGTTACACATATTCTCTTCTTGTAATATTCCTTATCGAGCTAAAGATCCTTTATTTATAAAAAATATTCTCTTCTTTAACCGTGTTTTTAAAATACATTTATTTTTTTTTATATATTATTAATACACTAATAAAATTATTTGTAATTCACACATTTATAACTCAAGTAGTATTAATAATAATTATAATAAAAAATTAATTGTGTGTTTAAAAAACAAACAATGAATTCATAACCTTATTACAAATAATTCATTTTTAAAAAATGGAAACCAAATTACCAAATTATACTTTTGGTTTGTTGGAAATATATTAATAAAACAGTCGTTCCACACTAACTTGTGTAGACGGTATTGCTATTATATAGATATTATTATTATTATATTATATAGAAAAAGCAGTCTTTTGTGCAGACTAATAGTATATAATCTTCAAATCTAGTACTAATCTTGATTGCCGATCGTATATCATGAAATCAGCTTCTACGTGCGAAAGTAATGAATAGGGTTCAGAGCTATCAAGATCCAGTTTTGTAAAAATTCTGCGAATGATTTGATTTCTGGTATTTGTTCCCCATAGTGTTTCATCAGCAATCGAGCTATCAATGGTTTCCAAAGCAATTTCTATTAAATAAATAAAAATAGAAAGTCTGTGAAGATATATATGTCAGTTAAATATGTAATGACGTAATAGTGTGAAGTTAAATATCTTTTGACGGTAGAGTTAAATATGTTATGACGTAACGACAAAATATCAAATGCACCTAAATAACATAAGTGTGGGTCATCTTAAACAAATTCTTAGCATATTTATCATGTTAAAAAAAATGAAATACAAAAAAAAAAGCCCTCTGATTTGTTTTTTAGATTTTTTGAAAACCACACATGTATGAGTATAAATAATGCTTAAGCATTTGGCCCACTGTGGCTCTATGGAGCGAGCTCGGTTCATTAACTTAATATTGGTGAGAATCTATTTAAGATTCATACACATGCATGTAAATCGTTTGTCTAAATTGATTTTTAGATATTTTTGAAAACCACACATGTATGAGTGTAAATATCGCTGGAGCATTTGGCCCATTGTGGCCGTATGGAGTGAGCTCGGTTAATGAAATAAATTATGGCGAGAAGCTATTTAAGTGTCCTACACAAGGATGTAAATCGTTTTTCTGAATTCATTTTAGATATTTTTGAAAACAACACATGTATGAGTGTAAATATCACTGGAGCATTTGGCCCATTGTGGCCGTATGGAGCGAGCTCGGTTAATGAAATAAATTAAGTGAGAAGCTATTTAAGTGTCCTACACAACCATTTAAGTCTTTTGTCTGAATTGATTTTTAGATATTTTTGAAAACCACACATGTATAAGTTTGAATATCGCTGAAGCATTTGGCCCATTGTGGCTGTATGGAGCGAGCTCGGTCGATGAAATAAATTTAAGTCTTTTGTCTGGATTGATTTCTAGATATTTTTTAAAACCACACATGTATGAGTTTGAATACCGCTGAAGCATTTGGCACATTTTGGCTGTATGGAGCGAGCTCGGTCTATGAAATAAATTGTTGGTAGTAGCTATTTTATTGTCCTACACAACTATTTAAGTCTTTTGTCTGAATTAATTTTTCGATATTTTTGAAAACACCACAAGTATGAGTGTAAATATCGCTGAAGCATTTGGCCCATTTTGGCCATAAAGAGCAAGCTCGGTTAATGAAATAAATTTTGATGAGAAGCTATTTAAGTGGCCTACACAACCATTTAAGTCTTATGTCTGTATTATTTATTAGATATTTTTAAAAACCACACATATACGAGCTTGAATATCGCGGAAGCATTTGGCACATTGTTGATGTATGGAGCGAGCTCGGTCTAAGAAATAAATTTTTGGTAGTAGCTATTTTTTTGTCATACACAAGCATTTAAGTCTTTTGTCTGAATTTATTTTTAGATATTTTTGAAAACCACACATGTACAAGTTTGAATATCGCAGAAGAATTTGGCCCATTGTGGCTGTATCGAGCGAGCTCGGTCGAAGAAATAAATTTTTGGTAGGAGCTATTTTATTGTTCTACACAACCATTTAAGTCTTTTGTCTGAATTGATTTCTAGATATTTTTGAAAACCACACATGTATGAGTTAGAATATCGCTAAAGGATTTGGCCCATTGTGGCGAGCTCGGCCGATGAATTAAATTTTTGGTAGTAGCTATTTTATTGTCCTACACAACCATTTAAGTCTTTTATCTGAATTTATTTTTAGATATTTTTGAAAACAACACATGTATGAATGTAAATATCGCTAAGCATTTGGCCCATTGTTGCTGTATGAAGCGAGCTCGGTCTAAGAAATAAATTTTTGGTAGTAGCTATTTTATTGTCCTACACAACCATTTATGTCTTTTGTCTGAATTGATTTTTAGATATTTTTGACATGTATGGGTTTGAATCAGGGTTGGCAGGCAATACCCCTAAAATACGGTTATCGATTCAATACCTTTCAACTTAATATCGTTACCCCTAAAATACCGTTACCGAAATTATTGAAAAAATCTTAATCCTTAAAATACAGTTGCCGAAATAATAGAAAATACCGTTATCGCTAAAACACCGATACCAAAATTATTGAACCAATCGTTATCCCTTAAATACCGTTACCGAAATAACTGAAAAAATCGTTATCCTTAAAATACCGTTACCGCAATAATTGAAAAAATCGTTATCCCTAAAATACCGTTACCGAAATGACTGAAAAAATCGTTATCCCTAAAATAACGTTACCGAAAATACAAAAATTATTAGATTACAAGACAATAACGAAATTAAATATAACAACTCCAAATCGTAGGGTGTACTGTTTTCTTTTATTTCTGATATACAATTGACTATTTCTGAAATACAATCGACTATTCCTGAAAGACAATTGATAATTTCTGAAATACAATTGACTATTTCTGAAATACAATTGATAATTTCTGAAATACAATTGACTATTTCCGAGATACAATTGACTATTTCTGAAATAAAATTGACAATTTTTGAAATACAATTGACTATTCCTGAAATACAATTGACTATTTCTGAAATGCAATTGACTATTTCGGATATACAATTGACTATTTCTGAAATGCAATTGACTATTTCTGAAATACAATTGTCTATTTTTGAAACGCAATTGACGATTTCTGATATACAATTGACTATTTCAAATATACAATTGACTATTTCTGAAATACAATCGAATATTTCTGAAATACAATTGATAATTTCTGAAATACAATTGACTGTTTCTGAAATACAATTGACTATTTCTGAAATGCAATTGACTATTTCTGAAATACAATTGACTATTTCTGAATACAATTGACAATTTCTAAAATACAATTGATTATTTCTGAAATACAATTGACTATTCTGAAATACAATTGACAATATCTGAAAAACAATTGACTATTTCTGAAATACAATTAACTATTTCTGAAATACAATTGACAATTTCTGAAATACAATTGACTATTTCTGAAATGCAATTGACTATTTCTGAAATACAATTGACAATTTCTGAAATAAAATTGATTATTTTTGAAATACAATTGACCATTCTAAAATACAATTGACAATTTCTGAAATTAATTTACTATTTCTGAAATACAATGGGAAAAGTGGTAGTTTTCGTTGGATCTAGTCTGATACAATTCGATCTGACTTTTTTCAGATAAATTTGGATATTACTTTATAAATATATTGTTGCATCTAATTTGATTTGATCAAATAAGATATTAAGGAATACTCGGACCTACTTACCACGAACCTACTTGCGGACCAATTAATTTCAAACCATCTGTGGTTCATTATGTAAAAATGTTTGTGTTAGTTATAGATATTTGTACAAGGAGCCGCTGTGAAGTAACAAGATTCAAAAATATATTCTCTGTACATATATATATCTATCTTCCAAAAGTCTGATCATGATGGGGTGAAATATATCGGTGTGCATTGAAACTAGCGTTATTACTAAAATACCGATACTGCAATAACAAAAATAATGTTACACTTAAAATATCGTTACCGAAATAACTAAAACAACGTTATCGCTAAAATACCGTTACAGAAATAATGGAAAATAACGTTATCGCTGAAATACCGATACCAAATTAACTAAAAAAATCGTTATCCTTAAAATAACGTTACCGAAATAATAGCAAATAGCGTTACCCTTACCGATAACCGCATTTGTTTCGGTTACCATCCATGGTTTGAATATCACTGAAGCATTTGGCCCACTGCGGCGCTATGGAGCAAGCGCGGTTAATAAAATACATTTTGGTAAGAAGCCATTTAAGTGTCTTACACATGGATGTAAATCGTTTGTCTGAATTGATTTTGCGCTCCATAGGGCCACAGTAGGTCAAAGGCTTACAATATCCAAAATCGTACATGTGTGGTTTTCAAAAATATCTTAAAATCAATTCAGACAAAAGACTTTAATAGTTGTGTAGAACAGTAAAATAACTACTACCAAAAATTTATTTCATGGACCGGGCTTGCTCCATACATGTTTGGTGTTTTAAAAATAGCTAAACATCAATTCAAACAAAAGACTTAAATGGTTGTGTAGGACAATAGATTAGCTACTTCCAAAAATTTATTTCTTAGACCGAGCTTGCTCCATACAGCCAAAATGGGCCAAATGCTTCAGCGATATTCAAACTCATACATGTGTGGTTTTCAAAAATATCTAGAAATCAATTCAGACAAAAGACTTAAATGGTTGTGTAGAACAATAAAATAGCTCCTACCAAAAATTTATTTCTTCGACCGAGCTCGCTCGATACAGCCACAATGGGCCAAATTCTTCTGCGATATTCAAACTTGTACATGTGTGGTTTTCAAAAATATCTAAAAATAAATTCAGACAAAAGACTTAAATGCTTGTGTATGACAAAAAAATAGCTACTACCAAAAATTTATTTCTTAGACCGAGCTCGCTCCATACATCAACAATGTGCCAAATGCTTCCGCGATATTCAAGCTCGTATATGTGTGGTTTTTAAAAATATCTAATAAATAATACAGACATAAGACTTAAATGGTTGTGTAGGCCACTTAAATAGCTTCTCATCAAAATTTATTTCATTAACCGAGCTTGCTCTTTATGGCCAAAATGGGCCAAATGCTTCAGCGATATTTACACTCATACTTGTGGTGTTTTCAAAAATATCGAAAAATTAATTCAGACAAAAGACTTAAATAGTTGTGTAGGACAATAAAATAGCTACTACCAACAATTTATTTCATAGACCGAGCTCGCTCCATACAGCCAAAATGTGCCAAATGCTTCAGCGGTATTCAAACTCATACATGTGTGGTTTTAAAAAATATCTAGAAATCAATCCAGACAAAAGACTTAAATTTATTTCATCGACCGAGCTCGCTCCATACAGCCACAATGGGCCAAATGCTTCAGCGATATTCAAACTTATACATGTGTGGTTTTCAAAAATATCTAAAAATCAATTCAGACAAAAGACTTAAATGGTTGTGTATGACACTTGAATAGCTTCTCACCAAAATTTACTTCATTAACCGAGCTCGCTCCATATGGCCACAATGGGCCAAATGCTACAGCGATATTTACACTCATACTTGTGTTGTTTTCAAAATTATTTAAAAATCAATTCAGACAAAAGACTTAAATGGTTGTGTAGGACACTTAAATAGCTTCTTACCAAAATTTATTTAATTAACTGAGCTCGCTCCATAGAGCCACAATGGGCTAAAGGCTTTAGCGATATTCAAACTCGTACATGTGTGGTCTTCAAAAATATCTTAAAAATTAATTCAGACAAACGATTTACATCCACGTGTATGACTCGTAAAAAGCTTTTCACCATTATTAATTTCATGGACCGAGCCCACTCAATAGAGCCACAGTGGGGCAAATCCTTAAACATTGTTTATACTCATACATGTGTGGTTTTCAAAAAAAAACTAAAAAAAAAAACAATTCAAAGGGCATTTTTTTTAGTATTTCATTTTTTTTAACATGATAAATATGCTAAGAATTTATTTAAGATGACCCACACTTATGTTATTTAGCTGCATTTGATATGTTGTCGTTATGTCATCTTCACAGACTTTAAATAGATGCACATTGTTATGTATTTTCCTAAGAACGGACTTATTGATCCGCCCTCGTAGTATATCTTTTCGCTTGTTTAACGAACTTATGAGAAATGTCACAATTTCACTAGGTGTAGACCTTAAAGTTGGATATGTTCATTATAACAATATATAATTCACTAAAACATTGTTGAAAAATATATATTGTATTTATATATGAGAAGCCGCAGAATAAAACGTACTTTTTCGCACATTTCAATTTTTTGGGAAATTAAGTTTTTTTATTTCGCCCCCTTAAAAACTGCATGAACCTGGAAATGGTAACAAGCTTTTTGATTATCAAAAGATACATCAAACTGCTAGAAGTCACCACATTATAACGGAAAAAGTACGTTTTGTTAAAAAAAAAGTAAATATGTACGTTTTGTTTAAAAAAGTAGAAAAAAGGACATTTTGGTGTGACAGAATATTTTTAGCCCTGATTTAATGCATTTATTAAAAAATTACACATTGAAATTAAATATATTCTTTTGTTGTTATGTACGACAATGTTATTTTTTTAATTGTCTTATCTAAAAAATACAACATTTTTCTCAAAATTACACTCAAAAAATAATCCAAGAAAAACTGAATGCTATAAAATGTTACAATGACTGTTTTTGGACAATATATTGTCAATTTTAACTGAAAAATAAACAAAAAACAAGTAAAATAAAAACTTAAATATTTTATTTCAAATTTGATTGCAACTTAAACAGTTCTTTCTTATAATTTAATATAGATTTTAAAATAACACTGTGCAACAAATTAAGACTTTTTGAATGGAACAGAATAGCGACCCCATAATTCTGAAAGGGTATATTGAGTAGATCATTTTTGTAGAACAAACTTATGGTCCAGCACGTCTGAGTTTTTTTTACAGTGGGTCAAAGTTTTCATTTTTTGGTCGAAGGGAGCATTATACTATATGAAAAAAAATGTTGTAAGTTAATGTCTGAGAGAATCATTATGGTCAGAATTGTATTTTCAGATGAACACGGTGAAAGGTTTCATCAGGATATAAAGGTATTGGAGGAAAGGTTCAAAGGGAAATCCCAAAGTGTAATGCTTGCTGAATACGTATAGGGCTTGTACAGAAACCTTGACCCATCGGAACATTCACGTCAAGCTAAATACAGGAAAGCACATTAAGTTTAATCTTTGGTCCATTGTCATACTACTGCTATTTCCCAATTCCCTTTTACTCGAAAATTTGAAACAAAACAATAAATATGTACATACTATAATAAACCACTATTAAAACAAAATTATAATTTTTTTATAGAAGTTGGCATGTAATTTTGCCAATTAATCGTAAAGAGCTTTATTTACAACAATGGTGTCTTTAGTGACCCCCACTGAAATTTTCCGGCAAACATTTTCGTAGAATATTTTAATCCTTAAATGTCCCTTTTAAAAGGATATTTTTTGATTTTCTCGAAAAAAGGGCCAAATTGACCCATAAGGGACCAGTTAGAGGGTTAAGATCTTCCACAAAAATAATCCTCATACAATTTCACAATACAACTCTGATTATAAGAATTCTCTCAGACATTAACTTACAGCATTTTTTTTATATAGTATAATGCTCCCTTCGACCGAAAAATGAAAACTTTGACCCACTGTAAAGAAATACTTAGACGTGCTGGACCATAAGTTTGTTCTACAAAAATGATCTACTTAACATACCCTTTCAGAATTATAGTGTCGCTATTCTTTTCCAAAAATGCTGTTGGACAGTGTAATTAAAGAATACGATGTTGAACATCGTCTTCTAGGCAAGAACATTCAATATATTCTACTATTAAATCTTCAATACTTTTATTTTCGTTATATAAAAAATGGAAAAAAATGGAATTAAACATTTTTTTTAATTTATAATTAAGTTTGATATATTGGCTTTCCAACCTGAACGTTTTTGGCCCCCCCCCCCCACCCTCTTTTAAATTCCCATCTGGGAGGATATAAAAAAAAACTAACTAAAGGCAAATAAAAAAGCGTTATTGATTTCAATAGTTAACAGTTAAAATAAATTTAAATAAACACAAACTTGTTATTAAAGCTATTTTTTATTATATTTCATATCATATTATTTACAAAACTGATTGCTTTAAATACCCCAGCAGTCGAGATCTCGACCAGCCATTTTCCGGGAAAATCTCAGGCAAAAAAAAGGGTCCAAAAATTATTTTTGGTCTATTTTCCACTAGCCTGGTAAAAAATGGGTTAAGTTTAGTTCAATTGTATTTTTATTAATACATGGATTGAATTTTTCATTAAAGCAAAAAGTGCAACTACACGAAGAAATGGCGAAGACTATGAAAAATTACGTTTTGATAAAAAAAAATAAAAAAAGTACGAATTAAAGTTCATAAAAAAAACTGTAAAATATAGAGGATAAATATAAATTGTTAAATTTCTAATTGTGTGTTGTTTTCGAGTTTGTTAATTTGTTTCCAAACACTCAATATAAAATAGACAATCATCAACAAGCAATGGCCAAAGGGGAGGAAGGAGAGCGTGGATATTGGTAAGGTTGGATAGCATCAACCGAAAATACTAAGTATTCTATCCTGCTGGCTCTGTGGAATTTCTCAATTTTTATTATCTATAATTTACTAATAAAAAATTTTCATGTTTCTTTGCAATAAAATAATGTATAAAAAGAATATGATTATATGATCTAAAATCCTACTAATACTATTCATTTACAACTTCCTTAATTTAGAAAAATTAAATATAATTATTAGGATTCCGACTCATCAAATCTAATATATTTTTGGCGTACATACGAAATGTAATCCAAATTAAATTCGGATTCGCGTATTTCGCGAAAATTTCATACAAAAAATTTTCCACTTTTAAAAATTTGCTTATATTTTTAATGATTATATGTCCACGTAATGTGTTCTTATGTGAGACTGGGCTTTTGTTAACGATTTAATTTTAATACGCTAAATAATAACGAAGAACTAAAAAGGTCAATTTTTATATTCAATTGTAAGGATAACTATTATCTTTCAAAAATTAAAGTCAAAGAAAGCCCTTAGAAAGTAGATTACAAAAGTACAAGAATTTAGATTTTTCGATGACAACGTTTTCAGGTACACTCAGAAAAAAAAGTTAGTAGAAAAATTTGTAAACGGTTTTCAATCCAACTTTACTATTTTTGTACAAATTTTTAGTAAAAATATTATTTAGTAAATTTTTTGGCTATTTACATTTTACAAATTACAAAATATTTACAAAAGTTTGTTGCTAACTTCACAAATCATTTTACAAATTTTTGAAAACCAATTTGCTAAAATTAGCAAAAAAAAACACTAATTTTAAAAAAGTGGAGATTGAAGGAAATGTTATTTCTAATTAAAACTTATAAGTACAAACTTAAATTAAATGTTACATAGGTTGAATAAAGGGATCGGAAGTAAAGATACTTTTGACACCCGACTTGAGCCTACGGACGACTGAAAGACCGGTCTTTTAAAGCGGTCGACCGGTCTACCCGGTTAACCGGGTATTAGTACTTTTTCAAAATGTACGCTTTTGCTACTTTTAATTAAATAATAGAAAAATTGCCTGATATAAATTTCAAAAAAAAAATAGTAAAATTTTGCATAAATCGAAAAAGTGTAAAAATCAAATATATCTTACAAATCGAAAAAATTTTAGTCGAAAAATTTTTAAGAAATTAAAAAAAAATGTTTAAAACAAAAAAATAAAAATCCATAAATTTAGTAAAAATTCGAAAATTTTTTTAAAAATCGAAAAATTTTGAAATATCGAAAAATTTTGTCAAAATCGAAAAATTTTTAAAAAAAATCGAAAATTTTTTAATAATCGAAAAATGAATTTACATAAAAATTCGCAAATTTTATAAATCCATAAAATTATTAAAAATTCGAAAATTTTTTCTAATAATAATTTTTTTTTTAAATTTTATAAATTTCAATAAATTTTATAAACAAATACAAATTTTATAAAATCCATAAATTTTACATAAATCGATAAGATTTATAAAAACGATAAATTTTATAAAAACCGAGAAATTTTTCTTATACGAAACCATATCTTTAGTTTATAAATGCCTGCATATAATAAAGGGTGTCCCAAGAAGAACGCAATTTTTAAATCTGGCAACATTCGAAGTGTCATTGTTTGACATTTGAACAATTGTTATTGTTTGCTAGTAGAAGGTACGAGGTTAGTGAAAATGGAGCGCTACACGAATGAACAACGCATTCTCATTGTGAAATTGTTTTACCAAAATGGTGAAAGTTTTGCGGCTACAGTTCGCAAATTGCGATCAATTTGGGGTCACAATAATGCTCCAAAAGAGTCAACTGTAAAGAGATTAATGGATAAATTTGCCGAAACTGGGTCTGTTAGTGATGTAAAGACAACAACACGCCATCGACCAGGTCGATCGACCGAAAATGTCGCAGCTGTACGTGATGATGTCGCTCAAACTCCATCCACCTCAATTCGACACCGAGCTCAGCAAATTGGTGTCTCCAAATCCACTTTGCAGCGAATTTTGACGAAAGACTTGCATCTTCATGCATACAAAGTTCAATTGACTCAGGAACAGAAGCCAGCTGACCATGGACAGCGAAGGGAGTTCGTTAATTGGGTATTGGAGAGACAACATGAAAATGCTGATTTTGCCGATAAAATCATCTTCAGTGACGAGGCCCATTTTCATCTTGATGGCTTCGTCAATAGGCAGAATTGTCGCATTTGGGGTGAGGAAAATCCTCGAGTGATTCACGAGAAGCAAATGCATCCTCAACGTGTCACTGTGTGGTGTGGTTTTTGGGCTGGAGGAATCATTGGACCTTTTTTTATTCAAATGAGGCAGGTCAAGCGCAAACAGTCAATGGTGTTCGGTATCGTGAAATGATAACCAGTTTTTTCTTGCCTAGAATTGAAGAAATGAATGTGGAGGGCATGTGGTTCCAACAAGACGGCGCCACATGTCATACAGCCAAAGAAACAATTCAATTGCTGCATCAGTCGTTTCCCGGTCGTGTTATTTCGCGTTTTGGAGATCAGAATTGGCCGCCTAGATCGTGCGATTTAACACCATTAGATTTTTTTCTTTGGGGTTTTTTGAAGTCGATGGTTTACGCGAATAAGCCGACGACGACTCAAGCCTTAAAAGAGGAAATTGGACGCTGCATTAATGAAATACCCCAGCATTCATGCAAAACGGTCATTGAAAATTTCATTAAAAGATCGCGTGCATGCCAGCAAAGCCGCGGCGGCCATCTGCACGATATATTCTTCCATACATAACCTCATTCTGTCTACTTTACGATATAATAAAGTTTCACAATTTTTTTTTAAATATCTGTGTTTTATTTAAAATTTAAAAATTGCGTTCTTCTTGGGACACCCTTTATTTCGTATACAACACATTTATGAATCCCAGCAAAACTTTGTTAATGAGTACGATATACTCGTGCATTACTTTGTAATGGTAGCTCGTTACTTTTGTATTATTTGAAGTATAAAGTAATGAGTTACCGATCATTGATAACGTATTGCATGATTTATAAACATAAATTAATAATCTAAATATTTTTGAAAATCTATTTTTAGACTAATTACTTTTTGCTTTTTGTAAGCAAAATGGTAATGTATTTACGTTTTGACATCACGAACGAAAACATGAAGAGCGTTAATAGCTCAGTGTGAAGAGCTCTCGGCTGGCATCCAGTTCAAAGTTTCGATTCCCATCATGACCACATTACATTTAATAACGTTTGAAATATTTGTAATAAAGCCACGGTCTTTTTCGGTCGCATTTAACAACAAAAAAAATATATAATAAAAGATTATAAAAATATATATATCAAAATTTACATGAAATTTTATTGTTGTTCTTGTTGAGTATGTAGGTAGGAGTGTGTGTGTGTATGCTGTGGAAAATTTCATGAATGCTCACTAGGGCGGGTCGATTTAAAAAACGCTCAACGTACAAGGAAAATCGTATTCTAGGGATCAAAATAAGAAACTTTGCCGAACTAACCATACCTCTAAAACAAATTTTCATGTCCAGACATTTGACCCGTAGGGTAAAATTTTTAAAAATCCCACTTTGACCCATTTAGAGTGCCCCAATCGAGTCCAAATGTATGACCGACCCCACTAACTTTGTAGGGCCAACCCACCCATACCAGTGGCACACCCCTTACAAATATTTCAAAAAATCACCATTTTTGGCACTTTACATAAAAAAATCAGCGAAATGGCTATGTTTTTTTCTTTTTTGGTTTTATTTTTCTCTTTAGAAATTTATTTAGTCAAAACATATGTAAATGAAAAAATGAATTTAACTTAGTAATACAGAACAAACTAATAAAAATTATTGTTTGAAGTCTTCTTTGCTTTCAAGTCTGGGCAATTTCGCACGGCTCTTTATTGTCGTCGCCATGACAGCCTCTATGTTTTCCGGCATATTTGGTTTGGAAACGCTACCTAGCAATTGAAAGTGTTGTTCCGTTCCTTGTATATGTCATGGAATTTTTGGATCAAAAAACGGTGGATCATCTTGATTTAAATATTCTTTCAATGTATCGTACGGAATGCTTCGCGTTGATGGTGGTTCAAATGCGTTATTTATATCATTCAAACTGATAATTTCCGTGTAACTTGTGTAATTTAAGTTTATATCTGGTTTTTTATAAACTCTAAGTTTTGTTGGGTCGTCAACATCGGTTCGATAGCGTAGAATTTTCTTGATAGCACAGTCGCGCTTTTCTTTCCTATCATCAAACAACATTGATAACAAGATATTTTCCTAATGCGCATAATATGAATTATCTGTAATTACTTGATTGACAATTTTGCGTAAACGAGGTTCTAGAAATCGTGACCAACTAATGAACTTGAAAAATAATGCACTACCGTACACGACAGAGCTGTAATACTTTATATTGAAGTACATTGGCATATAACATTTAATTACAAATTCAACCAGAATTCTTAAATTTTCATCTAGATTTTCCGTTGTCACATACAATCGTAATAATCTAGCGGCCTTGGTGATCCAGCGAGAATGTACAATTTTCCCTGGTTTGATGTTAGCAAGATCCACCGAAACCACGCAGCTAGAAATTGCATGGCCAAAATACATTTTTTTCTGGAGCAGGGGGCATATTTTTCAACTCAATTTTCTCAAAGCTGTCCACCACCTGAAAATATATAATAATAAAATAATTAAAAACGGCTGACAATTATAATAAATGAGTGATAATAACTTGCCGGAAGAGTTTCACAAGTTTCGATTTCACGGCTCAGTTTTTGTTGGCTCGCCGTCAGTGCATATGCCAATTAATGCATCCAGTGATATATTTCTATCGTTGAAAAAAATCATTTAATTTGGTTGTTTTGTATTTAGCGGTTTCATGTTCTAGTCTTTCGCAACCAATCAATTCAGAATTCGGTTCTCTCAAAATAACTAGATGAGGTTCTTTTACCATCCTATAATAATACTTCTCATAAATTTTAGCTCTCGTTAAAGTATCATCTTTTCTTCCACCGAATGAAATCGCTAACAAATTGGTATCATCTAACCGTTTGCGAGGCACTTCCTGTCTGCATTTCTTTTTTTATCTGTGAACTTTCGATTTATCCATGATGAGACGTTTGCCATGCTTATCTTTCATTTTAAAATCTTGGAAATAAGCGGTTCCTAATGCTGATGCTACTCTTTCAGGCACACCAAATCTGTCACATATGAAGGCAAAGTTAACACAATCGTATCTTTCTGTGTATTGTGAACTTGTGCTTCTATCCATATCTTTTTGAACCGATGGCGGTGCGTATGTTGAATCATCGGGATCTTGGTATGTTGGCATTGATGACATAGACGTTGCTCCTTGCTCTTCAATTTTCATCATAAATGCATCCACTGTTTGTCTTCTCTGAATATGTTGATCGTGCATAAACTCTTTGAGGCGTTCTGGAACTAAGCCGCATGCACATGGAGCTGCCTTTAAATCGCATTTACATGGAACTGCCTTCAAATCGCATTTACAAGTTCCAATGTGAAAAATTGTTTCCAGAGATTTTAGAAATTCTGGAAATTTTTGGTTTTTCTTTTTGCTCTTGATTTGGTCTTGATATTTGTCAAGCAATCTATTAAATTTAATAGATACACAATATTTCAGCATTATTTCCATACCAAGATTTTCCCAAATTCCAATCAACTTATTTTGTACTTGAATAGTGAATGATATACTTCTTTTGGTCTGTTTTAGCACGTTCGCTCAATTAAGATCAGTCAAATCAGTAGACACACCAAAAACAGTAACATCATGCTTAGGTATATGACTCATCAAGTTTTCGATAAATGTTGTGGCTTCATCTTGCGGTGTAGAGGACGGTGGATTTATTGTAATAGGATGATAAATGGATATTTAAAATAGTACCAACAAGTTTTCTCTCTTTGACAGTCGAAAACGTAATGAAGACTAAAGGTATATTGTCTACTTATTTATACTATTTTTTACTCCGTTAAACTACCTGCAATTGTGTCACAGTTTTTAAAAAACCCACACAAGCATTTATACGACCTGCAATAGTTTCACAGTGATACCTTCATTTTTTAAAAGGGTTGAATAAAAAACCCACACAAGTAAGTTTCCGACGTGCAAATGCATCACAGTGATGCCTTTGTTTTAAAAGGGTTGTAAAAAACGCTAATTTCTAATAATTTTTTTTAGTTTATTTTCTATTACTAAGTTAAATTAATTTTTTCATTTACATATGTTCTGACTAAATAAATTTCTTAAGAGAAAAATAAACTCCAAAAAGAAAACAACATAGCCATTTCGCTGATTTTTTTATGTAAAGTGCCAAAAATGGTGATTTTTTGAAATGTTTGTATAGCGAACCCCCCAGGGGGTGTGCCAATGGCATGGGTGGGTCGGCCCTAAAAAGTTAGTGGGGGTCGGTCATACATTTGGACTCGATTAAGGCACTCTAAATGGGTCAAAGTGGGATTTTTCACAATTGGACCCTACGTGTCAAAAGTCGGAACATCAGAATTCGTTTTAGAGGTATGGTTCCTTCGGCAAAGTTTCTTATTTTGATCCCTAGAATACGATTTTCCTTGTACGTTGAGAAATTTTTTTGCCTCCCTTCAAAGAGTGTGTCTTAAGCTTTTCTTAATTTCGTTTATTATAATGTTTATAACATGTGAATTCACAAGCAGTATTTAATAATGCTTGAGAAAAAATTATTATACATAACCTTTTCTAAAGTTTGCTTATAAAGAACGCAGTATGACGATTGAAATACTTATAAACAAATACAATACTTATAAACAAATTCTAGCCTTGTTGTCTTTGTTCTACGCTTTTTTAAATTTGTCAAACGTGTTTTGCGTGTACATTTGGTTGTAAATTTTATATAGTGAACGTGCAATTGCATATTAAATTTAATTATTTTATTAATAATTTTTGTTTATGGTTCAAATTAATTATTATTATTTATATTTAAAATTAATTATTATTTGTTATATTTAAAATTAATTATTATTATCTATATTTAAAATTAAAATAAAAAATAATAAATTTTTTTTGAAGCTTATTCTACAATTATGTAAAAAAGCTTATAAATATATTGAGTCAAATAAGCTTTTCTATACCGAAGTTAATACAATATTATTTTTGTAAGCTTATTCTACAATTGCGAGAATAAGCTTATAGTAATCATACACATATAATATTTTCACAAGGGTTCCGTTTTGATTTTTCTACAATTGTTACGATAGCCATTTTCAATATATTCTCAAGTCTTTTTCAAGCTTAAGGTTTATAATAATATTTTTCTCAAGTCATTTGGTATGTTGGGCAGTATGTAAAGCTTGTTGTTGTTGGTGATGTTGTTATGCACGTTATATTAAGGTGGCCTTTATTGTATGAGGAATGTTAAATAAATTTCAATAGTCAATTTTAAAAATAAAATTCACTAGAAAAAGAAAAACTGTAAAATATTTTTATTTTAATTTTATTATAGTTTTTTTTTATATAAAAGTTTGTATGGAATTTGAAACGAAAATACGTATTTATTTATTTCTTTATTTATTCTAGTCTATAATCCAACATTTTTGGTAAAAAAAAATATTAACTTAAATATAATTTAAATTGACTATTGTTCTTTTGTTATTTTTTGCATTGTCCTTTTTGTTATTAAAAAAAAATATTAACTAAATATTTCATTTTGGAGTTAATTTTAAAATTTTAGCACTTTCAACTTAAGAACTAAGAAAACACAAATTTTTGTTTAAATTCAACGTAAAATTTAAGTTCACTACACGTACTGTTGTATACCTTTTATATTATATACTTAAATATTTATATAACGTATTCTATATTTATTATATTGTAATATATTGTATTTTATTATTATTGTTATTATAATATATTTTATATATTTATTTTTAATACTTTTTATATTTTTGCTAAATTTTTATTTTTTATATATTTTAAGTACACGCACGGAAAAATTTTCCTCTAATATTATAAAAAAAATATAACAAAAAAGTACATTCAGACCAAGGCGTTTTTAATTATATTTTGTAATTATTTAGTTGTGTAACTTTTTCATAATTCAATGTTTTGAATACCTGACACATCCAATTATATATAATTTCAGAAACAATTGCCCTGTAATTAAATACATAAAATAGTTATTATTCCCTATGTCTGGTTTAAGCCGAAAAAAACGTATTCTTACAGCCATATGCATAGATACTTAGTTGATTATTATTACAGATTTATAGAAAAATTTGTTCTTTTACATGTTAATTTGATTTATGTGTGTTAATACACACAGTGCAAAATTTTCACCCGTTCTGCTCTATCTTGTTCAGTTCTTGAGATATGTGCAATTTAAATTGAATTCTGCAATTTAAATTGAAATGCTTGCTTAATTAAAGAGCTATTTTGAGAATATTCAAAGTTGAAAAAAAAAATTAAAATTTGATCTCAGAATTATGTACATTATTTTTTACAAAATTTCTACGCATTACGAAGCAGGTCAACAAAAAAGACCGTAGATATTTAATACAAATGTATGAAAAGTAAAGGACTTTCTAAATTCAAGAGGTAGCTTCGGAATATTTTTGTTCCACAAGTTGAAAAATATTTGTCAGGTTTAAGTCAAAACTACGTCTAGATCATTTCTGCAAAATTTCAATTCATCTTCCTAAAAAGGAAGATGTAGTGTGTATGATAAGTGTATATTGCCATGCACCAGACATGCAAGCAATATAACACCCATACGTCGTACATATTTATATCATGCAATATAACACCCATACGTCGTATGTATGTATATCCACACTCCAACTACCTGTGAGACTTGCTTGAGTCAGCAAAGTCTCACGCTTGTATTTATGTAGCTATACGTTAGACGATAAGAATGAAATAATTAATAAAACAGTCATTAGACTGAGCTAAAAGAAAAGGTTAAATTTTAATAACTACTAAATTTTCCGCTTTTTTGCCCCTCCACTTTTGATTTTCCAAAAGTCACGCCTTAGCTGTTATCTACACTGGAGAAGGAATCTGCATACCAAATTTCAACTTTCTCGTTTTTGCCGTTTGGGCAGGCCGTTCAGGGAGAACCCTTCCTCCCCCCTTTGGAATTTACAAAAATGCCTTATGGGTTGATGTCTACACCGGAGGGGGAACCTATGTACTAAATTTCAACTTTCTGACTATAGCGTTTTTGGCAAGTCGTCAAGGGAGATAATTTTCCCCTGTTTTGCCCTCCCCGTTAGGTTTTCCAAAAATCCTGTCTTAGCTGTTGGCTACACTGGAGAAGGAACCTACACACATAATGTAGTTTATCAGTGAGTTAGTCCATACTCCAGGCAATACATATTTCAAATTTCAGGTTTCTAGCTATTTTGGTGTGGGTAGGCCGTTAAGGTGGAGATTTTCCCTCTTTTTGCCCCTCCCGTAGGAATTTACAAAAATCCCAACTGGGTAATTGTCTGCACCTAAGGTGGAACCAACATATCAAATTTCAAATTCCCAGCACTAGCGGTTTTGCCAGGCCGTTAAGATGGAGAACTTTTACCTTTTGTGCCCCTCCGCGTTGGATTTTTCAAAAATCACGTTTTAAGCTCTTGTCTACACTGGGGAAGGAGCCTGCATACCAAATTTCAACTTCCTAGGTCCAACGATTTGGGCAGGCTGTAAAGGGGGTTTCCCCCCTTTTAACCCTCATTTTTACAACGTCACTGGACAAAATTTGCAAATGTACCTTATCAGAGAGTTAGCACATACTCCCAGGAAAGTATATTTCAAATTTCAGGTTTTTAGCTAAAGGAGTTTAGGCAGGCCGTGAAAGGGGAGTTTCTCCCCCTTTTTGCTCCTAACCGAAGAAATTTCTAAATGCGGATGTCTACGCCGCAGGGGGAACCTACATACCAATTTTCAGATCCCTTCCTCGTGTGGTCAGTCAGTCAGTAACGTTATTCCTATATACGGGTGTCCGCCGGGAATGTATACGACTTTATTTTGCCGCCATTTTGGTAAACATTAGTCTTGAAGGTTCATATTTGGCAGTCGTGAAGTAGACACGTGGCAAATTTATTATGGAAAAATATTCGATAAACCTACGTGTTTCAATCGTTAAAATATTTTATCAAAATCAATCATCGATTACTGTGACGATGAGAAAGTTACGTGAAATTTTTGGAAGAAACAACGTGCCAACAAAACGCACTATTTATCGTGTAGGTGAAAAGCCCAAGCATGGACCACAACGTACTGCAAGATCGGCTGAAAACATTACTGCTGCTCAAGAAAGTGTTCAAAACAATCCATCAACCTCAATTAGACGCCGTGCTTAGGAGCTTGGTTTTCAAAGAACAACTTTGGCCACAATTTTGCACAAGGATTTGCATTTGTTTCCATTTAAGATTCAGTTGACGCAACAGCTTCGTCCACAAGACCATTTACGCCGCCGTACATATGCCAATAGGATGTTACAGGTCGCCCATAACAACCCCGATTTTCATGAGAAAATCATAATGAGTGACGAGGCACATTTTCATTTGAATGGATATGTGAATAAACAGAATAGTTGGTTCTGGGCAATGGAAAACCCTGAAATTATTCATCAGTCACCTTTGCACTCATTAAAAGTGACAGTCTGGTGTGCAATTTGGTCAGGAGGAATCATTGGACATTACTTCTTTGAAAATGAAAATGGCGTAACGGTAACTGTGAATGGGGAGCGATATCGTGGTATGATTGAAAACTGCATACTTTGGGCTTGATGAAAATGTGGTATCAACATGACGGTGCCACATCGCATACAGCCTGTATTACAATGGAATTAATGCCAGACCTCTTTCCACAGCAAGTTATTTCAAGACATGGTGATGTTGATTGGCCTCCACGGTCGCCTGATTTGACTTTTCCGTACTTCTTTTTGTGGGGATATCTGAAAAGCAAGGTTTATGCAAAGAAACCAGAAACTCTTGAGCAACTCAATAAAATGTGTGAAAATGTAATGAAAAATGTGCTCAAAGGGCTCACATTTGTGAGGCTAACAGAGGCGGGCATTTATCTTATATTGTATTCCATACATAATTGCCGACATTAAATAAAAGATCCATTCTCTTTTATTAAATCAAAAATTATAAACAAACAAAGTAGTATACCTTCCCGGCGGACACCCGTGTATAAAGATTGTATATTTGTCTTTTATTTCTTTCATAAAGAAAACTAAAAATAACTGAGTACTGCGGATCATATCTCATAACAAAATATTTGGTTTTAACTTTACACTTTCATTCTGATGATGTTGGTTATGCTAAAATTTGCATTTATATTAAATTTCAATAACCTAATAGACCAAAAAATAAGTATAATAGTTCTTTATAAGAAGCTTTTTTTAACAAAATTAATAAAGCCTTTTTTAACCACTATTATCCTTCACAATATGTTTTTAAACATAGTATATAAAAGGCTTGCTAATTGCAAAAAATTGAAGATTTTCTTAATCTTGTTTGACAAACTATTCTCCTTCACAATATTTTTCAACTTTATATTATAATTTTGCTTCAAATCTCATGTTCGTTTAAAAAACTATTATTCACTATACATGTATATTAAACATCTTTGTCATATTTTGCATTTTTCAAAAGCATTGTAAGTAAGATTATAAAAGACTTATTAATTTCTAAACTCTTTAAAGTCTTGTTCCAGTAAAGTCCTGTTAATTTTACCGTAAGTTCATCGTTGAATATTTTGTACCGCGTGCATTATCATTCATTGTCATTCTAAAATTTGCTCCATGGAGTTTTTAATTTTTGTATTTTTTTAATGTTTTTTTAATGATTTTTTATCTTTTTTTTTATTTTGTATTTTGTTAAAGTATTCCTTAATTTTAATAAGGGTGAATTAAAAAAATACAATAAAATGTGAATTTCACATTTGCACAAGCAAATTCTACCACTGTATTCATAAGCTTATTCTAGAATTGCCAGTATAAGTTTATTCTACAATTGTAGGCATAAGCTTAATCTACAATTGCGAGCATAAGCTAATTCTACAATTGTGGGCATAAGCTCTAATATTATTAATATTAGTAATATTTACACAAGGGTTCCTTATTGATTTTTCTACAATAATTTTAAAGTTTTTTTCCATAGTTAAGGCTTATGCTCGCAAGCTTATTATAATATATTTCTAAAGGGTTTTGGTCTATTGAGTATAGTCATTTATGTATTATGATAAAAAAATGGTAAAAAAATAAATGAATCGCATATTTTTAGAAGTGGAAATAATCATATGAAACTTAGTCTGTATTGGAAATGATAATATCCCTGTAGGAAGCCTGGGGTCAAGTGTCTGCAAGTCACCACTTTTGTCGACATGTCCACAAGGCGTCTATACTTTTTACATTCATTTTTTGCAGCTGCAAAGCTGTGCTTGTTCTTGATTTTTTATTGTTTTATTTTGTTCAAAATACACGAGCATAGCTGCATGCAAAATTAAAGTTTTAAATAAAAATATAAAGAAAAATGAATTTAAAAGTTAAAAATATACAAATTTTAACAAAGTTTATAATGAGCAAAAGAAATTACAAAAACCGTGTAAAAAAAACAATTTTGTATAAAAATAAAAATAACAAGAAAGAGGCAACAATTTTGACTAAAATTTGCAAACTCTACAGATTTTGTGGAGCCTGATGAAGATTTTACGGAGCCTGTGGATGATTTTGTGCAGTCTATTGAAGATTTGTCTACTCCAAAATTAAATTTGCACGAAAATTTTTTTAAATTGAATGAGATTTATAAAAAAAAATTGATTAATAAGATATCTAATTTTACAAAATAAATTCACCTGTTTAATCTTATTTCCTTCCTAGTGTGGAAATCAAGTAAAAAGTTCCATAAGTTTAGACTAGAATTACTAAAATGTACTAGTGAATCTCTGGTTCCAATGTCAACACCTAGTCAATAGTTGTGTAGATTCGCAATGACACGCACATGTTCTACAGCAGAAAGCGTTGGCTGGGGCATAATTAGTCAGTATTACTGGTGACAAAGTAAATAGTAGATCAGTATAGTTTCACTATCAACATTTCCTACAGGGATATTACCAAAAATCTGTCAATAATATTGGTAGGCTTAAAATTAACCTTTTCCAATAAAAATTGTACTAAGCAATTGGCTTAAGTAATATAGTATTGTTAAGGAATATAATGACATTTATTATTTTTTATCTCTAGGTGACTAGTTTTATCGACTTTTTGATATAAAGGAAATGACTATCTATCCTTTCCATCACTAGAATTTTCAGTAGATTTCTTGGCTTTAAATTTCGATGTTTTTTATTATCTAATGTGTTCTTACAACGACAATCACGCAGGATCTGCCCAGCCTTACCACAAACATAACACTTTTTAGTTGAGTAATTGTGTAGCCTTAGAACTAGATTTGAGGAAATTGATTCACCATCTTCTCTACGTTTATATTCCTGTATCAGTTTTTCTTTAACAAGATCTAATGTTAAATCCTTATCGGATCGTACTTCTATCGCAGTAATAATACCATTGTATTCATCCGGAAAACTTCCAAGTAAAAATGCGACTTGAAGATGATTTCCTAGTTGCTCGCCTAAACCATTAAGTCTATCGATTGTTTCAAGCATTTCTAATACTGTGTGCCTCCATTTCTTGACCATTCTTTAACTGCATACGAAATAATTTCTTCAACAGCATGACTTTATTTTATAATGTTGACTTTTTATGCACTTTTCTTAACGCTTCCCAGTACTCATGTGTAGTTTTTAAATTGCGAAGATGTACCAGTTGAGAATCTTCCACCAAAAAATCACAAATTAGACTTCCTTAAATCTAATATTTAATTAATATACTAATGCTTTTAATACTATTACATAAAAAACAACACAACTTCGCAAATATTTTTATTTCAGCGATTTTAATTTAATATCTTTAATTTCGGTTTTTTTTTTGGTTTTTCTTTAAAAACAATTTCTAAAAGTTGCCTAAGATTTTCTTGAAACAATCAAGAACTGCTTTTGTATTTAAAAAATCAAAAAATATGCCGAAAATGTTTGCAATACTTTGGCTAATATGCCCATTATCTTTTCAATTACAATAAAGTCTCTTTTGCAGCTTCTGAACCGTGTTTAAAGGCGCTTATCAAAGATAGTGGGGTAACCAGGTTAAATGAGGTTATTGAGGCATCGTCGAAACGTGGGTTGTGCTACACTGTTTTATCGATTATTATCTTATTACTGGGGCCCGGGTTTTTTGCTCCATTACAGGGAAAATTCGTTCTTTAGTCATACTATTCGATCCTGAAACTTACAACTTATTGAAATTTAAGTCAAATGTACTCTTTTCTCAGCTTTTATCTTAATTTTCTTCGACAATGCAATGTACTGCATAAATAGGGGTATCCTCTGAGCGTTTGTTCAAAGTAAGAAAAACCGAGCTTAGTATTACAAGATACATAAACCACAAAATTCATATGTCCTGGTGTTCACTTTGGTGAACAATTTATAAGGTCCAACGCTGACCTGCAATCAACACCAGGCTGATCGGCAAGAGACAAAATCACCGGCCAATATAAAAATTCTCCCAAAATTGCTTAAAAATTACGTAACAGAAAATATGACACTTAATTTTATTTTGAGTATTCACTTGTATACTACCACAAATCCAAAAAAAAAATCAGTTGTTTAATTAATTAAACTTAAAGAAATTGTAGATCAATATAACTCTATATTTAAGCACAGCATAAGTCATGATACCCCTAGTCATAAACGGTAATTTTTCAAATTTGTTTGCAAAACTGTTGGCATCCCTTAGACTTTTGGTGATTTCCTTTTAAAAAAACGTAACAGTACTTTCCAAATTTTTAAGAAGCATTTGTTTATGACAAGAAGTGAAGTAAAGTAATTTTTTAAAATGTCGAGGAAAGAGCTAGCAATACAAGAATGAAAAATAATAGTCACGAAAAGGGTAAATCATACACCAAATATATCAAAATTACAAATAGGTGCAAATCAACAGTGTAAAAAGTTATAAATCGGTTCCAAAGAGAAAAAAGAATTGAAAACAAGCTACGAACAGGCCGTCTACCAAAGCAAAATAATATACCCAATAAACATTTGAAAGAAAAATAAACCTGGAGATATTACGGCAATATCTTCTATTTTTCATTTAGAATCAAGTAACAAAGTATCAGTTGGAAGATATATCTGAGATATTGGGAAAAATAATGTCAAAATGTGTCATTAAAGAAAAATTTTAAATGAAGTCCTACAAACAGCAAGATTTCAGCATCATTGTTTTTATTTTAAATAGCAAATGTTAAGGTAAGTAAAAATAATTCGCATTTACTTAAAAAAATTGAAAATGTTCACGAAATTTTCTCCTTTTTCTTTAGAAAAGAACAAACTTAAAACAAATGTAGCTACAGCTCCTAGATTATATGGAGTACTTAAAATTCATAAGGAACAATTTCCTTTGAGACCAATATGCTCATTTGTTAACTCCCTATCTTATGAACTCTGTAAATATGTTACTAATATTCTTAGGAAAGTAACACAAAACTCTAAATATAATGTAAAAGATTCTTTACATTTTAGAGAAAGGATAAAAAATTTAAAGATACAAAGTGATGAGAGATTAATTTCACTTGATGTTGTATCTTTATTTCCAAGTATACCAATATATATAGCTTTAGATATTATTGAGGAAAAATGGAATGTTATAGAAGAACATACTAAAATTGAGAAGAAACTTTTTCTACGTATTTTGAAATTATGTATAACGGACAATATATATTTCAAATACGCTATGCTCATTTGTTAACTCCCTATCTTATGAACTCTGTAAATATGTTACTAATATTCTTAGGAAAGTAACACAAAACTCTAAATATAATGTAAAAGATTCTTTACATTTTAGAGAAAGGATAAAAAATTTAAAGATACAAAGTGATGAGAGATTAATTTCACTTGATGTTGTATCTTTATTTCCAAGTATACCAATATATATAGCTTTAGATATTATTGAGGAAAAATGGAATGTTATAGAAGAACATACTAAAATTGAGAATAATCTTTTTCTACGTATTTTGAAATTCTGTATAACGGACAATAGATATTTCAAATACAATAATAGAATATATATACAACAAAAAGGACTTATATTGGGATCTCCAGCTTCTCCAATTATAGCTGATTTTGTAATGGAGAAATTATTAGATTCTTGCATTGAAAAATTATATATAGAAAAATATGTTGATGACTTATTTTGTATTATTTCAGAGAGTAAGGTTGATAATATTTTATCAACATTGAATTCGTTTCATGATAATATAAAATTTACAATTGAAAAGGAATATGATTCTAAAATTCCTTATTTATACACATTGGTAAAGAGAAGAGGTGATAGATTATTAATAGATTGGTATCAAAAACCCACAGCTTCTGGAAGAATTATAAACTATTATTTGAAACACCCAAGAAGAATCATAATTAATACTGCGAATAATCTAATTGAGAGAGTATTGAATATTAGCGACTTAGAATTTCACGGAAACAATATAGAAAAGATTAAAAATATTTTAAACAAAAATAATAACCCAATTCAACTAACATGTAATTTAATAAGACAATATAATAACAGAAACAATTTTAACAAAAGAAACGTTATTGAACCTGAAATTTTTAAATCTCTAACTTATGTTCCTCTTATATCAGAAAGGTTAGAAAGATCAAACATTCATGATAATAAGAAATATATAGTAGCACATAAAACATATAACACATTAAGTAGACTATTTAGCAACACAAAAGACAGAATAGATAAATCGGAAATGTCAAATTTAGTTTATATAATACCGTGTAATGGTAATAATAGTGAAAATTGTAATAAGGTATACGTAGGTACAACAGAAAATAAACTTAAACCAGAATTCCAGGACATAAATCAGATCAAAAATACATGAACACCATTCCTACACAAAAAATAGCATTATCATTACACTGCAATAACTCTAATCATTATCCTGATTTTGATAATACGACAATTTTGAACATAGAGAATAATTACAGACGTAGATATATGTTAGAAATGTTACAGATAATGAGAATACCATCTACACAACGCATTAACTATACAACAGATGTAGCAAATATAGCCCAAAATTATAGACATTTAGTTAATAAGAACTAAGTTAATTATTTTAGTGTTAAATAATATATATATTTCAAAATAGTTTTTTGTTCTATGTAATATTTTCATTTTAAATATTTGTGAAAACATTTTTGTTTCCTTATCTTTTTTAAATTTAAATATTTTTGTTTCATATGATATTTATATTTTTCATATTGTCAAAAAGTATTTTTATGATTTCCCGCCTTTTTTAAAAAAATTTTATATATATAAGTTTTAATTGTTGAAAAAATTATATTATTTCCCTGAAGAAATCACCCAATGTGGAGACGAAATATTGGAAGAAAATAATAAATAATCATTATTTTTTGTAAAAAGATTTTAAACTCGATTTAAAAGAATAATATAATATTATTATTTATTATTGAAATTAATATTTTGTACAGAAAAAAATTGTATACTAATATAAAAAAAAATATTTTGTGTAATTATAAGTCTATTTAGCGATGGCCTCAACGGTAGCAAAGGGAGCATGCATTTGATCACAGATTTTGCATATTTCATTGGTTATACTATAATCTTCATCGATTTTTCGTTGTTTTCCTAAACTTCGACGTTTAATTTTAGCCGAAGCTCTACTAAAACTAATAGGAAGTGAATGTTATCTTCGCGGAGCAACAACTGTTGTACACTGACTTCTGCTGCTTGCGAGAAGCCTTTGATATTCCAATTGATAAGATATGGTCTGTTTTTATAACCTCGAAATATAGGTATAAGACCCCATAAAGTATATATATATATAAATTCGTGATAATTATGCGATTTCAAGTCGATTTAGCGATGTCCGTCTGTCTGTTAGTTGAAATAGCGATCACGACGCGGAGACACAAGCGACGGTACTCATTTCTACCTAGATTAATGGACTTTCTCTGGGGCAGTTTGGTATTGAAAATAAGCAAACGAGTTATGAGTGAAAATGTGATGGTACTTCTAAATTTCCCATACAAATAGGTGTATTTTAGTACAATTTCATAGTACCGACTGAGACATAACACAGTGTAGCACTAAAATCTTGAACCAATTGAGACCCCAAAAATCTGAAAGCTTATGATGGCTGAAGAAAACCCCTAGCTGAGTTTTGAATTAGCTAAGGTTTTTTTAATTAAGTTTTCGACTGGGGGTGGATTTTAGTACAATTTTCAAAAAACATGTACTGATTCTTAAGTTTATTTCTCCTGAACTATTCGAAATATTGCTTTTCTCTCTTCAGCAAATTTTTACCTCTTAATTAGATCTAAAATTTACCTTGAGATAAAATCAATCAAACAACAACATGTTACTTAAAACAACATAACTGTCAAAAAATCGTAAAATTTCGTCATAGATTTTTATTGTTGATGATGAAAAATATAAGGACACTTCAAATATTTTAAAATAAATACTTAGAAAAATTGATGATTTTAAACATAAGGAATGAAAAATAAGGACACTTCAAGTCTTTTTAAATATATATTGAACTTTAGTCGTCGCTTTCAGAACTAGTCTCATCATCTGAAAACATGTTTCCGACCGTTTCGCTAGCTTTATTTTCGTATGAAAAAACTTTATGGCTATACCAGCATACTTCCCCAAGCATCGCATCTATTTATTTCCCTTTGAACCGCTTTTCCATCGGGATGGTTACTTGGTGGAAGCGCTCACCTTGCTCATCAAATTCTGTTGGCAATTGTTTTTCGAACTCTGTCAAATGATTATTTAAAAAGTGAAGTTTTAATGTCATGGTCCGGTGTGACCATGACATTAAAACTTCATTGCTTGGAATGACTTTAGCATATTTTTTACTAAAACTTTCCATTCGTCGTCTCGATTTTTCCCTAAGACTCTTTCTATAACTGCCTTAAGTGCGTCCCAAGCAATTAAGTCGTTTCCGTGCAAAACCATATTGAAATCTTCACTTTTTAGCAACTTTCGAATGTCTGGTCCATTAAGTACACCGGTTTTAAGCAAAAACAAAAATGCACAAAAAATAAATAAAAATTTGAAGAGATTTAATTTTTTAATCACTGAGTATTGGAAAAATTTTCTTAAGGAGTGAAATACTTTGCCCTTATTTTTCGTTACCGTCTCTATAAACTTCTTCGTTATGCCCAACTTAATATGCAAGGGTGGCAACAATATGTCACTTATATTTTTTATTAGTGGCTCTGCTGTCATGTCTAAAGTGGCATCTTTCACTCCTGACTTTCGTTTTTCCCAAGTGTGCAAGTAGTGATCGACTTTTGCTCGTGTGTCCCAACGGCACAGAAAGCCATAATACTTTGGCCATCCACCCTTTATGCCTTGCAAAATATTGAAAACTTTAAGGTCGCAACAGATTTTTTATAAATGATCTGCATATATTTTACTCTTAGCATAGCATTCCTTTAAGTCTGTGCTAAATTCTAAAGGTATTGAGGGCTTCAGGTTCATTTTATGCAGTAACACTGCTTTTAAGCTAGTAACTGAGCTATCGATGAAAAGTCGCCAGTCTTCAGCGATATATTCCAATCCCATTTCATTGGCTGATCCTTTTATGTTGTTGCAGTAGTAGGTGTATCGAGGTCCTAACATCAACGTCCGTTAGCTTTTTTGGTTTTAGAAATTCTGATTTGCGCTTTGACAAATCTAACTTGGCGACAACATAGTTCTTTTCGCATTGTGCTACGAGCTCAGGCTTGCTGATTGTTTCTTCGGGCTCGAACGGTGGATCAGCCAGCACATTGTCAAAGTTTCCTCAGTCCATACAGTTGCTCTATCTGGACTCAGTGGTGTTGGTGGTGGGTTGGCTTCAGAATGTTCTTGCGGGAGAGAAGCATGAGGACCAGGAATATACACTACATTTGACATTTTTTTTTCGATTCATTCCACTTTTAAAATTTGTGCATCCGTAGCATGTGTTTTTATCGTGTCCCGTGTAGCATGTGTTTTCATTGGGTCCGTCCATATTACTGGTGTTCGATAAGGCAGTGGTCTTGGTTTTCTGTTTATCCAGTTGAATATGTAACAAAACAACGTCTGCATACTACATCTGGTCAGAATAATATAAGAGGTACCCATTTATAAATTCAGCAGTGAAATTTGTTTGTTTTTCGTTTTTATTAAACGTTTGGGCACAGTTTTGCTGTTTTGAGTTAGATGTTGTTGTTTTTTTTTTTTTTGATTTTATCTCAAGGCAAAATTTTTAGATCTAATTAAGAGGTAAACATTTGCTTAAGAGAGAAAAGCAATATTTCGAATAGTTCACGAGATATAGACTTCAGAATCAGTACATTTTCTTTGAAAAATGTACTAAAATCCTCCTCCCAGTCGAAAACTTCAAAAATGATTTAAAAAAAAACCTTAGCTTATAATTCATAACCCAGCTAGGGTTTTTCTTTTACTATCATAAGCTTTCAGAATTAGTTCAAGATTATGAAGTTGACAAATGTGCTACTGTGTAATATATTTTCTCATATATATTTTTCACCACAAAAATGTTTGTAACTACTAAATTCTTTTCACCACAAAAAATTATTACATCATATACGCTATGACTGTTTTGTTATTAACTAGCGTTGCCATTTTGGTTATTTTTAACCAAAATTGGTTATTTTTTTCCAATGTGGAGATGTAAACTTTTTTTAATTTTGGTATATACATAAATTTTTTTTCTGCGTTTTTAAGTTTTATTTAACAGTGACGAGTTTTATATAAGCGTTTTTATTATGTTGATTTGAAAACACTGTTAATTTTTTTGTAGTTCGTTGTACAAAATATGTTAATCAGCTCTGGATTACCAAAATATGCATGGCTGTTAATTAACAACATTCTATCGATGAGAAAGAGGACTCTGAATTGAACAATTTCTAAGTCCGAATTCGTACAGAGCAACTTTTGTTGCGCAACTCTGGTCAATTCACACAGAGAAATTGTTAACAATTTTCGTCTAGATAATTGCCGAGAACAAGCAACTCCGTACCAAATACAAACAACAACAAAAGGTGCTCTGTGAGAAATGGGACTAAGTTAACCTAAGTGTTGGAGGTAAGAAAAAAACATTAATAAATGCACAATGGATAAGTATTTGTATTTTACATGTTTGAATGTATCTGAATTCAAGAATATTTTTCCCAAGAAACATTTTTACGAATTCGCCGACACATACGGATTCATCGTATTGGGCGACACGTTTCCGTATCCGTCAAAGCTTGTACATAAACGGAACATTAACGGGCCGTATAATCGGTTTTTTAAAATCACTGCGTTTTGACTCCGTTTGCTGTATTCATTCCCGTGCCCCTAAAACGGACTTCACCGTTTTTCATCAGACTCGATTTCGAAAAATATAAATATGCAGCCAAATAATAAAAAATAATTTGATAAAATAGATCTCTAAAATCGGGCAACCCTTCTATTAAGTTTAAAATTGTATGAATACAAACTGAGATGCGAAACTAGTGACTTGAAATACTTTAACGAGATTTACCGAAAAGTATTTTTACATTGTAAATATTATCAGCTGAACATAAACTAATTTGTTTTTTTTTTCTATCAGGTATTAAATTTTGAAAAAAATTAAAGCGTGATAATGGATGGTAATTGTTTTCTTCGTGTTGTTTATTGTTTTCTTTTTTTTTAATAAATCTAAAAAAATAATGTACTACTCGAAATTAATATAAAAGAATAGTATAAATATTCAAGTCCGGTCAACGGTCCTTCAAAGACTGGCTTTCAACAGACTCGACACCATTTTTACACCACACAACGGTACGTAAACCTTCCGTATTTGACGGTCTTTCAACGGATTCGAATCAGTTTCGATGTTCCTTAAAATTGCGTATACGGATACAGAAAATGGTACGTAACCGGAGGTGGATTCCGTTTATGACGAACTGAAAACGGAACATTTTTTGTTGCAATACTTTGGCTAATATGCACATTATCTTTTCAATTACAATAAAGTCTCTTTTGCAGCTTCTGAACCGTGTTTAAAGGCGCTTATCAAAGATAGTGGGTTAACCAGGTTAAATGAGGTTATTGAGGCATCGTCGAAACGTGGGTTGTGCTACACTGTTTTATCGATTATTATCTTATTACTGGGGCCCGGGTTTTTGCTCCATTACAGGGAAAATTCGTTCTTTAGTCATACTATTCGATCCTGAAACTTACAACTTATTGAAATTTAAGTCAAATGTACTCTTTTCTCAGCTTTTATCTTAATTTTCTTCGCCAATGCAATGTACTGCATAAATAGGGGTATCCTCTGAGCGTTTGTTCAAAGTAAGAAAAACCGAGCTTAGTATTACAAGATACATAAACCACAAAATTCATATGTCCTGGTGTTCACTTTGTTGAACAATTTATAAGGTCCAACGCTGACCTGCAATCAACACCAGGCTGATCGGCAAGAGACAAAATCACCGGCCAATATAAAAATTCTCCCAAAATTGCTTAAAAATTACGTAACAGAAAATATGACACTTAATTTTATTTTGAGTATTCACTTGTATACTACCACAAATCCAAAAAAAATCAGTTGTTTAATTAATTAAACTTAAAGAAATGGTAGATCAATATTACTCAATATTTAAGCACAGCATAAGTCATGATACCCCTAGTCATAAACGGTAATTTTTCAAATTTTTTTGCAAAACTGTTGGCATCCCTTAGACTTTTGGTGATTTCCTTTTAAAAAAACGTAACAGTACTTTCCAAATTTTAAAGAAGCATTTGTTTATGACAAGAAGTGAAATTTACAAATAGGTGCAAATCAACAGTGTAAAAAGTTATAAATCGGTTCCAAAGGGAAAAAAGAATTGAAAACAAGCTACGAACAGGCCGTCTACCAAAGCAAAATAATATACCCAATAAACATTTGAAAGAAAAATAAACCTGGAGATATTACGGCAATATCTTCTATTTTTCATTTAGAATCAAGTAACATAGTATCAGTTGGAAGATATATCTGAGATATTGGGAAAAATAATGTCAAAATGTGTCATTAAAAGCATTTCGGAGAACATAAAAAATGTTTGCAAAAAAGAAAAATTTTAAATGAAGTCCTACAAACAGCAATATTTCAGCATCATTGTTTTTATTTTAAATAGCAAATGTTAAGGTAAGTAAAAATAATTCGCATTTACTTAAAAAAATTGAAAATGTTCACGAAATTTTCTCCTTTTTCTTTAGAAAAGAACAAACTTAAAACAAATGTAGCTACAGCTCCTAGATTATATGGAGTACTTAAAATTCATAAGGAACAATTTCCTTTGAGACCAATATGCTCATTTGTTAACTCCCTATCTTATGAACTCTGTAAATATGTTACTAATATTCTTAGGAAAGTAACACAAAACTCTAAATATAATGTAAAAGATTCTTTACATTTTAGAGAAAGGATAAAAAATTTAAAGATACAAAGTGATGAGAGATTAATTTCACTTGATGTTGTATCTTTATTTCCAAGTATACCAATATATATAGCTTTAGATATTATTGAGGAAAAATGGAATGTTATAGATGTTCAGTTCTCACTGAATACTCAACAGCGACGGGCGTGTGTTTTGGGTTGTTACCATGGCAAAAATTTGTGGTGATTGTAAAACTGCAATTACAGCTTCAGCTGATCACTTAATTGAAACATTCGATTACATTACCTGTGCTTCATTGTGCGGGCGTATTTTTCATACCTACTGCGTTGATTTAACAGAGGATAATATAAAATTATTATTAAATAATCCAAATTTTCTTTGGCGTTGTGATTCTTGTATTGTTATTTCAAATGACTCTTTAAATAAATTTGAAACACTCTCCATTCAAATGAGAGAAATGCAAGAAAAAATGTTAATAATGGAGCGTAAACTCGTTGATATTACCAACACAAATGCAACTAATTTAACTCTTCAAAACAATAAGAAAAATCAAAACAATAAGAAAAATCAAAACAATTATAAAGAAGTTAAAATAAAAAATAAATCAACCGTTGTAAACCCCCCTCATACTGCTACATCTCCTTCTGCTGCTACATCATCTGTAGTTAATTTTGTTGAAGAGAGTGAACAATTTGAAGATGCTCTCAATGACAACATAAACAACAAAGACGGTGATGCAAACATTTGGGTTACTGTAAGGAAGAATAAAAAAAGAAATAAGAAAAAAACACAACAAAATAAAAAAAGAATTGTAGGTGTCAATTCCGACAACAATGCATTTGAAGTAGTACACAGTATGAAATATTTGCATGTGTCAAAATTTAAAGTAAACACTGAACCAGATGCAATCAAGAAATTTGTTTCTGATAAATTACAAGTTGATGAAAGCTTGATATCTTGTGTTAAATTAGTAAAAAAAGAGGCTGATCTAAGCCTGCTTCATTTTGTTAATTTTAAACTTGGCGTTCCAGAATCTTTGTACACTAAGGTGTTTGACAAAAATTTTTGGCCATTATCCATAAAACTTACTCGTTTTATATCTAAACCAAAAAACTTGCAAGTGACGGACAGTGCGGCTTTAACCAATGCAGCTGCACCAGTCGTACATCAAGAAGCAGTGGTTTAATTTCAACAAATTCTTTTAAAATATATTTCCACAACACTGGTGGTTTACGTACAAAAACTAATGATGTTTTTTTGGCAGGATGTTCACATGATTTTGATGTTATTGCAATGGTGGAAACTTGGCTGACGTCACATTTTCTATCTAGCGAATTACTGGATTCTTATTATGAAATTTATAGAAGAGATCGTATACTACCTGATAATATGACTAAAGGAGGTGGTCTTTTGCTGGCAGTTGGTTCAAAATATACAAGCAAAGAGATAGATCTTCCACATAAAGCAGATAATTTAGAACAATTATGTGTTTCTGTTACCTTGCCTGGTACTTCACAACACAGTAAACGTGAAATTGTTTTCATGTTAAGTTACGTTCCACCAGGAAGCAGATACGAATTATATCATCTTCATTTATCAAATATAGAATCTTTGTTATCAAATCTTAATGATGATCAATCTCCCTGTATTTTAGGGGATTTTAATTTGAGCAGCATAAACTGGGAGTTTAGCATAGCTGACCAAATGTTGATGCCCTTTAATATAACAAAAGATTTTGAAAGCCACTTTTGTGATACTTTACTTTCCCTTGGACTCACCCAAATGAATTTTATAAGGAATGATATTAACCGCATTCTGGATTTGATTTTTGTTGACGGATATTTTAAATGTGAAGTCAGTAGATATGATATACCCTTTACAGCTGAGTCAGTACATCACAAGGCATTGCAGATTCAATTCAACTTTTATGATTCTACTATAAATGATGATGTTCGCGAGAGATATTATGATTTTAATTTGGCTAATTATGATGCTATTAACGCGTTTTTCAACTCTATTTCCTGGTCTCAAATTTTGAATGGTCGTAATCTAACTGATATGTATGCGGCTTTCAAGCAAATATTAAATGAATGTTTTCACCTGTACGTTCCGGTTAAGAGGAAGAAGCAGAATTTGAAGTTACCTTGGTATAATCGCAGATTGCTTCATCTAAAAAATTTAAGAAATAAAGCTCATAAAAAATATAAATCAACAAACTCATCTGGCGACAAGGCCCATTTTAATCGCCTTAGACGTGAATTTGAATTTTTATCTAAGTTTCTATATAAGAGATACGTTGCTAATATGGAATTTCGTATAATAGACAACCCTAAAAACTTTTGGGTATTTTTTAATAGTAAAAGGGATTCAAATGGTATACCTCGAACTTTGTATTTCGAAAACAATATAGCCTGTGGTGAACAAGAGGTTGCATCTTTATTCGAGAAATTTTTTTCATCAGTTTATGAGAACATCGATATATCCAATACCTCTTCCGATTATCTAAATAATGTAGAAGATATAGTAAATATTGGACATTTGCAGCTGGAAAAAATTGATGTTTTTGAATCTTTAATACATCTGGATACCAATAAGAGTGCTGGATTTGATCTCATGCCTCCAACTTTTTTAAAAAACTGCGCATACTCGCTTTGCATAGCATTAACAACCATCTTTAATCAGTCGCTTGCAGAAGGACATTTTTTAGATGAATGGAAATCTGCTTACGTCACACCGATTTTTAAATCAGGTCGTAGAGATTTGGTGTCTAACTACCGACCTATAGTAAAATTATCAATTATACCAAAAATTTTCGATAAGATGATAAACCAGAAGCTGTTTTGGGAGCTTAAAAACCACATTACGGTTCACCAACATGGATTTTTTAATGGAAGATCAACTTGTACTAATCTAACGTTATTTACTCATTTTTGTATCACTTCAATTGAGAGTGGTTTTCAAGTCGATGCTCTTTATACCGATTTCGGAAAGGCATTCGATAAACTTCAACATCAAATTTTGATAAATAAACTTTTAAAAATGGGTTTTCATTCCAATTTTTTAAATTGGATTTACTCTTACCTAACTGGTAGAGTTCTTTTTGTTAAAATTGGAACTTTTTTGTCCGATCCGATCTATGTAAAGTCCGGAATTCCACAGGGTAGCCATTTGGGCCCTTTACTTTTTTTGTTATTCATAAATGATATCGTTAAAGTTTTCAAAAACTGTCAGTGTCTATTGTACGCTGACGACTTGAAACTTTTCCACAACATTTCATCATTAGCTGATTGTTTAAACTTTCAGAGAGATATTTTTTCCTTAATAAGTTGGTGTCATATTAACCATCTTTTCCTAAACTTTTCTAAATGTAAAGTAATTAGTTATTCTCGTAAACAGTTTCCTATTACTTTTGACTATTTAGGTGAGAATAATAGCAAATTTTTACGCCAAAACTTAATAAAAGATTTAGGTATTTTTTTTGATTCTACTTTATCATTTAAAGATCATATAAATTATATTATCTCTAAATCCAATTCACAATTTGGTTTTTTAAAAAGGAATTCAAAAATGTTCCTTAATTTTAATACTCTTAAAATTCTTTTTGAATCCTTAGTTAGGTCTCATCTCGAATACTTAAGTGTTATTTGGGACCCTTTTTATGATATCGATATAAACCGGATTGAAAGAATCCAAAAACGTTTTTCAAGATTTGCTTTAAAAAGGCAGTATTCATTTGAAAATATGCCTATTTACCGAAGTCGTTTGCAAACGCTCGGTATTCAATCGTTAATGGTTCGTAGGAAGATCCAAAGCATTACCTTTATAAAGGACTTAATTGATAACAAAATTGATTGCTCTCCTTTATTATCCATTTTGCCATTTCACGCTCCGACCAGAGCGTTAAGAGAATATCATTTATTTGTGGTTCCTTTCCATAGAACCAATTATGGAATGTACGAGCCGATATCTAGATGTATTGTCTTGTATGATTCGGTATCAAACCGAATTGATTTCAATATTAGCAGACAACCGTTTAAGAGGATAATTTCCAACATGTTAGATGAGGAAGAACCATAATCTTGTACAGATGTTAAAATGTTTCCAATGATTTAATGGAATGGCTGATTTGAAATTGTAAATAAAATTAAAATTTTTTGTAATTATGTATATATTTTAAATGTAATCTGTAAGGGCTAAGCCCGATAGATGAAATAAATAAAATGAAATAAAGAACATACTAAAATTGAGAAGAATCTTTTTCTACGTATTTTGAAATTCTGTGTAACGGACAATAGATATTTCAAATACACTATGCTCATTTGTTAACTCCCTATCTTATGAACTCTGTAAATATGTTTCTTATATTCTTAGGAAAGTAACACAAAACTCTAAATATAATGTAAAAGATTCTTTACATTTTAGAGAAAGGATAAACAATTTAAAGATACAAAGTGATGAGAGATTAATTTCACTTGATGTTGTATCTTTATTTCCAAGTATACCAATATATATAGCTTTAGATATTATTGAGGAAAAATGGAATGTTATAGAAGAACATACTAAAATTGAGAATAATCTTTTTCTACGTATTTTGAAATTCTGTATAACGGACAATAGATATTTCAAATACAATAATAGAATATATATACAACAAAAAGGACTTATATTGGGATCTCCAGCTTCTCCAATTATAGCTGATTTTGTAATGGAGAAATTATTAGATTCTTGCATTGAAAAATTATATATAGAACCAAAAATCATAAAAAAATATGTTGATGACTTATTTTGTATTATTTCAGAGAGTTAGGTTGATAATATTTTATCAACATTGAATTCGTTTCATGATAATATAAAATTTACAATTGAAAAAGAATATGATTCTAAAATTCCTTATTTAGACACATTGGTAAAGAGAAGAGGTGATAGATTATTAATAGATTGATATCAAAAACCCACAGCTTCTGGAAGAATTATAAACTATTATTTGAAACACCCAAGAAGAATCATAATTAATACTGCGAATAATCTAATTGAGAGAGTATTGAATATTAGCGACTTAGAATTTCACGGAAACAATATAGAAAAGATTAAAAATATTTTAAACAAAAATAATAACCCAATTCAACTAACATGTAATTTAATAAGACAATATAATAACAGAAACAATTTTAACAAAAGAAACGTTATTGAACCTGAAATTTTTAAATCTCTAACTTATGTTCCTCTTATATCAGAAAGGTTAGAAAGATCAAACATTTATGATAATAAGAAATATATAGTAGCACATAAAACATATAACACATTAAGTAGACTATTTAGCAACACAAAAGACAGAATAGATAAATCGGAAATGTCAAATTTAGTTTATATAATACCGTGTAATGGTAATAATAGTGAAAATTGTAATAAGGTATACGTAGGTACAACAGAAAATAAACTTAAACCAGAATTCCAGGACATAAATCAGATCAAAAATACATGAACACCATTCCTACACAAAAAATAGCATTATCATTACACTGCAATAACTCTAATCATTATCCTGATTTTGATAATACGACAATTTTGAACATAGAGAATAATTACAGACGTAGATATATGTTAGAAATGTTACAGATAATGAGAATACCATCTACACAACGCATTAACTATACAACAGATGTAGCAAATATAGCCCAAAATTATAGACATTTAGTTAATAAGAACTAAGTTAATTATTTTAGTGTTAAATAATATATATATTTCAAAATAGTTTTTTGTTCTATGTAATATTTTCATTTTAAATATTTGTGAAAACATTTTTGTTTCCTTATCTTTTTTAAATTTAAAATATTTTTGTTTCATATGATATTTATATTTTTCATATTGTCAAAAAGTATTTTTATGATTTCCCGCCTTTTTTAAAAAAATTTTATATATATAAGTTTTAATTGTTGAAAAAATTATATTATTTCCCTGAAGAAATCACCCAATGTGGAGACGAAATATTGGAAGAAAATAATAAATAATCATTATTTTTTGTAAAAAGATTTTAAACTCGATTTAAAAGAATAATATAATATTATTATTTATTAATGAAATTAATATTTTGTACAGAAAAAAATTGTATACTAATATAAAAAAAAATATTTTGTGTAATTATAAGTCTATTTAGCATGCATTTGATCACAGATTTTGCATATTTCATTGGTTATACTATAATCTTCATCGATTTTACGTTGTTTTCCTAAACTTCGACGTTTAATTTTAGCCGAAGCTCTACTAAAACTAATAGGAAGTGAATGTTATCTTCGCGGAGCAACAACTGTTGTACACTGACTTCTGCTGCTTGCGAGAAGCCTTTGATATTCCAATTGATAAGATATGGTCTGTTTTTATAACCTCGAAATATAGGTATAAGACCCCATAAAGTATATATATAAATTCGTGATAATTATGCGATTTCAAGTCGATTTAGCGATGTCCGTCTGTCTGTTAGTTGAAATAGCGATCACGACGCGGAGACACAAGCGACGGTACTCATTTCTACCTAGATTAATGGACTTTCTCTGGGGCAGTTTGGTATTGAAAATAAGCAAACGAGTTATGAGTGAAAATGTGATGGTACTTCTAAATTTCCCATACAAATAGGTGTATTTTAGTACAATTTCATAGTACCGACTGAGACATAACACAGTGTAGCACTAAAATCTTGAACCAATCGAGACCCCAAAAATCTGAAAGCTTATGATGGCTGAAGAAAACCCCTAGCTGAGTTTTGAATTAGCTAAGGTTTTTTTAATTAAGTTTTCGACTGGGGGTGGATTTTAGTACAATTTTCAAAAAACATGTACTGATTCTTAAGTTTATTTCTCCTGAACTATTCGAAATATTGCTTTTCTCTCTTCAGCAAATTTTTACCTCTTAATTAGATCTAAAATTTACCTTGAGATAAAATCAATCAAACAACAACATGTTACTTAAAACAACATAACTGTCAAAAAATCGTAAAATTTCGTCATAGATTTTTATTGTTGATGATGAAAAATATAAGGACACTTCAAATATTTTAAAATAAATACTTAGAAAAATTGATGATTTTAAACATAAGGAATGAAAAATAAGGACACTTCAAGTCTTTTTAAATATATATTGAACTTTAGTCGTCGCTTTCAGAACTAGTCTCATCATCTGAAAACATGTTTCCGACCGTTTCGCTAGCTTTATTTTCGTATGAAAAAACTTTATGGCTATACCAGCATACTTCCCCAAGCATCGCATCTATTTATTTCCCTTTGAACCGCTTTTCCATCGGGATGGTTACTTGGTGGAAGCGCTCACCTTGCTCATCAAATTCTGTTGGCAATTGTTTTTCGAACTCTGTCAAATGATTATTTAAAAAGTGAAGTTTTAATGTCATGGTCCGGTGTGACCATGACATTAAAACTTCATTGCTTGGAATGACTTTAGCATATTTTTTACTAAAACTTTCCATTCGTCGTCTCGATTTTTTCCTAAGACTCTTTCTATAACTGCCTTAAGTGCGTCCCAAGCAATTAAGTCGTTTCCGTGCAAAACCATATTGAAATCTTCACTTTTTAGCAACTTTCGAATGTCTGGTCCATTAAGTACACCGGTTTTAAGCAAAAACAAAAATGCACAAAAAATAAATAAAAATTTGAAGAGATTTAATTTTTTAATCACTGAGTATTGGAAAAATTTTCTTAAGGAGTGAAATACTTTGCCCTTATTTTTCGTTACCGTCTCTATAAACTTCTTCGTTATGCCCAACTTAATATGCAAGGGTGGCAACAATATGTCACTTATATTTTTTATTAGTGGCTCTGCTGTCATGTCTAAAGTGGCATCTTTCACTCCTGACTTTCGTTTTTCCCAAGTGTGCAAGTAGTGATCGACTTTTGCTCGTGTGTCCCAACTGCACAGAAATCCATAATACTTTGGCCATCCACCCTTTATGCCTTGCAAAATATTGAAAACTTTAATGTCGCAACAGATTTTTTATAAATGATCTGCATATATTTTACTCTTAGCATAGCATTCCTTTAAGTCTGTGCTAAATTCTAAAGGTATTGAGGGCTTCAGGTTCATTTTATGCAGTAACACTGCTTTTAAGCTAGTAACTGAGCTATCGATGAAAAGTCGCCAGTCTTCAGCGATATATTCCAATCCCATTTCATTGGCTGATCCTTTTATGTTGTTGCAGTAGTAGGTGTATCGAGGTCCTAACATCAACGTCCGTTAGCTTTTTTGGTTTTAGAAATTCTGATTTGCGCTTTGACAAACCTAACTTGGCGACAACATAGTTCTTTTCGCATTGTGCTACGAGCTCAGGCTTGCTGATTGTTTCTTCGGGCTCGAACGGTGGATCAGCCAGCACATTGTCAAAGTTTCCTCAGTCCATACAGTTGCTCTATCTGGACTCAGTGGTGTTGGTGGTGGGTTGGCTTCAGAATGTTCTTGCGGGAGAGAAGCATGAGGACCAGGAATATACACTACATTTGACATTTTTTTTCGATTCATTCCACTTTTAAAATTTGTGCATCCGTAGCATGTGTTTTTATCGTGTCCCGTGTAGCATGTGTTTTCGTTGGGTCCGTCCATATTACTGGTGTTCGATAAGGCAGTGGTCTTGGTTTTCTGTTTATCCAGTTGAATATGTAACAAAACAACGTCTGCATACTACATCTGGTCAGAATAATATAAGAGGTACCCATTTATAAATTCAGCAGTGAAATTTGTTTTTTTTTTGCGTTTTTATTGAACGTTTGGGCACAGTTTTGCTGTTTTGAGTTAGATGTTGTTGTTTTTTTTTTTTTTGATTTTATCTCAAGGCAAAATTTTTAGATCTAATTAAGAGGTAAACATTTGCTTAAGAGAGAAAAGCAATATTTCGAATAGTTTACGAGATATAGACTTCAGAATCGGTACATTTTCTTTGAAAAATGTACTAAAATCCTCCTCCCAGTCGAAAACTTCAAAAATGATTTAAAAAAGGCCTTAGCTTATAATTCAAAACCCAGCTAGGGTTTTTCTTCTACTATCATAAGCTTTTAGAATTAGTTCAAGATTATGAAGTTGACAAATGTGCTACTGTGTAATATATTTTCTCATATATATTTTTCACCACAAAAATGTTTGTAACTACTAAATTTTTTTCACCACAAAAAATTATTACATCATATACGCTATGACTGTTTTGTTATTAACTAGCGTTGCCGTTTTGGTTATTTTTAACCAAAATTGGTTATTTTTTTCCAATGTGGAGATGTAAACTTTTTTTAATTTTGGTATATACATAATTTTTTTTCTGCGTTTTTAAGTTTTATTTAACAGTGACGAGTTTTATATAAGCGTTTTTATTATGTTGATTTGAAAACACTGTTGATTTTTTTGTAGTTCGTTGTACAAAATATGTTAATCAGCTCTGGATTACCAAAATATGCATGGCTGTTAATTAACAACATTCTATCGATGAGAAAGAGGACTCTGAATTGAACAATTTCTAAGTCCGAATTCGTACAGAGCAACTTTTGTTGCGCAACTCTGGTCAATTCACACAGAGAAATTGTTAACAATTTTCGTCTAGATAATTGCCGAGAACAAGCAACTCCGTACCAAATACCAAACAACAACAAAAGGTGCTCTGTGAGAAATGGGACTAAGTTAACTTAAGTGTTGGAGGTAAGAAAAAAACATTAATAAATGCACAATGGATAAGTATTTGTATTTTACATGTTTGAATGTATCTGAATTCAAGAATATTTTTCCCAAGAAACATTTTTACGAATTCGCCGACACATACGGATTCATCCTATTGGGCGACACGTTTCCGTATCCGTCAAAGCTTGTACATAAACGGAACATTAACGGGCCGTATAATCGGTTTTTTAAAATCACTGCGTTTTGACTCCGTTTGCTGTATTCATTCCCGTGTCCCTAAAACGGACTTCACCGTTTTTTATCAGACTCGATTTCGAAAAATATAAATATGCAGCCAAATAATAAAAAATAATTTCATAAAATAGATCTCTAAAATCGGGCAACCCTTCTATTAAGTTTAAAATTGTATGAATACAAACTGAGATGCGAAACTAGTGACTTGAAGTACTTTAACGAGATTTACCGAAAAGTGTTTTTACATTGTAAATATTATCAGCTGAACATAAACTAATTTGTTTTTTTTTCTATCAGGTATTAAATTTTGTAAAAAATTAAAGCGTGATAATGGATGGTAATTGTTTTCTTCGTGTTGTTTATTGTTTTCTTTTTTTTTAATAAATCTAAAAAAATAATGTACTACTCGAAATTAATATAAAAGAATAGTATAAATATTCAAGTCCGGTCAACGGTCCTTCAAAGACTGGCTTTCAACAGACTCGACACCATTTTTACACCACACAACGGTGTTCACTTTGGTGAACAATTTATAAGGTCCAACGCTGACCTGCAATCAACACCAGGCTGATCGGCAAGGGACAAAATCACCGGCCAATATAAAAATTCTCCCAAAATTGCTTAAAAATTACGTAACAGAAAATATGACACTTAATTTTATTTTGAGTATTCACTTGTATACTACCACAAATCCAAAAAAAAATCAGTTGTTTAATTAATTAAACTCAAAGAAATTGTAGATCAATATAACTCTATATTTAAGCACAGCATAAGTCATGATACCCCTAGTCATAAACGGTAATTTTTCAAATTTTTTTGCAAAACTGTTGGCATCCCTTAGACTTTTGGTGATTTCCTTTTAAAAAAACGTAACAGTACTTTCCAAATTTTAAAGAAACATTTGTTTATGACAAGAAGTGAAGTAAAGTAATTTTTTAAAATGTCGAGAAAAGAGCTAGCAATACAAGAATGAAAAATAATAGTCACGAAAGGGGTAAATCATACACCAAATATATCAAAATTACAAATAGGTGCAAATCAACAGTGTAAAAAGTTATAAATCGGTTGCAAAGAGAAAAAAGAATTGAAAACAAGCTACGAACAGGCCGTCTACCAAAGCAAAATAATATACCCAATAAAAATTTGAAAGAAAAATAAACCTGGAGATATTACGGCAATATCTTCTATTTTTCATTTAGAATCAAGTAACATAGTATCAGTTGGAAGATATATCTGAGATATTGGGAAAAATAATGTCAAAATGTGTCATTAAAAGCATTTCGGAGAACATAAAAAATGTTTGCAAAAAAGAAAAATTTTAAATGAAGTCCTACAAACAGCAAGATTTCAGCATCATTGTTTTTATTTTAAATAGCAAATGTTAAGGTAAGTAAAAATAATTCGCATTTACTTAAAAAAATTGAAAATGTTCACGAAATTTTCTCCTTTTTCTTTAGAAAAGAACAAACTTAAAACAAATGTAGCTACAGCTCCTAGATTATATGGAGTACTTAAAATTCATAAGGAACAATTTCCTTTGAGACCAATATGCTCATTTGTTAACTCCCTATCTTATGAACTCTGTAAATATGTTACTAATATTCTTAGGAAAGTAACACAAAACTCTAAATATAATGTAAAAGATTCTTTACATTTTAGAGAAAGGATAAAAAATTTAAAGATACAAAGTGATGAGAGATTAATTTCACTTGATGTTGTATCTTTATTTCCAAGTATACCAATATATATAGCTTTAGATATTATTGAGGAAAAATGGAATGTTATAGAAGAACATACTAAAATTGTGAAGAATCTTTTTCTACGTATTTTGAAATTCTGTATAACGGACAATAGATATTTCAAATACACTATGCTCATTTGTTAACTCCCTATCTTATGAACTCTGTAAATATGTTACTAATATTCTTAGGAAAGTAACACAAAACTCTAAATATAATGTAAAAGATTCTTTACATTTTAGAGAAAGGATAAAAAATTTAAAGATACAAAGTGATGAGAGATTAATTTCACTTGATGTTGTATCTTTATTTCCAAGTATACCAATATATATAGCTTTAGATATTATTGAGGAAAAATGGAATGTTATAGAAGAACATACTAAAATTGTGAAGAATCTTTTTCTACGTATTTTGAAATTCTGTATAACGGACAATAGATATTTCAAATACACTATGCTCATTTGTTAACTCCCTATCTTATGAACTCTGTAAATATGTTACTAATATTCTTAGGAAAGTAACACAAAACTCTAAATATAATGTAAAAGATTCTTTACATTTTAGAGAAAGGATAAAAAATTTAAAGATACAAAGTGATGAGAGATTAATTTCACTTGATGTTGTATCTTTATTTCCAAGTATACCAATATATATAGCTTTAGATATTATTGAGGAAAAATGGAATGTTATAGAAGAACATACTAAAATTGAGAATAATCTTTTTCTACGTATTTTGAAATTCTGTATAACGGACAATAGATATTTCAAATACAATAATAGAATATATATACAACAAAAAGGACTTATATTGGGATCTCCAGCTTCTCCAATTATAGCTGATTTTGTAATGGAGAAATTATTAGATTCTTGCATTGAAAAATTATATATAGAAAAATATGTTGATGACTTATTTTGTATTATTTCAGAGAGTAAGGTTGATAATATTTTATCAACATTGAATTCGTTTCATGATAATATAAAATTTACAATTGAAAAGGAATATGATTCTAAAATTCCTTATTTATACACATTGGTAAAGAGAAGAGGTGATAGATTATTAATAGATTGGTATCAAAAACCCACAGCTTCTGGAAGAATTATAAACTATTATTTGAAACACCCAAGAAGAATCATAATTAATACTGCGAATAATCTAATTGAGAGAGTATTGAATATTAGCGACTTAGAATTTCACGGAAACAATATAGAAAAGATTAAAAATATTTTAAACAAAAATAATAACCCAATTCAACTAACATGTAATTTAATAAGACAATATAATAACAGAAACAATTTTAACAAAAGAAACGTTATTGAACCTGAAATTTTTAAATCTCTAACTTATGTTCCTCTTATATCAGAAAGGTTAGAAAGATCAAACATTCATGATAATAAGAAATATATAGTAGCACATAAAACATATAACACATTAAGTAGACTATTTAGCAACACAAAAGACAGAATAGATAAATCGGAAATGTCAAATTTAGTTTATATAATACCGTGTAATGGTAATAATAGTGAAAATTGTAATAAGGTATACGTAGGTACAACAGAAAATAAACTTAAACCAGAATTCCAGGACATAAATCAGATCAAAAATACATGAACACCATTCCTACACAAAAAATAGCATTATCATTACACTGCAATAACTCTAATCATTATCCTGATTTTGATAATACGACAATTTTGAACATAGAGAATAATTACAGACGTAGATATATGTTAGAAATGTTACAGATAATGAGAATACCATCTACACAACGCATTAACTATACAACAGATGTAGCAAATATAGCCCAAAATTATAGACATTTAGTTAATAAGAACTAAGTTAATTATTTTAGTGTTAAATAATATATATATTTCAAAATAGTTTTTTGTTCTATGTAATATTTTCATTTTAAATATTTGTGAAAACATTTTTGTTTCCTTATCTTTTTTAAATTTAAAATATTTTTGTTTCATATGATATTTATATTTTTCATATTGTCAAAAAGTATTTTTATGATTTCCCGCCTTTTTTAAAAAAATTTTATATATATAAGTTTTAATTGTTGAAAAAATTATATTATTTCCCTGAAGAAATCACCCAATGTGGAGACGAAATATTGGAAGAAAATAATAAATAATCATTATTTTTTGTAAAAAGATTTTAAACTCGATTTAAAAGAATAATATAATATTATTATTTATTAATGAAATTAATATTTTGTACAGAAAAAAATTGTATACTAATATAAAAAAAAATATTTTGTGTAATTATAAGTCTATTTAGCATGCATTTGATCACAGATTTTGCATATTTCATTGGTTATACTATAATCTTCATCGATTTTACGTTGTTTTCCTAAACTTCGACGTTTAATTTTAGCCGAAGCTCTACTAAAACTAATAGGAAGTGAATGTTATCTTCGCGGAGCAACAACTGTTGTACACTGACTTCTGCTGCTTGCGAGAAGCCTTTGATATTCCAATTGATAAGATATGGTCTGTTTTTATAACCTCGAAATATAGGTATAAGACCCCATAAAGTATATATATAAATTCGTGATAATTATGCGATTTCAAGTCGATTTAGCGATGTCCGTCTGTCTGTTAGTTGAAATAGCGATCACGACGCGGAGACACAAGCGACGGTACTCATTTCTACCTAGATTAATGGACTTTCTCTGGGGCAGTTTGGTATTGAAAATAAGCAAACGAGTTATGAGTGAAAATGTGATGGTACTTCTAAATTTCCCATACAAATAGGTGTATTTTAGTACAATTTCATAGTACCGACTGAGACATAACACAGTGTAGCACTAAAATCTTGAACCAATTGAGACCCCAAAAATCTGAAAGCTTATGATGGCTGAAGAAAACCCCTAGCTGAGTTTTGAATTAGCTAAGGTTTTTTTAATTAAGTTTTCGACTGGGGGTGGATTTTAGTACAATTTTCAAAAAACATGTACTGATTCTTAAGTTTATTTCTCCTGAACTATTCGAAATATTGCTTTTCTCTCTTCAGCAAATTTTTACCTCTTAATTAGATCTAAAATTTACCTTGAGATAAAATCAATCAAACAACAACATGTTACTTAAAACAACATAACTGTCAAAAAATCGTAAAATTTCGTCATAGATTTTTATTGTTGATGATGAAAAATATAAGGACACTTCAAATATTTTAAAATAAATACTTAGAAAAATTGATGATTTTAAACATAAGGAATGAAAAATAAGGACACTTCAAGTCTTTTTAAATATATATTGAACTTTAGTCGTCGCTTTCAGAACTAGTCTCATCATCTGAAAACATGTTTCCGACCGTTTCGCTAGCTTTATTTTCGTATGAAAAAACTTTATGGCTATACCAGCATACTTCCCCAAGCATCGCATCTATTTATTTCCCTTTGAACCGCTTTTCCATCGGGATGGTTACTTGGTGGAAGCGCTCACCTTGCTCATCAAATTCTGTTGGCAATTGTTTTTCGAACTCTGTCAAATGATTATTTAAAAAGTGAAGTTTTAATGTCATGGTCCGGTGTGACCATGACATTAAAACTTCATTGCTTGGAATGACTTTAGCATATTTTTTACTAAAACTTTCCATTCGTCGTCTCGATTTTTCCCTAAGACTCTTTCTATAACTGCCTTAAGTGCGTCCCAAGCAATTAAGTCGTTTCCGTGCAAAACCATATTGAAATCTTCACTTTTTAGCAACTTTCGAATGTCTGGTCCATTAAGTACACCGGTTTTAAGCAAAAACAAAAATGCACAAAAAATAAATAAAAATTTGAAGAGATTTAATTTTTTAATCACTGAGTATTGGAAAAATTTTCTTAAGGAGTGAAATACTTTGCCCTTATTTTTCGTTACCGTCTCTATAAACTTCTTCGTTATGCCCAACTTAATATGCAAGGGTGGCAACAATATGTCACTTATATTTTTTATTAGTGGCTCTGCTGTCATGTCTAAAGTGGCATCTTTCACTCCTGACTTTCGTTTTTCCCAAGTGTGCAAGTAGTGATCGACTTTTGCTCGTGTGTCCCAACTGCACAGAAAGCCATAATACTTTGGCCATCCACCCTTTATGCCTTGCAAAATATTGAAAACTTTAAGGTCGCAACAGATTTTTTATAAATGATCTGCATATATTTTACTCTTAGCATAGCATTCCTTTAAGTCTGTGCTAAATTCTAAAGGTATTGAGGGCTTCAGGTTCATTTTATGCAGTAACACTGCTTTTAAGCTAGTAACTGAGCTATCGATGAAAAGTCGCCAGTCTTCAGCGATATATTCCAATCCCATTTCATTGGCTGATCCTTTTATGTTGTTGCAGTAGTAGGTGTATCGAGGTCCTAACATCAACGTCCGTTAGCTTTTTTGGTTTTAGAAATTCTGATTTGCGCTTTGACAAACCTAACTTGGCGACAACATAGTTCTTTTCGCATTGTGCTACGAGCTCAGGCTTGCTGATTGTTTCTTCGGGCTCGAACGGTGGATCAGCCAGCACATTGTCAAAGTTTCCTCAGTCCATACAGTTGCTCTATCTGGACTCAGTGGTGTTGGTGGTGGGTTGGCTTCAGAATGTTCTTGCGGGAGAGAAGCATGAGGACCAGGAATATACACTACATTTGACATTTTTTTTCGATTCATTCCACTTTTAAAATTTGTGCATCCGTAGCATGTGTTTTTATCGTGTCCCGTGTAGCATGTGTTTTCGTTGGGTCCGTCCATATTACTGGTGTTCGATAAGGCAGTGGTCTTGGTTTTCTGTTTATCCAGTTGAATATGTAACAAAACAACGTCTGCATACTACATCTGGTCAGAATAATATAAGAGGTACCCATTTATAAATTCAGCAGTGAAATTTGTTTTTTTTTGCGTTTTTATTGAACGTTTGGGCACAGTTTTGCTGTTTTGAGTTAGATGTTGTTGTTTTTTTTTTTTTTTTTTGATTTTATCTCAAGGCAAAATTTTTAGATCTAATTAAGAGGTAAACATTTGCTTAAGAGAGAAAAGCAATATTTCGAATAGTTTACGAGATATAGACTTCAGAATCGGTACATTTTCTTTGAAAAATGTACTAAAATCCTCCTCCCAGTCGAAAACTTCAAAAATGATTTAAAAAAAACTTAGCTTATAATTCAAAACCCAGCTAGGGTTTTTCTTCTACTATCATAAGCTTTTAGAATTAGTTCAAGATTATGAAGTTGACAAATGTGCTACTGTGTAATATATTTTCTCATATATATTTTTCACCACAAAAATGTTTGTAACTACTAAATTTTTTTCACCACAAAAAATTATTACATCATATACGCTATGACTGTTTTGTTATTAACTAGCGTTGCCGTTTTGGTTATTTTTAACCAAAATTGGTTATTTTTTTCCAATGTGGAGATGTAAACTTTTTTTAATTTTGGTACATACATAATTTTTTTTCTGCGTTTTTAAGTTTTATTTAACAGTGACGAGTTTTATATAAGCGTTTTTATTATGTTGATTTGAAAACACTGTTGATTTTTTTGTAGTTCGTTGTACAAAATATGTTAATCAGCTCTGGATTACCAAAATATGCATGGCTGTTAATTAACAACATTCTATCGATGAGAAAGAGGACTCTGAATTGAACAATTTCTAAGTCCGAATTCGTACAGAGCAACTTTTGTTGCGCAACTCTGGTCAATTCACACAGAGAAATTGTTAACAATTTTCGTCTAGATAATTGCCGAGAACAAGCAACTCCGTACCAAATACCAAACAACAACAAAAGGTGCTCTGTGAGAAATGGGACTAAGTTAACTTAAGTGTTGGAGGTAAGAAAAAAACATTAATAAATGCACAATGGATAAGTATTTGTATTTTACATGTTTGAATGTATCTGAATTCAAGAATATTATTCCCAAGAAACATTTTTACGAATTCGCCGACACATACGGATTCATCCTATTGGGCGACACGTTTCCGTATCCGTCAAAGCTTGTACATAAACGGAACATTAACGGGCCGTATAATCGGTTTTTTAAAATCACTGCGTTTTGACTCCGTTTGCTGTATTCATTCCCGTGTCCCTAAAACGGACTTCACCGTTTTTTATCAGACTCGATTTCGAAAAATATAAATATGCAGCCAAATAATAAAAAATAATTTCATAAAATAGATCTCTAAAATCGGGCAACCCTTCTATTAAGTTTAAAATTGTATGAATACAAACTGAGATGCGAAACTAGTGACTTGAAGTACTTTAACGAGATTTACCGAAAAGTGTTTTTACATTGTAAATATTATCAGCTGAACATAAACTAATTTGTTTTTTTTTTTTCTATCAGGTATTAAATTTTGTAAAAAATTAAAGCGTGATAATGGATGGTAATTGTTTTCTTCGTGTTGTTTATTGTTTTCTTTTTTTTTAATAAATCTAAAAAAATAATGTACTACTCGAAATTAATATAAAAGAATAGTATAAATATTCAAGTCCGGTCAACGGTCCTTCAAAGACTGGCTTTCAACAGACTCGACACCATTTTTACACCACACAACGGTGTTCACTTTGGTGAACAATTTATAAGGTCCAACGCTGACCTGCAATCAACACCAGGCTGATCGGCAAGGGACAAAATCACCGGCCAATATAAAAATTCTCCCAAAATTGCTTAAAAATTACGTAACAGAAAATATGACACTTAATTTTATTTTGAGTATTCACTTGTATACTACCACAAATCCAAAAAAAAATCAGTTGTTTAATTAATTAAACTCAAAGAAATTGTAGATCAATATAACTCTATATTTAAGCACAGCATAAGTCATGATACCCCTAGTCATAAATGGTAATTTTTCAAATTTTTTTGCAAAACTGTTGGCATCCCTTAGACTTTTGGTGATTTCCTTTTAAAAAACGTAACAGTACTTTCCAAATTTTAAAGAAACATTTGTTTATGACAAGAAGTGAAGTAAAGTAATTTTTTAAAATGTCGAGAAAAGAGCTAGCAATACAAGAATGAAAAATAATAGTCACGAAAGGGGTAAATCATACACCAAATATATCAAAATTACAAATAGGTGCAAATCAACAGTGTAAAAAGTTATAAATCGGTTGCAAAGAGAAAAAAGAATTGAAAACAAGCTACGAACAGGCCGTCTACCAAAGCAAAATAATATACCCAATAAAAATTTGAAAGAAAAATAAACCTGGAGATATTACGGCAATATCTTCTATTTTTCATTTAGAATCAAGTAACATAGTATCAGTTGGAAGATATATCTGAGATATTGGGAAAAATAATGTCAAAATGTGTCATTAAAAGCATTTCGGAGAACATAAAAAATGTTTGCAAAAAAGAAAAATTTTAAATGAAGTCCTACAAACAGCAAGATTTCAGCATCATTGTTTTTATTTTAAATAGCAAATGTTAAGGTAAGTAAAAATAATTCGCATTTACTTAAAAAAATTGAAAATGTTCACGAAATTTTCTCCTTTTTCTTTAGAAAAGAACAAACTTAAAACAAATGTAGCTACAGCTCCTAGATTATATGGAGTACTTAAAATTCATAAGGAACAATTTCCTTTGAGACCAATATGCTCATTTGTTAACTCCCTATCTTATGAACTCTGTAAATATGTTACTAATATTCTTAGGAAAGTAACACAAAACTCTAAATATAATGTAAAAGATTCTTTACATTTTAAAGAAAGGATAAAAAATTTAAAGATACAAAGTGATGAGAGATTAATTTCACTTGATGTTGTATCTTTATTTCCAAGTATACCAATATATATAGCTTTAGATATTATTGAGGAAAAATGGAATGTTATAGAAGAACATACTAAAATTGTGAAGAATCTTTTTCTACGTATTTTGAAATTCTGTATAACGGACAATAGATATTTCAAATACACTATGCTCATTTGTTAACTCCCTATCTTATGAACTCTGTAAATATGTTACTAATATTCTTAGGAAAGTAACACAAAACTCTAAATATAATGTAAAAGATTCTTTACATTTTAGAGAAAGGATAAAAAATTTAAAGATACAAAGTGATGAGAGATTAATTTCACTTGATGTTGTATCTTTATTTCCAAGTATACCAATATATATAGCTTTAGATATTATTGAGGAAAAATGGAATGTTATAGAAGAACATACTAAAATTGAGAATAATCTTTTTCTACGTATTTTGAAATTCTGTATAACGGACAATAGATATTTCAAATACAATAATAGAATATATATACAACAAAAAGGACTTATATTGGGATCTCCAGCTTCTCCAATTATAGCTGATTTTGTAATGGAGAAATTATTAGATTCTTGCATTGAAAATTATATATAGAACCAAAAATCATAAAAAAATATGTTGATGACTTATTTTGTATTATTTCAGAGAGTTAGGTTGATAATATTTTATCAACATTGAATTCGTTTCATGATAATATAAAATTTACAATTGAAAAAGAATATGATTCTAAAATTCCTTATTTAGACACATTGGTAAAGAGAAGAGGTGATAGATTATTAATAGATTGATATCAAAAATCCACAGCTTCTGGAAGAATTATAAACTATTATTTGAAACACCCAAGAAGAATCATAATTAATACTGCGAATAATCTAATTGAGAGAGTATTGAATATTAGCGACTTAGAATTTCACGGAAACAATATAGAAAAGATTAAAAATATTTTAAACAAAAATAATAACCCAATTCAACTAACATGTAATTTAATAAGACAATATAATAACAGAAACAATTTTAACAAAAGAAACGTTATTGAACCTGAAATTTTTAAATCTCTAACTTATGTTCCTCTTATATCAGAAAGGTTAGAAAGATCAAACATTTATGATAATAAGAAATATATAGTAGCACATAAAACATATAACACATTAAGTAGACTATTTAGCAACACAAAAGACAGAATAGATAAATCGGAAATGTCAAATTTAGTTTATATAATACCGTGTAATGGTAATAATAGTGAAAATTGTAATAAGGTATACGTAGGTACAACAGAAAATAAACTTAAACCAGAATTCCAGGACATAAATCAGATCAAAAATACATGAACACCATTCCTACACAAAAAATAGCATTATCATTACACTGCAATAACTCTAATCATTATCCTGATTTTGATAATACGACAATTTTGAACATAGAGAATAATTACAGACGTAGATATATGTTAGAAATGTTACAGATAATGAGAATACCATCTACACAACGCATTAACTATACAACAGATGTAGCAAATATAGCCCAAAATTATAGACATTTAGTTAATAAGATCTAAGTTAATTATTTTAGTGTTAAATAATATATATATTTCAAAATAGTTTTTTGTTCTATGTAATATTTTCATTTTAAATATTTGTGAAAACATTTTTGTTTCCTTATCTTTTTTAAATTTAAAATATTTTTGTTTCATATGATATTTATATTTTTAATATTGTCAAAAAGTATTTTTATGATTTCCCGCCTTTTTTAAACAAATTTTATATATATAAGTTTTAATTGTTGAAAAAATTATATTATTTCCCTGAAGAAATCACCCAATGTGGAGACGAAATATTGGAAGAAAATAATAAATAATCATTATTTTTTGTAAAAAGATTTTAAACTCGATTTAAAAGAATAATATAATATTATTATTTATTATTGAAATTAATATCTTGTACAGAAAAAAATTGTATACTAATATAAAAAAAAATATTTTGTGTAATTATAAGTCTATTTAGCATGCATTTGATCACAGATTTTGCATATTTCATTGGTTATACTATAATCTTCATCGATTTTACGTTGTTTTCCTAAACTTCGACGTTTAATTTTAGCCGAAGCTCTACTAAAACTAATAGGAAGTGAATGTTATCTTCGCGGAGCAACAACTGTTGTACACTGACTTCTGCTGCTTGCGAGAAGCCTTTGATATTCCAATTGATAAGATATGGTCTGTTTTTATAACCTCGAAATATAGGTATAAGACCCCATAAAGTATATATAAGTTCGTGATAATTATGCGATTTCAAGTCGATTTAGCGATGTCCGTCTGTCTGTTAGTTGAAATAGCGATCACGACGCGGAGACACAAGCGAGGGTACTCATTTCTACCTAGATTAATGGACTTTCTCTGGGGCAGTTTGGTATTGAAAATAAGCAAACGAGTTATGAGTGAAAATGTGATGGTACTTCTAAATTTCCCATACAAATAGGTGTATTTTAGTACAATTTCATAGTACCGACTGAGACATAACACAGTGTAGCACTAAAATCTTGAACCAATTGAGACCCCCAAAATCTGAAAGCTTATGATGGCTGAAGAAAACCCCTAGCTGAGTTTTGAATTAGCTAAGGTTTTTTTAATTAAGTTTTCGACTGGGGGTGGATTTAAGTACAATTTTCAAAAAACATGTACTGATTCTTAAGTTTATTTCTCCTGAACTATTCGAAATATTGCTTTTCTCTCTTCAGCAAATTTTTACCTCTTAATTAGATCTAAAATTTACCTTGAGATAAAATCAATCAAACAACAACATGTTACTTAAAACAACATAACTGTCAAAAAATCGTAAAATTTCGTCATAGATTTTTATTGTTGATGATGAAAAATATAAGGACACTTCAAATATTTTAAAATAAATACTTAGAAAAATTGATGATTTTAAACATAAGGAATGAAAAATAAGGACACTTCAAGTCTTTTTAAATATATATTGAACTTTAGTCGTCGCTTTCAGAACTAGTCTCATCATCTGAAAACATGTTTCCGACCGTTTCGCTAGCTTTATTTTCGTATGAAAAAACTTTATGGTTATACCAGCATACTTCCCCAAGCATCGCATCTATTTATTTCCCTTTGAACCGCTTTTCCATCGGGATGGTTACTTGGTGGAAGCGCTCACCTTGCTCATCAAATTCTGTTGGCAATTGTTTTTCGAACTCTGTCAAATGATTATTTAAAAAGTGAAGTTTTAATGTCATGGTCCGGTGTGACCATGACATTAAAACTTCATTGCTTGGAATGACTTAAGCATATTTTTTACTAAAACTTTCCATTCGTCGTCTCGATTTTTTCCTAAGACTCTTTCTATAACTGCCTTAAGTGCGTCCCAAGCAATTAAGTCGTTTCCGTGCAAAACCATATTGAAATCTTCACTTTTTAGCAACTTTCGAATGTCTGGTCCATTAAGTACACCGGTTTTAAGCAAAAACAAAAATGCACAAAAAATAAATAAAAATTTGAAGAGATTTAATTTTTTAATCACTGAGTATTGGAAAAATTTTCTTAAGGAGTGAAATACTTTGTCCTTATTTTTCGTTACCGTCTCTATAAACTTCTTCGTTATGCCCAACTTAATATGCAACGGTGGCAACAATATGTCACTTATATTTTTTATAAGTGGCTCTGCTGTCATGTCTAAAGTGGCATCTTTCACTCCTGACTTTCGTTTTTCCCAAGTGGGCAAGTAGTGATCGACTTTTGCTCGTGTGTCCCAACGGCACAGAAAGCCATAATACTTTGGTCATCCACCCTTTATGCCTTGCAAAATATTGAAAACTTTAAGGTCGCAACAGATTTTTTATAAATGATCTGCATATATCTTACTCTTAGCATAGCATTCCTTTAAGTCTGTGCTAAATTCTAAAGGTATTGAGGGCTTCAGGTTCATTTTATGCAGTAACACTGCTTTTAAGCTAGTAACTGAGCTATCGATGAAAAGTCGCCAGTCTTCAGCGATATATTCCAATCCCATTTCATTGGCTGATCCTTTTATGTTGTTGCAGTAGTAGGTGTATCGAGGTCCTAACATCAACGTCCGTTAGCTTTTTTGGTTTTAGAAATGCGGACAAAAATTCTGATTTGCGCTTTGACAAACCTAACTTGGCGACAACATAGTTCTTTTCGCATTGTGCTACGAGCTCAGGCTTGCTGATTGTTTCTTCGGGCTCGAACGGTGGATCAGCCAGCACATTGTCAAAGTTTCCTCAGTCCATACAGTTGCTCTATCTGGACTCAGTGGTGTTGGTGGTGGGTTGGCTTCAGAATGTTCTTGCGGGAGAGAATATACACTACATTTGACATTTTTTTTCGATTCATTCCACTTTTAAAATTTATGCATCCGTAGCATGTGTTTTTATCGTGTCCCGTGTAGCATGTGTTTTCATTGGGTCCGTCCTTATTACTGGTGTTCGATAAGGCAGTGGTCTTGGTTTTCTGTTTATCCAGTTGAATATGTAACAAAACAACGTCTGCATACTACATCTGGTCAGAATAATATAAGAGGTACCCATTTATAAATTCAGCAGTAAAATTTGTTTTTTTTGCGTTTTTATTGAACGTTTGGGCGCAGTTTTGCTGTTTTTTTTTTTTTACGTTAGACTAACACTCAGGGGATGTTCCCTACTAATGCAGTGCATTGTGTTAGAATTAGGAAAATATGTTATGAGAGGGAGGAAAGAGGGAGGAAAGAGGGAGTAGTGTTTGTGGATATTTGCCTTGAACTTCTCTATATTGTAAGTGACAGGGAAGACCTCTGCGGGGAGTTTATTCCACATACGGCTTGTACGACTGATAAACGAATTTTCTCTGTAATGCGATGTGCGGTCAACGCGACAATCGACTATAAACGGATGTGCTCTGGTAGATGAGCGAGTATCTCGAACATAAACCCGGGCTCTGGGAATCAGTTCCCTTATGTCGACAGGGCACTTCCCATGGTAATATCGATAAAACAGTGACGCAAAACCCACATTCCGACGATGCTCCAATGAATCAATAGAGTTCGATATCCCAATGTCATTGGTGAGCGCCAACGCCCTCCTTTTCACACGGTCCAAAAGCTCCAAAATAGACTTTGAAGCTCCTGCCCATATATGATTATTTAAAAATGATTATTTATGGGAGTTGTATTCCATTTTCGGTCGGATATAGGTGGTATAAATAGTAAGGAGATCGGATGGAGTGAAGTATTTCTTACACCGTTTGAGGAAACCAAGACACTTGAATGCTTCTTTCGACACTTCGAATACATGCTTATTCCAACGGACATCACTCTGAATCTTGTTGATCTCACAGCCCTATGGGACAACAAACAACATTGAGTTTTACTTGCATTGAAGTCGACCCTATTCGTAAGACCCCACTCGGAGACCGTCGAGAGGTCACGATTGAGTGTGTCATTCATTAGCTGCCTTCTGTACTCAACATCCAGAAGGCTTGGTCTACAAATGAAAATGAATGACAAATGTTGCTGTCATCAGCGAAAGAGTAGATAGGATTGGAAGTTTGATCAAGAAGATCATTGATAAAGATAAGGAAAAGAGAGGGAGAAAGAACAGAACCTTGTGATACGTTTCCGTATCCGTCAAAGCTTGTACATAAACGGAACATTAACGGGCCGTATAATCGGTTTTTTAAAATCACTGCGTTTTGACTCCGTTTGCTGTATTCATTCCCGTGTCCCTAAAACGGACTTCACCGTTTTTCATCAGACTCGATTTCGAAAAATATAAATATGCAGCCAAATAATAAAAAATAATTTGATAAAATAGATCTCTAAAATCGGGCAACCCTTCTATTAAGTTTAAAATTGTATGAATGCAAACTGAGATGCGAAACTAGTGACTTGAAGTACTTTAACGAGATTTACCGAAAAGTATTTTTACATTGTAAATATTATCAGCTGAACATAAACTAATTTGTTTTTTTTTTCTATCTGGTATTAAATTTTGTAAAGGGCCAAAATTAAAGCGTGATAATGGATGGTAATTGTTTTCTTCGTGTTGTTTATTGTTTTCTTTTGTTTTAATAAATCTAAAAAAATAATGTACTACTCGAAATTAATATAAAAGAATAGTATAAATATTCAAGTCCGGTCAACGGTCCTTCAAAGACTGGCTTTCAACAGACTCGACACCATTTTTACACCACACAACGGTACGTAAACCTTCCGTATTTGACGGTCTTTCAACGGATTCGAATCAGTTTCGATGTTCCTTAAAATTGCGTATACGGATACAGAAAATGGTACGTAACCGGAGGTGGATTCCGTTTATGACGAACTGAAAACGGAACATTTTTTGTTGGGTTGTTTTAGGTTTTTATTGAAAAAGACTGCAGTCAATGCAAATAGTTTATCATCTGAAAGCGGCAATGAAAGCAGGTAATTTAATTTTTCATAAATTTTTGCTACAAAAAATATTTCCAATACAAATTTAAATAATTAATATATTAATATAGTTAAATAAAAACAAAAAACTTTAAATTTTGTATATATTATTCGATCTATCTGTTTTGATTGTATTACTTAGATTTTATCAGGCTCGAGATCATAATTTAATGTTACGAATAGTAAACACTACTTTTTTATTAAAATGGAAAAATTGTAAGGATCAGCGCTATAGGAAGTGCACACTTTTGACCTGAGCGACCAGGTCCTCCTCAGCCTCCTTATGAACCACCCAACCCATAAACACTCAGAAAAATGTATGACCTAAATTTAACCTTACTAAAATAAAAGCTATACATTTTCCCTAAAATTAATAAAAATGCTTCAAAATAATGCAAAATTTATTTGATTTTAGTTTACGAAAAACTTTCATCAACTTAAAAATAGGGATCCATTTTCCTTTCTTTATTCAAGATAAATATTAATTTCTAGTTAGTAAAAAATCTTAAATGGTAAGAATTTATAAACTAAAAAATACAATTGTATGAGAATACAAAATATAAATATGGAACTTCTTTATTTTAGAAAATGTTTTCTTTAGCATTCCTAAAACGGGTTAAAATATTTTTTAACTTAAGCAATTCTAATTTGGTTAATAGTTTTTATTTTATAACTAATTTAGTTAAGACCATTAACATTTAAGTAATAAATTTCAAATTTAAAATATTTGTATGTATTAACGAAAATAATAATTTAATTGTTTTCGTTAATATTCATATACAAAAAAATGAAATTGATTACTTAAAATTTATAATGCAAACTAAAATACTTATATATCTAAAAGTTAGAACTTAATGAGAATTACAAATTAATAAATATTAACAAGCGAAATTTGTGTGTGTGTATTTTTAATGTAAAGGGTGGTTAAATTTTAAGGGCCCATGTTGATTTTGAATAAAACACAAATTATTTAGGAAATAATTGTCATTTCTTTTTATTATGATAATATGGTATGGTTCAATTATGTATGGAACAAAATATCGGCCAAATGGCCGCCGCGACCTCGGCGGCACACCTTCGAACGTCCAAATATTCGATGACGCTGAGGCATAATTGAGGTTCTATGCCGTTAATGTGCTGAATTATCTCATCCTTAAGCTCTTGCATTGTTGCTGGCTTATCGACGTACACCTTTTCTTTCAAATAACCCCAAAGAAAGAAGCTCAACGGAGTTAAATCACATGATCTTGGCGGCCAATTGACATCGCCACCACGTGAGATTACACGGCTATTGAATTTGTCGCGCAAAAGAGCCATTGTTTAATTAGCTGTGTGGCAAGTGACACCGTCCTGTTGAAACCACATATCGTCCAGGGTCATATCCTCCTGGCCACAATAAGTTCGTTATCAACTCGCGATAGCGAACACCATTCACGGTAAATTCTTGGCCGACGTCATGACACACTACAGCAATGTTTTCCGCAGAACGAATTGGGCGAGCATGCACAGGTGTTTTCACAGACCCGGTTTGCTGAAATTTGCCCAAAATTCTACCGATTGTAGACACATTTGGTCGATTATGCTGACCAAATAAAATCATGAAGTGCACGAAATGCATTTTGATTTGAACGCCCATTTTCATAATAAGCCTGAATAACTTTAACGCGTTGCTCAATTGTGTATCTTTCCATGGTTCAAATTGAGTTAGTCTGAAATTGAGAAATGTCAAATGAAATGTGGTTCACATTCAACATCGGCCCTTAAAATTTAACCATCCTTTACATAACATGAAAATAATTTTTAAACTTAAGATAAAGTTTATTCAGCATTAGCACGAGTTCAAGAGTACTAAAATTCAAGAAAAATTTACTCGTTTACAAATAATATTTACTGAATTTAAGATCAAATTGATACTAAATTAAAGTTAACAATATACTAAAATTTAAGAAGAAATTTACTTACTTTAAGAAAAAAATTTACTTAGTTTAAGTAAAGTATTTGTACTTCTTTTTAAGAAAAGGGTATACTTGACTTAAGTTAAAATTTTTTTGTAGCCGAATCATTCCCAAATTTTTTAAAATTTAGTTAAATTACCCTATGTTTGGTAAATATTTTTCTGAGTGAACAACTCATGGTTTTGAACAGGCTTATATACATATCACACACCCTAAAGAATATGACTATGCGAAATTCCTTTTTCATAGTTAGTGTATGATTACCTGTACAAAATGAGCTTTTTCCATACATTTGGAATTACCCTTGTCAACCACCTCCGATTTTCGAAGCACAAATTGACAGGGTTGCCATTCCAATTGTTAATATTTCCATTTCTGGGAACGAATTTGGAATCTAGCATACTAATATTTTTTCTTACACAACATAATTGAGTGTTGTTTCTTATATTAGATTAAAAATTACATCGTGCCCTATTTTTATTATATGTAAATTTTGTATATATTATTCGATCTATCTGTTTTAATTACATATTTTAAATTTTATCAGCCTCGAGATCATACGAGGGTAGGTCAATAAGTCCGTGACTTTTTGAATGAAACACAGTTTATTTTGCAAAGAAAAAAATTATTTTTCAATATAATCTCCTTCTAGCTCAATACACTTAGTCCATCGTTTCTCCAATTTTTGTATCCCTTCCAAAAAATAGTATTTTTCGAGGTCCATAAAATAGACATTTGTTTGATTAATAATTTCATCGTTGGAGCTAAATGTGTTTCCACCGAGCCATTTTTTTAGGTTTGGATATAGGAAATAGTCACTTGGGGCTAAATCCGGAGAATAAGGCGAATTCGTAGTCTACTTCATGGATTTTTGCCATGGAAACTAAGCTGTCACACGATTCCGTTGGTGGTCGATTGTGAGCAAACGCGGCAGCCATCTTGCGAAAAGCTTTCTCATACACAAGTGATCGTTCAAAATGAGCACTTGAAATTCACTTTTTTCCATTTTTAAAAAAAGCCACATACAACATGTTTTGAACAGCTGTTAAACGCAAAGTAAATGACGGAACTTGCGCAAGATTTCAAGGTAGTCTATTAAAAGGTGGTAATTGATGGGAGCAGTGTTGCATTTCATATAACTACGAGAGAAGTTCGAAAAGTCACGGAATTATTTATCCGCCCTCGTAATGTAATGTTAAATTGTGAGCATCAGCGTTAAAGGGAGTGCACACTTTCGGCCTGAGCAACTCATGGTTTTGAACATGCTTATATATCACACACCCTAAAGAACATGACTATGTGAAATGCCTTTTTCATAGTTAGTACAAGATGAGCTTTTTCCATCTATTTCGAATTTTCCTTGTCAACCATCTCCGAATTGTTAATTTTCAATATTGCAATTTCCAAGATTACCCCACCTCGAATAGAAGCCCATAGTCCCCTACACTCGTAAAATATACGCAAAAAATATCGTGTGTAATTAAGAGAATAAATAAACGCCCCATTACAAGTTTTAAATCTTACAGTATTTTGAAAATCACATGAATCAGCAAAAAACCTGCATATGTCACAATATTTAAACTAAAAAGTCGTTTTAAAAAGACTTCATTAGTAATTCAAAGTAAAAGGTTGAAAAATAGTACAAATATTCATACGTAAAAAATCAAGTGGCAATTGTTTTTTTTTTTTTAACAAATGCTTTTAATTCTTTAATTAAACACTGCAAACATGGCATTACTAAAAAACTATATTTAAAAAGTACGTATATAAATTTAATTACAACACTTGTTTTATATTAGTAGACAAAAAACAAGTTATCAAAAATCTATAAAAATTGAAAAACACTTAATAAAATGTCAACACACACGTTTCAGCCGGTATAACGTGTAAGCCAACTTGATTTGAAATTTAGTGCTTTCATTTTTTTAGTTACCTGAATTCGGAACGAGGATTTCATTGTATTTAGTTTAACTATAGCCAACAGTTACTTTTTTGTTGTATTTTTCAGTGTGCTTAAAAGTTAAAAATTAATTTAATCAAAAAAAGTAAAAAACTAGTGAACTAAAAAATTATATAAAATCATTTTCAACGTCTTTATTAATGTTTAATAATAATTGATTTTTTGTAGGAGTCGTCGTTACATTCACAAATTGTACCAGATATAAATGCGAACAAAAACATTTTTGCATTCGTTTTAACCCTAAAATGTACCAACTGGAAATAAAGTGTCACATTATATGAAAAACCTATCTAGTGGCACAGCAGTATTAAATAAAAATAATTTTAGAAAAAAATTTGCCATTTATTAGAAGATATTCCGACCATGACTAATCGCAATATTTTGAAGAATACTTGCAAAAAACTCATTCAATTAAAATATCTGCTTTTAAGTTTAAAAAAAAAAATCATAATTTTTCAAAACCCGCAGTTTTTACAGGGGCGCATTTACATTTAAAAATTTTCATATCGATCTTTTTCGAAAATACATTACGTACGTAATATTTATATCAACCTCCTAACGGATTATATTTCGTTTTTAAAGTCGCTTCCTGTGTGCTCAATTAGTTTAATGCGATGATGCAGAACGTTGTGGCAAAAGCGAAGAAAGTTATCGTTCTTTAAAACTTCAATTTCTTTTTTCGCATCCATAATTCTCTATAATATGTTCCGCATTTGAACAAAATCGGTAAAAAAAACAGAGATCTTAAAAACTTTTTCCAGAAAATGATTTCACTAATTTTAAGCATTTTCTTAGATAGTTTTCAAAATGACTTGGGCTACACAAGATAACTTTTGGTTTACTCACTATAAATTGGGAATACACAGACGATAAAACATTAAGGCCATTTTTGCCAATAAAGTCAAGAAAAACTGCTTATTTGAAGGAAAAATATTTTTAAGCAGACGTTCTGTCGTTGAAAATAAACGGCTAAAAATGTGTATGGGAGCGCTGATACGTCTCCCATTTTTTTTTTTTTTTTTTTTGGTTTAACACTTAACATCAATTCCAAAAATTAACTGAAAATTCTTGACATTGAACTCTGAAAATTCATAATAAAAAAAGCTGGCTTTTAAGTACAATAAAGAACCTTAAGATTATTTTCCTCAAGAAATCGGGTATAATTTCTGTTGAGTTGTGATAATAAATTGATAACCAATCATTCATTTAAAAATCCGATACCTTTTTTTGAAGTCAAACTGCATAGAGATAAATCTTAATATCTACTGCTAATTTATTTTGAGATTTTTAGTTAAAATCGGCTGTAGTTACTTCAGGGACTTATAAAAATAAAGATATAAAGAATTGATAATCTTGAATTTATTTTAATTTTGAAAGCTAAACTGATTCAAGTTAGATATTCTATGATTTTTTTTATCAACTTCTGTTATAACAATATTATTGGGTTATTCCGTAACTATATGAAAAGTTGTCACATCGAAATATGCAACTCTACCATGTTTAGGATAGGGAGAGTCACATAATGTTTAATTTTCCTAATGGTATATACAAAAAAATTATCTAAATATAATTTTGATATAAGTGACTCAATCTGTGCTAATTATATCAGAGTAACATATTTGAACGTGACAAATTTTCTAGTAGTTACAGAATAATCGTATTAATCAAATTTGAAAACTTTGGTAATGGGTGCAATAAACCCATGCATTACCTTGTAATGTGTGCTCATTACCTTAATTATTATTTATCAATATAATGTAATGATTTACCGATAAATGAAAACATAATGCATTACTTTGTAATATATACTCCTTACCTATACCATTATAATTCAACAAAACGTAATTAATTACCGATATTTGGATAGATAATGCATTACTTTGTAATGTATACGCCTTACCTTCAGCATTATTATGAAATATAAGGTAATGAGTTACCAAATAGTTGGTTTAATAGTGCATTAATTTGAAATGTATACTCCTTATCTTCAGCATTATTTTGAAATATAAAGTAATAAGTTACCGACAGTTGTTTACGTAATCCATTACAATTCAACATAAAATAATGACTCTTAAAGCTGATAAATTAATTCAAATCATACGTGGCATAAAAATCAATATTTGATAAATAATTTGTATCCCATCCCATGTATGTATACATATTAGAGAAAAAATCTTAGCAATAAGTCAGTGTTGCCACAAACAAAAATTTTTTGTAACTAAAATTTTTAAAAATTTTACTAAATGAGAAAAAATACAGGGTGGCGCAAAAAAAACCTTCCGATGTTTTTTGGCTGTAATTTAAAAAAAAAAATTAAAAACTTTGATTCTTCTTCTCGATTATTTTTATTTGGTCTTTTAATTTTTTTACATCAAGTCGAGAATATGATATCATGTAAATGGCCGCCGCCACAGTTGATTGTCATTTGAGCCCTTTTTATGGCATTTTCCATCACTTTGGCCAAAACTTCCGGCGATAGGTCCTCACATTCTTGACGGATATTGTCTTTAAGAGCTGCAAGAGTCTGAGGCTTGTTGACATAAACCCGCGACTTCAAAAAACCCCACAAAAAGAAGTCTGGAGCGGTCAAATCAGGCGATCTTGCTGGCGAGTGCAAATCGCCAAAAATGCCCGGGAAATGCATCCTTCAGCATATCGGTTGTGGCACGTGCAGTGTGTGGCGTTGCACCGTCCTGTTGGAACCACATGTTTTCCAATCCCAATTCATCAAGTTGCGGCAAAAAGAACTCGTTGATCATTGCTCTGTAGCGCTCACCATTCACAGTAACCGTTTGCCCCGCGACGTCTTCGAAGAAAAAAGGTCCGATGACTCCTCCACCGAAAACAGCACACCATACAGTGACTTTGAGCGGGTGTAATGGCTATTCGTGGGTTACATGTGGATTTTCAGTGCCCCAGAAGCGTAAATTTTGCTTATTAACGTACCCGCTAAGATGGAAATGGGCCTATTATTATTTTTTTTTTAATTTGTACTGGAAATATTATTTTATAACAAAAATTTATAAAAAAATAAATTACGTGCTTTCATTGTCGAATTCAAATGATAAATCTTCGGATTCACTATTTGCATTGACTGCAGTCTTTTTCAACAAAAACCCAAAACAACCAAACAAAAAAAAAACGTTCCGCTTACGTACCGTTTTCAGTACCTTATTAACAGAATCCAACTCCGGTTACGTACCGTTTTGGCCTTTTATAAAGTTTAATACCTGATAGAAATAAAAAGACAAATTAGTTTATGTTCAGCTGATAATACTTACAATGTAAAAAGTACTTCTTGAATAACCGCGTAAAAGTACTTCAAGTCACTAGTTCTGCACCTTAGTTTCCATTCATGCAATTTTAAGTTTAACAGAAGGGTTGCGCGATTTTAAATATATATTTGGCTGCATATTTATATTTTTATAAAAGCATTAAACAACACCGTTTGTTACGGAATCAAGATTGACGAAAAACGGTAAAGTCCGTTTTAACAACACGAAAAAGGTTACAGCAAGCGGAGTAAAAACGTAGTGTTTTCGAAAAACGATTATGCGCTCCATTAATGTTCCGTTTAAGTACAAGCTTTGAAGGATACGTGTTTTGCGGACGTAAACGTGTCGCACAATGCGGAATCATGATTCCGTATGTGTTGGAGAGTTCGTAAAAATGTTTCTTGTGAAGTTAAAAAAATTTTTTGAATTCACATACATTCAAACATGTAAAATACAAATATTTATCCATTGTGCATTTATTTAGTGTTTTTTGCTTTTTTACATGTGAGATTTGTCAATCCAAATTTCATAAAATCTGTGCCAAAGTTAAAAGTGAAGATGCTATTAGTGCTCTTTTAAATTATGACAATATTGTTTTTAATTGTGATAACTGTTTGTTGTCATCACGTGATTTGATAAAAAAAAAAATTATTTTTTATTTTGATGTCTTTTGAAATAGAATAATTAAAAAACTTTTTCACTCAATTTTTGAATAATAATAAAGATAATAACATTGCAATTTCCAACAACAAAAAACATCATAGTTTGCCTGCGCTCAGAACCAGTTTAAGCTCTGGTTTGTCTATTGCTGCTGCTTTACAAACAAATTCAACATTTTCTTTTGATGCTAATGATAGCAATAAAAATGTAAACATTGTTATCGTTCTGCTGCTAATAAAGCCACTACTGTTAAACCTACTGATGTCGTCAATGTATCTGTTAACTCTATTAATTCAGCTGGGTCTGTTAACCATTCATTCAGTAATGCTAATTTTGAGGTTTTAAATCCGAATAACGTAATTGATGCTAATAGTTCATCAAATTGGATTAATGTTACAAATAGAAAGAAAAAGCCTAAAAATCATAATTTCATTATTGGTGGTAGTGATAATTTTGAATTGGATGTGGTTCTTAAAATGAAGTGGGTCCATTTATCGTCATTTAAGCCAACAGTTACTGAAGAAAATATATTATCGTACGTTGCAAAACATCTCAATGCTGATAAATCACGCATGGCCTGTTATAAACTTAGAATTTCTGCTGATTTGTATGAAAAGCGTTTTAAGCCTGAACTGTGGACTTCTGCTGTAAGAGTCCGTCCTTTTAATTTTTTTTCCGAAAGAGCCGTTAGTTCAACATCAAGAGTAACATCATGTATCAATTCCTTAAAAATTGATTACCAAAATGTCACCGGCATGAGGACTAAGTCGTCAATATTTACTTCTTTTACTTCATAATGTGAATATGATATTTTTGTGATCACGGAAACCTGGCTGAATTCAGATTTCTATAGTGAGGAGTTCTTTAATCCTAATTTGAATGTTGTCTATCGAAGTGATTGAGATGCAGTTTAAACTGTTCATAATAGGAGTGGTGGAGTTATTATAGCGGCTTATAAATCTCTCATTTCGAAACTTGTTCATCTGCCTAATATGGATTCTTTATTGGATCAATTATGTATCTCTGTAAAAGCTGTTTACTATGATTTATATATTTATACTTCCTACATTCCGCCTAAAAAATCCGAAAGCCTATATGCTGCTCATGCTTATTATATTACTCATCTTTCCGATTTCATCCGTGATGGTGGTAGATTATCTGTATTAGGTGATTTCAATTTATCTGATATCGCCTGGTCCGTAGTACCTAACTCCGGTATATTTCTTCCTCATAACGTTAATAAATGTTATGAGATTAGTATTTTAGATGCAGCTTTTAGTCTTGATCTTCTGCATTTTAACACTGTATATAATAAGTTTCTTAATATTCTTGATCTGGTATTTATAAGTACTGATTTAAAGTTTGCCTTAAGTGTACCTGATTTTCAAATTTCACCTTCTACTTCTCATCATTGTGCTTTGGAAATTCAAATCGAATATGCCTTTCTTAATGTAATTGATAATGCTCGTTAATGTAATCGTCTTAATGTAATTGATAATGCTCGTTATAACTATTATGCGTGTAACTTTAATGCCCTAAATGCTTTTCTTTATAATTTAAATTTGTTCGATTTATTAAATAAAGATATTTATATCAATTTGTTATGAAGTTTTTTTATCTAATGTTTTAAGAGTTATTAAAGATAATGTACCTTTAGCTAATCCTAAAGTGTATAAACTTCCCTGGTAGACTAAGGGATTGAAGAAATTGAAAAATCTTAGAAATAATTACAGTATGCCCCCGTTTTACGAAGGCTCGCTTTACGAAATTTCGAAGTTACGAACATCATAAATAAATTATAAAATTCATTTTACGAATACGAAATTTCGAAGTTACGAACATTATTAATAAATTATAAAATTCGTTATTAGAATACGAAATTTCGAAGTTACGAACATCATTAATAAATTACAAAATTTGTTATATCAATGAAAAATTCTCTATTACGAACAATTTTAATTTAATTTGGGAATTCCTGAAAAACAATAATTTAAGTTCTATTATTCATTGAACATTTCTTTAGTGCAAGTCGTGGTGAAATTAGTACAAGAGTTCTTTACACAAACAAATTTAACTGTTTTTTGTATTATTGCACAACAATACAAGTGTCGCCACCTTGCAGTAATATCAACATGGTATTGTAGAATTTTAATTCAATTTGGGAAGTCCCCGAAAACAATAAGTTAGGCTCTATCATTTATTGTATTTTTTTAGTGCAAGTTGTGTATTGTTTAAGTGAAGTCAAGTAATTTTTTTTGGAGGTACAAAGTATATCAGTGAAATCTATTACTGTTTGTGTTACATAAAGTGGAATTTAATTTTGCTTTAAAAATGCCTGGTAAACGAACAGAAACTACGGCTCACGCTACGAGTGCAAAAAAAAACCGTAAAGCGATCACATTGGATGTTAAGCTCGATGTTTTAAGACGGCTCGAAGCGTGTCAGAAAAATAACGAAATAGCAAAAGCTTTATGCCTCGCTGCTTCAACTGTTTGTACAATTAAGAATAATCAAGATAAAATAAGAAATAGTGTACAAAGAGTTACATCTTTAACTGCAAAAAATGTTTCAAAACAAAGAAGTGCGGTAATGGAAAATATGGAACGAATGCTAAGTGTATGGATAGACCACCAATCTCTACAAAATATTGCGATAAGCACCACTATACAAGAAAAAGCCAGGAACCTTCACCAGTATTTAATGACGAAAAATGGGGATGGATCTAAGACAGAGCAGTTTTTAGCTAGCAAAGGTTGGTTTGATAGATTTAAAAAACGTCATTCCTTACATAATATAAAAATGTCTGGTGAAGCAGCAAGTGCAGATGTTGAGGCGGCAAAAAATTATCCTGCAACATTTAAAAAAATTATAGAAGAAGGTGGCTATACTCCACAGCAAGTATACAATGTAGACGAAACAGGTCTGTTTTGGAAAAGAATGCCATCAAGAACATTCATTTCCAAACAAGAAAAATCTGCGTCAGGGTTTAAGGCAGCTAAAGACCGTATTACGATTTTATTTGGAGGGAATGCTGCAGGAGATAATAAGTTAAAGCCCATGCTAATTTATCATGCTGAAAATCCTCGAGCCTTCAAAGGTTGCAACAAATCAGAACTTGGTGTTATCTGGCGGTCAAATAAAAAAGGATGGATGACAGCCCATCTTTTTGAAGACTGGTTGAATAATTTTTTTGCAAGTTCTGTGAGAAAATTCAATTCAGAGCAAAATATTTCAAACAAGGCATTGCTAATAATTGACAATGCACCTAGCCATAAGCTAACTCACATACCTGACAACATCAATGTCGCATTTCTACCACCAAATACTACTCCTTTACTTCAACCAATGGATCAGGGTGTAATTGCTAACTTTAAGGCTTATTATTTGCGCCGCGTTTTCAAGAATCTAATCAAATATGTTGATGGTCTAAACCGGACAACTATTACAGAATTTTGGAAGCAATTTAATATACTTAATGCTGTTGATAATATTATAAAATCTTGGGATGAAGTTAAAAAACTAGCCATGAATGGAGTATGGAAAAAATTATGATATCGGTAGTTCATTACAAAACATTCAAGAAATTCAAAATGAAATTGTCGCTATGGCACACGAAGTCGGTATGGATGAAGTGGCCAATGAAGATGTGGCAGAAGTTCTTGGATCGGGGCAGGAAGATATTTGAAATGAAGAATTAATAGCGATGCTTGAAGGAAGCACAGATGCAGAAGATGCGGGAAGTCTTACACATGGCGAAAATTCTCATATTTTGACAACACAAAAAATGTCAAAAGCGTTTTCTCTTATCCAGAAAGCCTTCGATATATTTTCGGAAAACGATCCTTTTGCAGAAAGAAGTCTTAAGGTTTCCAGAGAAATAGAAAACTCACTTCTTTGCTATAGACAATTATACAAAGATAAAAATAAATCTGCAAAGCAAACCTCATTAGTTTCTTATTTTTCTAAAATCAGTGTTGAAGCTCCTAATATTCAAGGATCTGTAGAATCTTTTTCCGATGCCAGTTTAGATGAAGGAGCATCTACAAGCGTAGGCGAGGGCTCGTACAACACATCAGACTAGATATGTATATCATTTATAATTAATAATTCTTTAATATGTAATGTTAAATTTTCTATTTCAATGAATAATGAAGTTATTTTAATTTAAAAATTAAATGTTTTTTTAAATGTAAAATTTTCTTTTTTAAAGAATATCTTGTGTATGTATTTTATTTTTAAAACGAATAAATTTCTTCTCTTTTTTTTCACTTTGTTATATTTGTTTCTAAAAATAGGGTTTTGCATAACCAACGTTTTGGGTACACATCTATGTATTTTTAATACAAACTTATACTAATATGGATCTCGTTTTACGAATAATTTTAATACCTGGAACGTATCTATTTATTTTCAGTAGAATGTCATACTAATATTGAGCTCGTTATACGAATATTCGATATACGTCTTCTTTCACAGAACGTATCCTATTCGTAAATCGGGGGATTACTGTATCATGATAAATTTAAAGTCACTAATAATGACTGTGATAAGCAAAAATTTTTACAGTATGAACGCGAATTTAATTTTCTTAATAAATATTTATACAATCAGTATCTTTTGAGCTTTAATGACTCAATTAAGTATAACCCTAAGTGCTTCTGGAGTTTTATAAACTCTAAGAAAACTAATTCCACTATTCCTTTAAGGATGTCTTTTAATGATTTATCTTCGAACAACCTTTCGGACTCTCTTAATCTTTTTTATATTTATTTTCAATCAAATTTTAATGACAACTCTTTCCCTCTAGATGGGTTTGATTTAAATAATATTTGCACTGAGCTTGATTTTGGGCCTATGGAAATTTCTGATGAAGATATTGCAACAGGTATTGGTAAACTATCCAATTCATTTAAATGTGATAATGATGGTCTATCCGCTTTTTTGTTAAAAAAATGTTTTTCTGCTTTTATTACCTATGAGAATTATATTTAATAAATCTTTAAGTGGTGGTTATTTTATTCAGAAATGGAAATATACAACTTTTTTTCCTATTCATAAATCTGGTGAGCATTCGTGTTTTGAAAAATTAAAGATCTTAAGTGGAAAGTTAAAGTTAAAAAATTAAAGTCAAAGTAACCAGTTATTGTTAACCTCTTCGTAATCATTTAGGCAACCAATTATTTTTTACCCCCTATCTGCAAAAAGGTAACCCATTACTTTTAGTTTTTTAATAAGCATTATTGTAAGAATGAACCCATTATTTTGAGGCTCATCTCCTAAAAATTCATCAATGAAGTGAGGTGTAAAGTAATCCATATTTGGTAATGTGTGGTTTTGCTAGGATGTTTCCAATTATTGCTTTCTTATAAATAGATGAGAAAGATCCAGATGAAATAAATGAATTTAAAACCTTTTTAAAATTATTTGTAGTTTATTCGTGTAAGTAGTTGTTTATAAACGTTAAAATTGCGAATATTTCAGGAACTGGAACTATTTTTAAAATTTCGTGTTCTTATCCGTGACCTACATCCCCAGCAAAACTTTGGTAATGGGTGCGATATTCTCATGCGTTACCTTGTAATTATAGCTCGTTACCTTTTCCATTATTTGCATTGATTACGTAATATATGATTTATAAATGTAAAGTTATAACTGAAATATTTTTGAAAATCTATTTTTAGATACATTACTTTGTGTTTTTTTAAGCAAAAAGGTAATGTATGTTTGTTTTGACAACACTAGCGAAAAAACCAAGCGCAACAATTCATTTAAGTTTAAAGCAATCAAATACTATATGCGTCAGTAGCTCAGTGGGTAGAGTTCTTGGCTGGCAAAAAGATTTCCCTGGTTCGATTCCCATCTTGACCACATTATTTTAAATTACAAAAATTTTAAATTAAATATTTGTAATAATTTTTTTTAATAAAAATTCCTCTTTTTAAAAATCTATTTTTAGACACATTATTTTTTCCATTCTCGTAACCATATAAGTAACCCCTTCCATTATCACCTCTAAAGTAATGGGTATATACATTACTTTGAGGCTCATCGCCTGTAAAATTCATCAAGGAAGTATGGTGTAAAGTAATATATCGGCCCCTATGGCTATACATTACTTTACCCATTATTTGGTAATGTGTGGTTTTGCTGGGTCTTAAATGAATGAATGGGTCGTATGATAGATGCGTTTTAAGTGCTAATTTTTGTTATTCTTTATGGTCACGATATTCAGAAAAATGATTTCTTAGCGTTGTTCAACAAACGATTATCTTCATCTTATAATAGCTGACTTGACAAAATTCGTTTTGCTCCTAATAGATTTTTTATTGAACTAATTTCGAGCATTTACGATTCCATTAAATTTTTTTTTTTTTTGTTCGAAAATTAGCGATCGTTAACAGATAATAGCCGCTATTGGAAAAAAGGAAGTTTATTAATCGCTTGAAATCGAAGGGCAAACCGGTAGAAATCATTGGAATTCGTAGTATCACCACATCTTCTCCTTTATATTTGCCGTTGATGACTAAGGTTGCGAAGTTGCGAAGGAGCATCAACGGTAAACCAACTTTTAAAGTAAAGATGTGTGTTGGCTTTCCAGATGGTTCTAAAGAGATGGTTAAAAATAGTAAAAAACTCTATTGGATAATTGACAGCTTGATACTTATCTATAACTGTGTCAATCGATTTGTACATGGCAACTTCCCCGGATAGCTTTAATTTAATTATTCGGAACCAAAATTGCTCATTCGAAAAGCCAAACGTGATTTTTGAAATTGTTTCCAAAATCGGGAAAAACTTTCTGCATAACGTTTTTAATTGATGACTGCATTTGGCAAAAGTTTGGCGGAAAAGATATTTGACGTGTATTTGGATGAACGGAAGTTGATTATATCCAAAAGCTGTTTGGCGAATAGTCTGTATTATGCGCTAACTTTACACCAATGTGGTCAAAATGAAGAAGAGTGATGTATAAATTGGACAAATTATGTTTTTAATTTATTTGTGAGTAACGACACCCTTTGATGAGGTTGTGATCAATTTACAGAGTAAACGTCGATTTCAAAAGAACTGGTATTCGTTGAACAGTCTTTTTTGCTTAAGTAACGCAGTTGTTACTTATATATCGAAAATCGACTTCTTGAATGAATGTGCCTAATGCATTCTTTTAGTGGTCTAAAACCATCTTCGTATTATTGCCTTTATAATGAAACCGGATTGGGGCACATCGAATGGATGGTTTCAAAGTCTATAACGGACATAGGTAGAAACATTTTTGTGTTTTGGGTCAACTGCTAGAAAAGCCTTGGACTTAGTGTATTGGATTTATAAAAAAAGATGCAGTGTTGCCATTTCAGTTAAGTGGTGGGAAATTAAAAAAGTCAAGCACTTATTGGCCCGCCCTCGTATCAAACCAAGATTTTTTAAAAATCCAATACAACACCGTATTTTCCCAGTATTTTGCAAAAAAAGTGAGGGAAATTTGTAACAAGATGTAAACAAATAACAAATTTTAACTTAAGAAAACTAAGTAATATGATTACCTCTCATATAAAAATAGTGTACACTCAGAAAAAAAAGTTAGTAGAAAAATTTGTTAACGGTTTTCAATGCCACTTTACTATTTTTGTACTAATTTTTAGTAAAAAAATTATTATTTAGCAAATCTTTTTGCTATTTACATTTTACAAATTACAGAGTTTTTACAGAATATCTACAAATTTTCGTTGCTAATTTCAGAAATCATTTTACAAATTTTTGAAAACCGATTTGCTAAAATTAGCAAAAAAAATACTAATTTTAAAAAAGTCGATATTGAAGGAAATGTTATTTCTAATAATTTAAACTTATACATACAAACTTAAATTGCCCTAAAATGTTACATAGGATTAAAAAAGGCATCGGAAGTGAAGATACCGACTCATGTCTAAAAATAGGACATCCACTTAAAATAGCACTAAAGTTTTTTTATTTCTAAAAATCAGCCCTAACAAGAATTTAAATTTCACCATAAAAGTAAAAAAAAATTGACTAAAATATTTTTCAAAACAGAAATTACCAAATTAAAACAAAATGATAAATTCGTTTTATGTTTTAAGAATTTTTAAGATTTTTAAGCCTTTGATTTTTTTTTTCATTTTGTATAAAACATCTTTTAAAAAATATAATTAAAATTTTTGATGCTCGATAAAAAAAATAAATCTAAAACTTTGTACTAATATTAATAGTATTTAGTAATTTTTTTTGCTGATTTTGGCAAACGGATTTTAAAATCCACTTTACAAAAAGTCTACTAAAATTTAGTAGCGGCTACTAATTTTTCTACTAATTTCATTGTACTACACGTCAGCAGACATGTGTTGCTAAGATTAGCAAAAAATACCGCTGGGCTCAAATTAGCAGAATTTCCCGTAATAACAGCAAAATTTTCAGTTGCCATTACAGACTTTTTTTGGTGAGTGTAATTAAATGGAAAGTCAATATGGCACCCACACAAAACAATAAAATTCATTCTGCCAACTGAATTTTTTCTCAACCGAATGGTTTGATTGCATCCACCGATATATTTGTTTGCACCGACCGAAATTCGGTTGATGCAACAGAATTTTGGTTGACACCATACCCGTAAAACAGTATCAGTTGTGGCAACCGAATTTATTGCCAATACGACAACTGTTTTCATATTAAATTATATTTTAAGTTGTGAAAGCCAATATTCAGTTGCCTTATTTAATATTTATAAATATTATTACGTTCCACAAAATTTTATTTAAAAATTCAGATTCATAGTTCACACTCTTGTTTACTGCACCACAACTAATTTTAATTTTCTTTACTTTATTTGCTAATAAAATATATAATCTTAATAAAAAACTATTTTTTTAATAGTTTGCATTTTCCGGTAATTAAACTCGGAATTTCGGATGACTAATTTTAAATTGACTAAATTTAAAAATATATATATATTTTAAAATTCGTTTACCAATAAAAATCATTAGTGACGTCTATAATCAATACAAACCAGAATTCGGTGGGTTCCATTTAAACTCTAATTTAATGGTATATTGCATTAGAATAACTTTATTTGAAGTTACCATTTTTAAATATCGGAAATTTTTTAATAAATTTTATAGATCGTACCAATGTTTTAGAACTTTCACTAGATAAATGGTTGCTTGCGTACAGAACGCAGTTACTGACCGAATTTTATTTTTAAAGTTGATTGGAAATACCAATAATTGGATAATAGTATTGGCTCGTAATCATTGGAATTCTAAAGTACACTTTTCTTAAAAGTAAAAGGTTCTTTAAATTTAAGAATATTTCTTTAAAAAATGTTTATACTAAAGTAAAACTTTGATAGTAAGGACTTTTTCAAGAAAATTTCTTTGATTCTAGGGACTTAAAAAAATACTTGAAAAAATGTTAAATTCCAAAGAACTTTTTAATAAGGAAACATAGATTATATGGACTTCTTCTAATAGAAAAATTATTAGATTTAAGGACAGATAGTCCTCAGTGTCAGAATTTTTCTTTTATAAAATGTGCTTAGAATCTAAAAATATTTCTACTAGAAAAAGTTATTGGAATCGAAGTATTTTCATGATGAAAAGTCCTCAGAATCTAAGAATTTTTTATAATTGAAATTTCGTATAAGAAACCTTTTCAATTCATCAATTAATTCAGGAAAAGATCTAATAGATTTATATAGGGGACAGTCCGACCTTTAATTTGAGGTATCACTGTGTACCTCGTCCAGTTTGGCTACAGTGGCCAAAATCCTTCAGAGGAATTTCGTACCCAACAATAAGAGTGAAATTAAAAAAAAATTAAAAATTTTCTGAAAATCAATTTAGGAAAAGCACTATTACATTTAAATTTAATTTGAGGTATTACTCATATGAGGTACTACTCATATGTGTACCTCGTCCAGTTTGGCCACAGTGGCCAAAATCCTTCAGAGGAATTTCGTACCCAACAATCAGTAATAAGAGTGATGTTAAAAAATTTTAAAAATTGTCTGAAAATCAATTCAGGAAATACGCTTTTATATTTAAATAGCGAACAGTCGGGCCTTTAATTTGACGTTTCACTCATATGTGTACCTCGTTGTACCAAAATTCTCAGAGGAATTTCGTACCCAACAATCAGTAATAACAGTGAAATTAAAAAAAATTTTAAAAATTTTCTGAAAACCAATTCAGGAAAAGCGCTTTTACATTTAAATAGGGGATAGTCAGAAATTAAATTTGAGGTACCGCTCATATTTGTACCTCGTCCAGTTTGTCTACAGTGGCCAAAATTCTTTAGAGGAATTTCGTACCCAACAATCTAGTAAGAGTGAAATTAAAAAAGTTTTCCAAAAATCAATTCAGAAAAAGAGCTTTTACATTTAAATAGGGCACGGTAAGACCTTTAATTTGAGGTACCACTCGGATATGTACCTCGTCCAGCATGGCCACAGTGGCCAAAATCCTTCAGAGGAATTTCGTACCCAACAATTAGTAATAAGAGTGAAATTAAAAAAATTTTAAAAATTTTCTGAAAATTAATTCAGGAAAAGCGTTTTTATATTTAAATAGGGGACCGTCAGACCTTTAATTTGAGGTATCACTCATATGTGGACCTCGTCCAGTTTGGCCACTGGCCAAAATCCTTCAGAGGGATTTCGTACCCAACAATCAGTAATAAGAGTGAAATTAAAAAAATTTTAAAAATTTTCTGAAAATCAATTTAGGAAGAGCGCTTTTATATTTAAATAGGGGACACTCAGACCTTTAAAATGTAGGTATCACACATATGTGTACCTCGTCCAGTTTGGCCACACTGGCCATAATCCTTCAGAGGAATTTCGTACCCAACAATCTAGTAAGAGTGAAATTAAAAAAAATTTAAACATTTTCTGAAAATCAATTCAGGAAAAGTGCTTCTATATAATAGGGGACAGTCAAACCTTTAATTTGAGGTATCACTCATATGTGTACCTCGTACAGTTTGGCCACAGTGGCCATAATCCTTCAGAGGAATTTCGTACCCAACAATCAGTAATAAGAGTGAAATTTAAAAAATTTTAAAAATTTTCTGAAAATCAATTCAGGAAAAGCGCTTCTATATTTAAATAGGGAACAGTCAGGCCTTTAATTTGAGGTATCACTTATATGTGTACCTCTTCCAGTTTGGCCACAGTGGCAAAAATCCTTCAGAGGAATTTCGTACCCAACAATCAGTAATAAGAGTGAAATTAAAAAAATTTTAAAAAGTTTCTGAAAATCAATTCAGGAAAAGCCCTTCCGTATTTGAATATGGGATAGACAGGACTTTAATTTGAGGTATCACTCATATGTGTATCTCTTCCAGTTTGCCACAGTGGCCAAAATCCTTCAGAAGAATTTCGTACCGAACAATCTAGTAAGAGTGAAATTAAAAAAACTTAAAAGACTTTCTGAAAATCAATTCGGGAAAAGCGCTATAATATTTAAATAGGGAACTGTGAGACCTTTAATTTGAGGTATCACTCATATGTGTACCTCGTCCAGTTTGGCCACAGTAGCCAAAATCCTTTAGAGGAATTTCGTACCCAACAATCAGTAATAAGAGTGAAATTAAAAAAATTTTTAAAATTTTCTGAAAATCAATTCAGCAAAAGCGCTTTTATATTTAAATAGGGGACAGTCAGACCTTTAATTTCAGGTATCACTAATATGTGTACCTCGTCCAGTTTGTCCGCAGTGGCCAAAACCCTTCAGAGGAATTTCGTAGCCAACAATCAGTAATAAGAGCGAAATTAAAAAAATTTTAAAAAATTTCTCAAAATCAATTCAGGAAAAAGGCTTTTACATTTAAATAGGGGACGGTGAGATCTTTAATTTGGGGTATCACTCATATGTGTACCTTGTCCAGTTTGGCCACAGTGGCCATAACCCTTCAGAGAAATTTCGTACCCAACAATCAGTAATAAGAGTGAAATTAAAAAAATTTTCTGAAAATCAATTCAGGAAAAGCGCTTTAATATTTAAATAGGTGACAGACTGACCTTTAATCTGAGGTATCACTTATATGTGTACTGCGTCCAGTTTGGCCACAGTGGCTAAAATCCTTCAGAGGAATTTCGTAGCCAACAATCAGTAATAAGAGATTAATTAAAATATTTTAAAAATTTTCTCAAAATCAATTGAGGAAAAGCACTTTATATTTAAATAGGGGATGGTCAGACCTTTAGTTTTAGGTACACTCATATGTGTACCTCGGCCAGTTTGGCACAGTGGCCAAAATACTCCAGAGGAATTTCGTACCCAACAATCAGTAATAAGAGTGTTAGAAAACTTTTAAAAATTTTCTGAAAATCAATTTAGGAAAAGCGCTTAGACATTTAAATAGGGGACTGTCGGACCTTTAATCTGAGTTATCACTCGTATGTGTACCATGTCCAGTTTGGCCACGGTGGCCAAAATCCTTCAGAGGAATTTCGTACCCAACAATCATTAATAAGAGTGAAATTAAAAAAATTTTAAAAATTTTCTGAAAATCAATTCAGGAAAAGCGCTTATATACTTAAATGGGGAACAGTCAGACCTTTAATTTGAGGTATCACTCATATGTGTACCAGTTTGGCCACAGTGGCCAAAATCCTTCAGAGTACTTTCGTACCCAACAATCAGTAATAAGAGTGAAATTAAAAAAATTTTAAAAATTTTTTGAAAATCAATTCAGGAAGAACACTTATATATTTAAATAGGGGACAGTGAGATCTTTCATTTGAGGTACTACTCATATGTGTACCTCGTCCAGTTTGTTCACAGTGGCCAAAAACCTTTAGAGGAATTTCGTACCCAACAATCAGTAATAAGAGTGAAATTAAAAAATATTAAAAATTTTCTGAAAATCAATTCAGGAAGAGCGCTTTTATATTTATACAGGGTACCGTCAGACCTTTAATTTGAGGTATTATTCATACGTGTACCTCGTCCAGATTGGCCACAGTGGCCAAAATCCTTCAGAGGAATTTCGTACCCAACAATCAGTAATAAGAGTGAAATTAAAAAAATTTTAAAAATTTTCGGAAAATCAATTCAGGAAAAGCGCTTTTATATAGGGGACAGTCAGACCTTTAATTTGATGTATCACTCATATGTGTACCTCGTCCAGTTTGGCCACAGTGGCCAAAATCCTTCAGAGGAATTTCGTACCCAACAATCAGTAATAAGAGTGAAATTAAAAAAATTTTAAAAATTTTCTGAAAATAAATTCAGGAAAAGCGCTTTTATATTAAAATAAGGAACAGTCAGACTTTTAATTTGAGGTATCACTCGTATATGTACCTCGTCCAGTTTGGGTACCAACAATCAGTAATAAGAATTTAAATAAAATAATTTTACAAATTTTCTAAAAATCAATTCAGAAAAAGAGCTTTTACATTTAAATAGGGCACGGTCAGACCCTTTCTTTGATGTCTGACTCAGATATATACCTCGTCCAGTTTGGCCCAGTGGCCAAAATCCTTCAGAGGAATTTCGTACCCTACAATTAGTAATAAGAGTGAAATTAAAAAAATTTTAAAAATCAGTAATAAGAGTGAAATTAAAAAAAATTTACAACTTTTCTGAAAATCAATTTAGTAAAAGCGTTTTTATATTTAAATAATGGACCATCAGACCTTTCATTTGAGGTATCACTCATATGTGTACCTCTTCCAGTTTGTCTACAGTGGCCAAAATCCTTTAGAGGAATTTCGTACCCAACAATCTAGTAAGAGTGAAATTAAAAAAGTTTTCCAAAAATCAATTCAGAGAAAGAGCTTCTACATTTAAATAGGGCACGGTCAGACCTTTAATTTGAGGTACCACTCAGATATGTACCTCGTCCAGCTTGGCCACAGTAGCTAAATCCTTCAGAGGAATTTCGTACCCAACAATTATTAATAAGAGTGAAATTAAAAAAATTTAAAAAATTTTCTGAAAATCAATTCAGGAAAAGCGCTTTTATATTTAAATAGGGGACAGTCAGACCTTTAATTTGAGGTATCACTTATATGTGTACCTCATCCAGTTTGGTCAAAGTGGCCGTAATCCTTCAGAGGGATTTCGTACCCAACAATCAGTACTAAGAGTGAAATTAAAAAAATTTTTAAAATTTTCTGAAAATCAATTTAGGAAGAGCGCTTTTATATTTAAATAGGAGACAGTCAGACCTTTTAAATTTAGGTATCACTCATATGTGTACCTGGTCCAGTTTGGCCACACTGGCCATAATCCTTCAGAGGAATTTCGTACCCAACAATCTAGAAAAAGTGAAATTAAAAAAAATTTAAAAATTTTCTGAAAATCAATTCAGGAAAAGTGCTTCTATATTCAAATAGGGGACAGTCAGACCTTTAATTTGAGGTATCACTCATATGTGTACCTCGTCCAGTTTGGCCACAGTGGCCATAATCCTTCAGAGGAATTTCGTACACAACAATCAGTAATAAGAGTGAAATTAAAAAAATTTTAAAAATTTTCTGAAAATCAATTCAGGAAAAGCGTTTTTACATTAAAATAGGGAACAGTCAGACTTTTAATTTGAGGTATCACTTATATGTGTACCTCGTCCAGTTTGGGTACCAACAATCAGTAATAAGAATTAAATTAAAAAAATTTTACAAATTTTCTGAAAATCAATTCAGGTAAAGAGCTTTTACACTTAAATAGGGCACGGTCAGACTTTTTCTTTGAGGTATGACTCAGATGTATACCTCGTCCAGTTTGGCCACAGTGGCCAAAATCCTTCAGAGGAATTTTGTACCCAACAATTAGTAATAAGAGTGAAATTAAAAAAAATTAAAAATTTTCTGAAAATTAATTTAGGAAGAGCGCTTTTATATTTATATAGGGTACCGTCAGACCTTTAATTTGAGGTATTACTCATACGTGTACCTCGTCCAGATTGGCCACAGTGGCCAAAATCCTTCAGAGGAATTTCGTACACAACAATCAGTAATAAGAGTGAAATTAAAAAAATTTTCTGAAAATCAATTCAGGAAAAGCGCTTTCATATTTAAATAGGGCACAGTCTGACCTTTAATCTGAGGTATCACTTATATGTGTACTGCGTCCAGTTTGGCCACAGCGGCTAAAATCCTTTAGAGGAATTTTGTAGCCAACAATCAGTTATAAGAGTAAAATTAAAAAAATTTTAAAAATTTTCTCAAAATCAATTGAGGAAAAGCGCTTTTATATTTAAATGGTCACACCTTTAGTTTGAGGTATGTGTACCTCGTCCAGTTTGGCACAGTGGCCAAAATACTCCAGAGGAATTTCGTACCCAACAATCAGTAATAAGAGTGTTAGAAAACTTTTAAAAATTTTCTGAAAATCATTTCACTCGTATGTGTACCTTGTCCAGTTTGGCCACAGTGGCCAAAATCCTTCAGAGGAATTTCGTACCCAACAATCATTAATAAGAGTGAAATTAAAAAAATTTTAAAAATTTTCTGAAAATCAATTCAGGAAAAGGGCTTATATACTTAAATGGGGAACAGTCAGACCTTAAATTTGAGGTATCACTCATATGTGTACCTCGTCCAGTTTGGCCACAGTGGCCAAAATCCTTCAGAGTAATTTCGTACCCAACAATCAGTAATAAGAGTGAAATTAAAAAAATTTAAAAAATTTTCTGAAAATCAATTCAGGAAGAACGCTTTTATATTTAAATAGGGGACAGTGAGGTCTTTAATTTGAGGTACTACTCATATGTGTACCTCGTCCAGTTTGTCCACAGTGGCCAAAATCCTTTAGAGGAATTTCGTACCCAACAATCAGTAATAAGACTGAAATTAAAAAAAAAATTAAAAATTTTCTGAAAATCAATTCAGGAAGAGCGCGTTTATATTTATATAGGGTACCGTCAGACATTTAATTTCAGGTATTACTCATACGTGTACCTCGTCTAGATTGGCCACAATGGCCAAATCCTTCAGAGGAATTTCGTACCCAACAATCTAGAAAGAGTGAAATTAAAAAAGGTTTCCAAAAATCAATTCAAAAAAGAGCTTTTACATTTAAATAGGGCACGGTCAGACCTTTAATTTGAGGTACCACTCAGATATGTACCTCGTCCAGTTTGACCACAGTAGCCAAAATTCTGCAGAGGAATTTCGTACCCAACAATTAGTAATAAGAGTGAAATTAAAAAAATTTTCTGAAAATTAATTCAGGAAAAGCGCTTCTATCACTCATATGTGTACCTCGTCCAGTTTGGGTACCAACAATCAGTAAGAAGAATTAAATTAAAAAAATTTTACAAATTTTCTGAAAATCAATTCAGAAAAAGAGCTTTTACATTTAAATAGGGCACGGTCAGACCTTTTCTTTGAGGTATGACTCAGATATATACCTCGTCCAGTTTGGCCACAGTGTCCAAAATCCTTCAGAGGAATTTCGTACCCAACAATTAGTAATAAGAATGAAATTAAAAAAAAATTAAAAATTTTCTGAAAATCAATTCGGGAAGAACGCTTTTATATTTATATAGGGTACCGTCATACCTTTAATTTGAGGTATGACTCATACGTGTACCTCGTCCAGATTGGCCACAGTGGCCAAAATCCTTCAGAGAAATTTCGTATCCAACAATCAGTAATAAGAGTGAAATTAAAAAAATTTTAAAAATTTTCTGAAAATCAATTCAGGCAAAGTGCTTTTATATTAAAATAGGGAACAGTCAGACTTTTAATAACTCATATGTGTACCTCGTCCAGTTTGGGTACCAACAATCAGTAATAAGAATTAAATTAAAAAAATTTTACAAATTTTCTGAAAATCAATTTAGGAAAAGCGTTTTTATATTTAAATAGGGGACCATCAGACTTTTAATTTGAGGTATCACTCATATGTGTACCTCGTCCAGTTTTTCTAAAGGGTCCAAAATGCTTTAGAGGAATTTCGTACCCAACTAGATTGTTGGGTAAGAGTAAAATTAAAAAATTTCTGAAAATCAATTGAGGAAGAGCGCTAAAATATTTAAATAGGGGACAGTCAGACCTTTAATTTTAGGTATCACTCATATGCGTAACTCGTCCAGTTTGGCCACAAAAATCAGTAATAAGAGTGAAATTAAAAAAATTTTAAAAATTTTCTGAAAATCAATTCAGAAAAAGCGCTTTTATATTTAAATAGGGGAGAGTCAGACCTTTAATTTGAGGTATCACTGATATGTGTACCTCGTCCAGTTTGGCCACAGTAGCCATAATTCTACAGAGGAATTTCGTACCCAACAATCAGTAATAAGAGTGAAATTAAAAAAATTTTCTGAAAATCAATTCAGGATAAACGTTTTTATATTTAAATAGGGGACAGTCAGATCTTTAATTTTAGGTATCAATCATATGTGTACCTGGTACAGTTTGGCCACAGTGGCCAAAATCCTTCAGAGGAATTTCGTACCCAACAATCAGTAATAAGTGTGAAATTTAAAAAAAATTTTCTGAAAATCAATTCAGAAAAGGCGCTTTTACAGTTAAATAGGACAGGGTCAGACCTTTGATTTGAGGTATCACTCATAGTGTATCTCGTCCAGTTTGGCCACAGTGGCCAAAATCCTTCAGAGGAATTTCGTACCCAACAATCAGTAGTAAGAGTGAAAACAATTTTAAAAATTTTCTGAAAATCAATTCAGAAAAAGCGCTATTAGATTTAAATAGGGCACGGTCAGACCTTTAATTTGATTTGTCACTCATATGTATACCTCGCCCAGTTTGGCCACAATGACCAAAATCCTTCAGAGGAATTATATTATTAGCGTTTTAGCGTATCGATTTCGTTTTTTTAGTATTTTTTTAATTTTTAATTTTTTATCGAATTTAATGTCACTTTTGTCTTTTCCCGGTGTTTTTTAAGTTTTATTTTTCAATTAGCGTTAATTTTAATGTTTTCCGCATTTTTTTTTCTTTTTTTCCGAATTTAACTTCACACAGCGTCAAAGTTATCGAATTTAACTTTCGTATTTATCTTCACACACTTTTTTAAGTTTTATATCTGATTTGTGCCCAGCTAATTTCGTTCTTAATTTGTTTTTAGTTGTTCCGATATATACTTGATCGCATATATAAAAAAAACTACTGAATATTTTCTCAAATTTCTTTTTTTATTTGAAAGTACAATCCTTCCGATTAATAGTGGAAAATAATTTCATTCAAATGGCTGCCTCGGCTGGCCGTTACAGTCAATGGCGATCGTTATCGGGCAATGTTGAACGAATTTTTGTTCACATAAATTGAAGAGGAGGATATTGGCAACAACTTGGTTTCAACAGGACGGCGCTACGTGCCACACAGCCGAAGCTACACTCGATGTTTTGCGCCCTGTTTTCGAAGATCGCATTATCAGCCGCAGAGCTGATGTCGTTTGGCCACCTCGGAACTGCGATTTGACACCGTTAGACTATTATTTGTGGGGTGCCTTCAAAGATTAGTGTTACGCCGACAAGCCAGAGACAATTGACGCTTTAAAGGACAATATTCGTGAAGCCATTGGTGAAATACAGCTGCACACAATCGATAATGTGCTTAAAAATTGGAACGATCGTGTAGGCTACTGCATGGCCAGCCGAGGAAGCCATTTGAATGAAATTTTTCCATTATTAACCGGATGGATTGTACTTTCAAATAAAAACAGAAATTTGAGAAAATATTCAGTAGTTTTTTTTTATAGCATTTTCAAAAAAAAAAACTTATTTGGCGGACCCTATATTACCATTTTCACCATTACATTTTATCTTATATACCAAATTAGATTTATCCATTACGTCAATTTTACTTTTCGTGTTTGAAAACAGTTGTCTCACAGTATTTCTGGTGGTAAAAGCTATTTTATAATTTTCTCGGTCGTACAATTCTGACTTTTCAACTCTTTCCGATATTTTAGGTACATACGTCATCGAATTTAATATATATTGTCGGAGTTTCTTTTGGTATAATTTTTCCCTGTCTCTTATTAATTTCAATAATATTTCTTATAATGTTGTCAGGGAAAGAGTTTCTTCTTAAAATGTCCTTAATTCTCATACGATTTTCCTTATGAAATTGTTCTTCACTTATCCTCATCACCCTTCGTACGAAGTTAATGGCCGTGTTCATAATGACGTTTTTAAGTTTGCAAGAATAGAAATTGATAATTCTACCGGCTTCTGGTACCAATCAAATATGGCAGTCTTCCGTTTTCTTCCTCTTTGATGGTGAATTTTATTCTAGGGTGAAAATTATTGAATTCTTTAAGAGTCTCTTCTATTGCACATTCATTTATTATTCCAAAAAGGTCGTCAACATATTTCGTAAAAACCCGTGTTTTTTCATAGTTAGAATAGTTAATAAAATATTTACTATAAACCAATAAAATATTTCCTATAAACCAATAACTTGATTGTGACAATCGAACTCGAACGTAGCAAGAATAATATAGTAGCAGTGATCATGTTGCAACCATATTCTTTCTCTCAGTGGTATACTTTGATAAATAAAGTGTGCTTTAAAGTTAAAACTAGCGGAAGTTGGTTTTATCTAAATTAACAACACTAACAAACAGCTGTTTTCCTTCAAGAAAATATTTGTGAACAAAAAATTTTTGAATTGCACAATATTGAATAATAATAATTTTTTAACTTTTCACGTATTGCTATTGCAAATCCTTTATTTACACATTTTTCTTTTATTCAGCAAAATCAGCTGATCAATGTTTTTAGTACAAAATGTATGCGGACATTTGGTGCATTTGATGTGATACACACTTAAAGCCGGTTCAACTTAAAACTGGCTATTAAAGCAAAATAGATAATAACAGGCTTTTAATTTAAAGTCATTTAAAAAAGCTGATCTTATTCCGAGACTATAATTACGGGTCATTGTTTTTAAGTTAATTTTCCCTATTTGTAATTCTCAATACAATATTTTTGCCTTATTAATGGAATAAAGGTAAATTCAAAAACGTGATTACAAAAAAATGTTAATGGTTTTTATTGAATTACAACCAATGTTTTCTCTGAGTGCACATATTCAAATTGTATCCGGAATACATTTGGTTGCGACCACCAAATAATTCAGACGCTGCAGCCAAAATATTCAGTTGGCAAGAAGTTCGGTATTCACAATCACTCAGAAAAATATATGAACTAAAATTAAGTTCACACCTTACCTAAATATAAGCTATGAATTTTTTCTTAACATTAATAAAAATGCTTCAAAATAATGCAAATTTATTTGATTTTAGTTTACGAAAAACTTTCATCAACTTAAAAATTTCCTTCATTTTTCTTTCTTAAATATTAATTTCTTGTTAGTTAAAAATCTTAAAGGATAAGAATTTATAAACTAAAAAATAAGGAAATTTAAAATTGTATGAGAATACAAAATATAAATATGGAACTTCCTTAGATTTAGTTCAAAGATTTTAACTTTTTTAAACTTCTTAAATTTAAGGAAATGTTTTCTTTAGCATTCCTAATAAGGTTTAGACTATTTTTAACCTATATAATTTGCATTTGGTTTATAGTTTATATTGCATGACTAATTTAGTTTAGACCATTAACATTTATGTAATAAATTTTAAATTGAAAATATTTGTATGTATTAACGAAAATAATGTTCTAATTGTTTTCGTTAATATTCATATATAAAAAAAATAAATTGATTACTTAGATTTTATGATTCAAACTAAAATACTTACATATATGCATATCTAAAAGTTAAAACTTAATGAGAATTACAAATTAATAAATACAAACAAGGGAAATTTGTGTGTGTGTATTTTGTATGTACATAAAATGAAAGTACATTATAAACTAAAAATAAAGTTTATTCAGCATTACCACGAGTTCAAGAGTACTAAAATTTAAGAACAATTTATTCGTTTACAAATAATTTTTACTGAATTTAAGAACAAATTTAAACTAAATTTAAGTAAACAATATATTAAAATTTTAAGAAGAAATTTCCTTACTTTAAGAAAAAAAATTACTTAATATAAGTAAAGTATTTGTACTCGTTTTCAAGAAAAGGGTATACCCTTTCATTCCCAAATTTCTTAAAATTTAGTTAAACTACTTAATATTTGGTAAATATTTTTTTGAGTGATGAATCTGTTTTCTCTGCGCATTTCTCAACAGTCATCTCTAAGCAAAATTATCACTGTTTCTCTTAGCAAAATTAGCACTGTGTCTTTCATTATGATTGCGAATTTCTAACAACGTCAGTAAATTAAAAACTTTTTAGAAAATAAAGTTATTTTTTTTTGTATTGTTGATAAAACGGTGTGGTTGCCAAATTGAAAACCAGTTTGGCTCTCGAAGTGCGTAATGTAGACAAGATGGATATTAAACCGTATTAAATTCGATTTTAAACACATACATATGTAGGTGTTTCTGTTCTTGAAATAATTTAAAAAAAATTTATTTATTTATTTATTTATTAGTTATCTTAAATTAGAGTTTTATTAAGATAACATTATTAAGCAATGGCTACTATGGCCTTCAGCTAATACTAGGATATATATATTAATACTAGGTATAATAATATAAGTAATTACAATTAAGTTGTATTATTTTTTATCTTTTTTAATATTTGGTAAATACTTATAATGTTTAACATATTATATTCGAATATTTTTTTGCGTGTTTAGTTAAGAGTATTTAAATTTCTTTGTACAGATTGTTTGCCTTTAAAAAATGGAGTAGTGAATCAATGTTTTTGAGGGATGGGTTGGTAAGGTGTTCCATGGGGTTCCCATTTAGAATTCGGTTGCGTGTGGGTTCAAATGCTATGCAAGAGCATAATATATGTTTGACCGATATATGTTCGGTGTCGCAAAAGGGACACATATTAGAGGTGTGGTTCAAAATATGACCATGTGTAAGGTTAGTATGCCCTAATCTTAATCTGATAAATTTAATACAATCCTGCTTATTGATTTTAACGTTATGGTTAAAATTAAGGTAGGTTCTAATGTTAGTTTTATCAGGGTTAATTTCCCTGTACCAGCTTGACGTTTTGGACCATTGGTCCATTTCCATTAGCAGAAAATCACTAATATAGTTGAGTATGTCATCTGTGTTTAAATTATCAGTCTGAATGAGAGGTGCCTTTAGAGAAAGTTTGGCAGTAGCGTCTGCAAATTCGTTCCCAGTAATTTGACAGTGCCCTGGGACCCACAATATTCGGACTTTCGGATAGTTTTCTATCAAAAAGTTCCTTATGTATGATGAATAAAAATTATGGTTGTGTAAATTTCTAATCGACTGAATAGAAGAGAGAGAATCAGTACAGATAATTGTCATAGATATAGAATTTTTTACGAACTTTATTGCCTCGTATATGGCGATCAATTCAGCAGAAAAAACGGTTGAAAAAGTAGGAAGTGTGGAGGCTTTCAAAACTGAGTTTAATGTTGTCAGGCTGTACGCAACACTATTGTTCCCTTTGGAGCCGTCTGTGTATATCATGCTGTGGTTCCTAAATTTATCCCGGACCTGTTGAAAGCATTTCCTATAAATGTTGGTATCAGTAGAGGATTTAGGAAATTCATTAAGAGCAGTAATAAGGCTGTCAGGTTGCAGGAGCCATGGTGGATAAGAGAAATTTGAACTAACATTGTAGGGTTTCAGTGGAAGATTATTTTCCCTTGCAAAATTGTAAACTCGGCCGAGAACTGATTGGGTTTTATTCAAATTAGGCTTACTTGATAGTTTGAGAGATAATTTGTATAAGGGTGAGTCAGAACTATTTAGAGCGCAACGTAAGAGTTTAAACGTGTTTAGGTTTCTCCTGGTCTCCAGTGGTTCGATTCCAGCTTCGTGTAGCATATTATGGATTGGTGACGTTCTAAAAGCCCTAAAATTTATTCTAATTGCGGAATTTATGATAGATTTTATCTTCTGTAGAGAGGATTTCGGGGCAAACCCGTACAAATATAATCCGTAATCGACTTTTGATAAAAGTAATGCCTTGATTGCAGAGGTTATTGTATATATATTGCAGTTAAATCTTTTGTTGGATAAACATTTAACAATATTCAATCTTCGTGTTAACTCGGTGATGATATTTTTGATATGTTCATTCCAACTGTATTTTTTATTAAATATTATGCCTAATATTCTTAAAGAAGAGGTATTTTCTATACTAAATGTTCCAGAAGAAACATTAGGGCTACAATTTTTCTTTCTGCAGACATGCAGATGTTTGCATTTTAATAACGATAATTGGGCTCCTGAATAATCACACCAGGCATTTATGTATTCTACCAAAGGTTGAATGTCGATTGTACGGTTTTTTTCCTTACTCAGTTTCTTGATAATATAGAAGTCATCTGCGTAGGCGCAGAAGTTATAAGCTTTCAACGATAGGAGGTATTCACTTAGCCTGTTGTATGATATAAGGAATAAGATAACTGATAAAGGAGATCCCTGGGGGATGCCATTATATAAGGGGTATAAATTGGAATAGTGATTGTTCAGTTTAACTCTTATCTTCCTGTTTAGTAAAAAATTTCTAACATATCCTATTATTCTAGGTCCTAAGCCCCATTCGACTAGCTGTTGTATAATGGTATGCATTCCGACTCTATCAAAAGCCTTTGAAAAATCGAGTGTGATGATAGATGCATGGTTCCTATGTGATAAAGAATCTGTAATAAGATGGTCGATGTAAAGTAGGGCATCAGTTACTGACTTTCCCTTTTTAAACCCGAGTTGGTGAGAACAAAGTAGTTTGTTTGTGGTCACATACCACCATAGCCTATTGGCTACAATCTTGTCAAGTAGTTTAGAGACACATAAATTCAATGATATTGGTCGGTATGATTGTATCTCAGTTTTATTCGTGTTGGGCTTTGGTATTGGTGAGATGGTACTAGTTTTATAGAATTGTGGAATAAAGTTAGTTATAATCCGGTTGTAAAGATTAAGAAGTCTATTTTTGGTTAAGTTACCAAGGTGCTTTATCATTGGATAGGATATCCTGTCGATGCCGGCTGTATTACCTCTCATTCTGTTAAGGGAAAAATTAAGCTCTGCCATAGTAATATCGTTCTCCATTAATTTGGCTTTATTAGTAGGATTTGGAGTAATGTTGGTGTTAATAACCGAGTATTTGATCGATTTAAAATTATCAGAGAACTTTTGGTCATGTGATTCTGAGGACCAGAATTTGCCAAATTCCTCTACTATGGACTGTTTGTCAGTAAAAAATTGATCCGGATTATCAATTGATCGAATTGTGTGAATTGAGTGTGGTATACTAAGACCACAAAATGTTCTTATGTTGGACCAGATTTTATTAGACGGGGTCTCAGGGCTAATTTTGCCTGTGAATTCTGAAATTGATTTTCGCTTCGCACTCTTTAATTCCCTTTTGAATATCGCAGTAGCCCTTTTATAGTTTATAATGTTGGTATTACTAATGTCACGCTTAAGAATATGCCATAATCTGTTTTTCTCCCTTTTTAATTCGTTAAGACCACTGTTCCACCAAGGAACTGTTTTTTTAATTGATGGGTTTATCTGTGGAATTGCCATATTAGCGCTCTGAAGAATAATTTTCTGAATATTCGAAGCTTCCCTGTTGATGTTGCCACCTACAGGTCGTTCGATGTCAAATTTAGTTGTGAGGTCTTGAAATCTGTCCCAGTTTGCCTTATTAGTAATAAATTTGGGTTTAGGTTGCGATGAGATTGAAGAATTTGAGGAAAATACATTAATAATAATTGGGAAATGATCACTTCCATGAAGGTCGTTCTCGGTTTTCCAACTAGATTGTAATTTTAATCGAGGTGATCCGAAAGATAAATCAATGTGTGTGAATGTGTGATGTGTACTAAAGTGGGTCGGAGAGCCGTCATTAAATATGACAAAATTGGATTGATTAATATAATTGGCCAGTGTATTACCCCTTTGGTTATTAGACGTGGATCCCCACATGGAATGCCAACTATTAAAGTCCCCAGTTATAAGAGCCTCATTACTAATTTGGTCAAACATATTTCCCAGGCTGCTGAAATTGAACGATTCAGATGGAGATATGTATGTGTTAATTACTGAGAGTTTACATTTTGCTTGAATGGTTATACCAATGGCTTCTAAATCATTTGGAAGTGTGAGAGGTGTGAATTGGAGAGAGTTATGTATCAAAAGTGCCACCCCACCATAAGAGTGAGATGCAGAATTTTTAAAGAGAATTTGGTAATTTAGTGGAACTGGGATGCCAACAAGAGAGTGAAAGTGTATCTCTTGAAGCGATATCACCTTTGGTTTGTATTTTTTTAAAAGTAGTTGTAATTCATTAAAGTTTTTAGTGTAACCTCTTATATTCCATTGAATAATGTTCATACTCATGATAGTATAGAGGCAAAAATTAAAATAAATTTAGTAATAATAAAGTTGTATATAATAGAACTACAAACTAATGGAACCCGAAGAGAACATATATATCATATACATTTCGCCCCGACAGTCCCCCAGGCACGAGGCTTACGCCTTCCGAATTTGTTAAAAATTCGTAGAGGGCAAGCCTAGCGCCTTATGGAAGCCGCCGGAGCGATCTTATACCAGTAGTTTATTGTTGCATGACGCCGTCGTCCTCAAACATTTCAATGTTTGTACTAATTGCTTTTTTGCTGTGTTTATTTTTAGCCTTCAACTGGGATTTTAGCCGATTAGATATATTCCTGGGAAGTATTTGAGTATCCTTCTTAGGTCTTAATGAATAGCTAGATGACGTTGTTTGGGCTTTGGAGTCGACCATGTTTTCTATAGGTTGAAAAGTATTGGTGTTGTTGCAATTATTATTAGCGTCCTTGTTTGATTTGACAGTGCCTGGTTTGTTGTTGCTGGAGCTTTTTGTTGTATTTTGGGAGGCGTTTAGTATTGGATCATCGTAGCTTATAAGTTGGGCACGGATTGGTGCAGCGGTATTGTTTGTTACAATTGATGAAAAGAATTGGTTTTTGTTTAAATGTCGTTTGTTGTATATTTTTTCTGCATTTTTTAAATTAGTTTTTTCCAGAACTCTAATAGCCTGAATTTCTTTGTATTTAAGAAAAACCGGACAATTTTTATCTTTTGCTGAATGTTTCGTGTTTTCAAAATCACTTTCCTTGCAGTTGATGCAACATGTTTCGTTAGAACATTGTTCTACGCTGTCAGGATTTATATGATTGATGCTACTACAATTGTAACAAAGTTTCTCATGTTCGCATGTTTTTTGGATGTGACCATAACGTTGGCAATTATTACATCGGATTGGTGTAGGAATATAGGGGCGTACGAATATCTTTTCGTATCCCATATATACATATTCAGGTAGGTTGACAGATGAGAAAGTTAGAATAAGAAGTCCTGTTTCTTTTAATGTGTCTATATCTTTTTTTAGTATTTTTTTAACTTCGACGACTTTTTGATGAGACATGTTATTAATAATTTCTTCTTCAGAAACACCGAAAAGGTCAGACGAAAAAATTACACCTTTCGAAAAATTTAAATATTTGTGTTCAGAGACTTCAATTTTGATTGTCTCACTCATGGCGGTTAGCTTAATAAGTTTGTTAGCTTGAGTACTGTTTTTGGTTTTTACTAATATTGTGCCATTTCGGAGTTTTTTACATTCCGATACTTCACCACCACATGTTGAGTCAATCACTTTTTTTATTAGGAATGGAGATATATTTGATAGACTACTTTCGCTGTTCGTCCGTGTGATTACCAGGTATATTGGGCCATTGGAATTAATAGATATTCTTTTCGAAAAATCATAATCTAGACCTGTTGCGTAATTTGCTTTCTTTTTTGCAACGTCAGGTGGATCAGGTTGATCCATTGTTGTTTTTTTATTTTTTTATTGAGTGTTTGTCTATTTTATTTTTATTGAGTGTATTTGAATGTGTCGTTTTCTATGTTTTTGTATTTTGGTTTAACTAGTAGTAAGGTTTTTGTTGGTTTTGGATTTACTGTTAGTTTTTTGTTATTGTCTTTACTATAAATGATTTTATTATTCCGATTACAGAAAAACAATGTTGTTTGTTAGAAGTGACAAACGCAACTGAAAAAAAAAAAAAAAAAAAAAAAAAAAAAAAAATAGTTATGTGCTGTTCAAAAGTAACAATTATCAAATACTATATAAATTTCGAGGTATTTTTAAAACCTGTCTGGTGTTTATAATACTCGCCCTAAAATGCTTAAATATATAGAGTTGAACCCATATATTTAAAAAGGCCGATAACGCCAAGGCAATACAAAATGTAATGATAAAAATATTTAAAAAGAAATGAATAAGCTTCATTAAAAAAATGATAATATGTGTTTTAGTGAATACAAGTTGTAATTAAGAATTCCCAATTGAAATTCAAAAAAGCATTTGAATTATGATTTCCGAATTTCAATTATTAAGTGTGCATTAGACCGTACCACCTTACATGCAAAAAAATGCGCCGTACACCTTTGAATATAAAGAATTTTTGTAAGGCATTTACAGTCGGATCTTGTCTCGAAAAGATCAATATTTTTCTCTAGGGGCCGAACATATGAAAAAAAAACGAATTGAATTGAAATTATGAAATACTTCCTAAGAAAAAGTTTAATAATTTTTTGCGAGATTTAATTTTCTTATATTAGGGTTGTATATTAGGGTGTAGGACAGTGGGCCCTTAGAAAAAACATTGGTCCTCTCGAGGCAAAATCATCGACAAAGGACACATTGAGGTCCGGCTGTAAAAAAAAATTTCGAAACTGTTTTTCAAAAATAATTAAGTCCACACAAATGTGGACTAAAGAAATTAGGACTGTTATATGTAGTTAAAATAATGATAGAACACGAAACTGGTTAAAAAAAATTTGCTGTGTATAAAAAAATGTCAATCGGTGGCGAAAACCCCAATCCCGCGACTGTTGCAAAGCTGACATAATACTGAACTGATTTAAACAGAACCGACTTTGTGACTTCAGAAATGATGACATAACACTAATCTAGTTCAAAAAGAAGTGATAACGCAACTGTTTAGATAGTGACATATAACTGCATTAATTCAAAATGAATCCAATGTGCATGATGAAGTGCCAATGACAGGCAAACCAAGCTGACCGCGACACTTAGGGGGGATGTTATCCCTACAAATCCAAAATTTTTTATTGAAATTTTCGATCGACGACTCTTTTCCCTTAACATTGTTAAAATTTTATTGCAAAATTCATCAAATTAAAATATATAAAAATTATTTTTCACTTAACTCCATTATGGATACTGTTTCATTTACACGGCTATATAATTGAAAATCTGTTATTAAATAAAGTGGGATATGATTTAATTTAACTTATATTATATTACTTTTGTTTCGATAGAATAATTTCTTTTATAAATTAATTCGTGAAATATATATCAATTACACCAATTTTTGTTGGAATGATATGTTAAAAATGATTCATTGATTAATATTAATTTAAAACTTCTAACGATAACAAAAATTGCATAAGAGTCAAAAATTCGCGAAATTTTAAACTGAAAGTCGCTCAAACACTCAGCTTATTTTAAAATAAATTATAATTCAGCTTGTTATGCGATAGTTGCGTGTGTGTAAAATTTTATATAGCATGATCCATTTCGAGGTTCCCACTTTTTTAAAGAAAAAAACACAGAAAATTCAAATTTTATGGGGAATGTTTATTATCATTTGAAAGAACATTGTTTGACATTCAGTTTTTGAGAATTATGTCTATCAAATATTGGCCGTTGCTACGTTGCAGATGTCCATCCGTTGAGTCCAGTTTGCGATGACTCGTTCGAGCATTTCGACTGGTAACTGGCGAATGACACGCGTGATGCTTTCCTCCAAGGCCTGAATCGAAGCGGGTTTGTCCGCATAAACTTTAGACTTTACATATCCCCACAGGAAAAAGTCTAACGGTGTGATATCTCACGATGTTGATGGCCAATCGACCGGCCCAAAACGTGAAATTATGTGCTCACCGAAGTGTTCTCTCAAGAAATCCATTGATTGATGCGATGTGTGGAAAGTGGCGCCGTCTTGTTGAAACCAAATGTTGCCGAGATCACGAGCTTCAATTTTAGGCATCAAATAGTCGGTTATCGTGGCACGATAACGGTCGCCTTTGACGGTTACGTTCGCACTGGTTTTTGTCTACACTCTCAGCTACGGCCGCTATATTTTCTTTACAGCGTGCTGGACGTGGTCTATTCGGTCGAATTTTATACAATAATGAATGCTGGGTCTCAAAATGAGTGATGGTGTTGCGAATAGTACGCCTATTATGTTGACCATAAGTTGAGCGAAGTGCACGAAACACATTCCTCACAGAAAGTGAATTTTCGTAATAAAGTTGAACGATTTGTAAACGTTGTTCAGGCGTAAGTCTTTCCATTATGAAATGCCAAACAATACTAAACAAAAATACTAACAAGACAGCATGACACAACTCACACGTGATCTGTCAAAAAAAGGCTATTGAAAAAAGGATCTCTACTTGTATCACCTATATAAACCCGATGAACCACCAAATAATTTTCAATATGCCACTGTGTAAGTAGCGCGGTTTTGATACTATTCTAACCAATATGTTAATGTTTGTTATTATAAAGATTAACATATGTATCTATATAGGCCCATAAAATTATAGCGTTTTTTTTTAAATATTAGATTTTTTAACATTCAAATAGCAATTTTTAAAGGGGCATCTCAATTTTTTGTATTTTATTAAAATGTGTTTGCGGAAGATTAAACTATCATTTTCTGACGAGAATCCTCAATACGCCTCGAATGCTTTTATGCAATGATATTCGAGTCAAATTTAATTCATTTTAAAAAAGTGAAAAACAAAACTAATTCTTTATCACCCTTATAAATAATACAAAGTTAGCAGCCACTAATGTTTTTAGCCGTAGTTAACCTGATACTGACTTGAAAATCTTATAAGTCTAAACATTTTTCTTAATCAAATGAATTTCCTGCAGGATAAGAACAACTAAAATTTCGAGAACTTCTATTGGACAATATGGTTGAAATCAAAAAATAAATATTTTTGAACATAAACCAAAAACGATCTTTTTGAATTCGATCTAACGTTTTTGATTTGCGAAATATTAATTCTTAATTTGTTTAAAGTACATTGATTAAAAACATTGATTTATTAGGAGTAAAATTTAATTTGCATCTGCAAATTTTATTAAGTCAGTGAACTAAATATAAATTCATTTATTACATATACAATACATTAACTCATAGACAATCTATTTAATTCGTGAATCAAAACCAATTACATTTAATAATTTTTTAAAATTGAATTATTTGATTTTGATTTACTATTTCCAAAAATTATTTTTGGAAAAATATTTTTTTGGCGATCGGATGCGATTTTGAGAGTAAAATTAAAGGAAAAGTCGGAAAAATATTGGCAGCCAAAGAGCTAAACTTCGTCCTAGAGCATTAGCGTGAATAGGACTGTCTGGAGCAGACTTGCCTCCACATACCTGCTTTTAGCCCCACCCATAATTTGAAAATTTTGAATTCATTTTTGTTTAATTAAATAGCAAACAATTTTTTGTTCCTCAATTTTATTAAAACTTGAAAAATATTCACATTCTGTGACTGTATTTTTTTAAGAAATAATTTAAAATCGCCAAATAAAACAAAAAATTTGAAAACTTTTGTAATAAACATTGCAGGTATATTCAGTGACTGGACCTTATGGAATCTTTCATATACACGCGGAAGAAATTCTGACAGGTTACATGGTAACTAATTTTCTTTTGCTCAGTGTCATGTCTACTTGCAACAGTCAAGTGATATGTCACAAAACTTTTCATTCCCTTCAAGTTCTGCAACATAACACATTGTAATTGATATGTAACCAGTTTTTTATTAATTACTTGTCCTCAGTCCTGTGGTATGTACGTTTGAGCCAGTCATGAGACTAGTTATGTGTAAGATAATTTTAACCTGTTCTGTTGCGCATTCACTTACAGCAATGCAGTGATATGGTACCCTACACAAGGTCAGCGATATATCGCAAGTAGCTTAAAAGGTAGAAATTGCCACCTCCTATGACAAGCCCATATTAAAGGTACCGGTTACTTTCATATAAGAGAACCAACTCGAAGACCATTTTCTGCCACAAAGTTCCGGCCACGTGACTAACTCTGTGACTGGTCCATTTCCAGTAGGGATTTGTTTTCTTTGCCTAGTATACGTGTTTATGTCAAAAACAATTAATATTAAAATAGTTCGCGAATCTAAAAAGAATAGGAATTAAATTCTGTGATGTTATTTGGATTTTGCAATTGAGTTTTGAAATATTACTTAAAACTGTTAAGAAAACTCGTAAAATTTTATTTTTATATAAAATCATAAGAAAATGTTTAGTTTTTAAATTTAAATCAAAAACAGTTATGTATATAAAACATAGGTGTTTTTGTACGTTTCACATATGATTTTTTTCTAACTTTTAAACCAGTAGAGATAAGACGAAACGCTTTGGTGCATAAATGCATGACCAAATGGGTTTCTTAATGCTAAAATAAAAAAAAATAAACATACATATGTAGGTTTTTACGATGGCGCATCAACGAAATGGGAGTTAAGGGTGGGTGCGAACTGGCTAAATAAAATCTAAACAAAATTCAAGTTTCTAAATTTCCATGAAATTTAAATATATTTTCAAATATTTTTCAAAGCAATTTTAAGCCCTTTTATCAATTTGAATATAGCTTAGAAATTTATTTAGCCACCTCACAGGGCCCTAATTTGAAAATTATTTTTGTGTTGTTAGACCCTCTTTCTGCACTTGTTATTGACATTTATTCCGGAAAATAAAAAATAGTGAAAATTATTTGGAAATAATAAGGTAAGTTTTACAAAAAAAAAAATAAAATATTGTGTAGCAGTTTACAATTAAAGACGAGCACAACCTTTTGGTTTAAAGTCTACTTTATTAAAATGATCTCTTAAAAATAATTGACAATGTGTATGTATCATAACTTAAAGCTAAAAATTAAAGAAAAGGACAGATCATGTATTACATAAATATAGGAATAATAATATAATAATAAGTTAAAGAGAGGTAACCATATACACGGACCGACCATTATAAATACACTGCAAATATATTCGTACACTGACAGAAATACATAAAAGGAACTACATTCACCCCCGACCAAATACTACTACAATTGTTTGTGAAAAAGCTAAACATTATCCCACCTTAAAAGCAAGGGCTGGATCCGCTGGAAGGTACATGTGTTTTAAAATCTTTCTGCAGTGTTTTCTATAAAGTTATAAACATGTAATTAGAGCGTTAAGAAGTACAAGTTTATTGAGTTTCGTAGAGAATATATAATGGTATTGTTAATTTGAGTGTGAGTACGGAAATAAATGTTTAATCAATGATACTACAAATATACAGGATGTACAAATTTAAAGTTATCAAGCCACCAAGCCAATCATAAAAGTACCTCATACTACAAGTTTTCAACGCAGTGATTTTATTTGACAGTTTATTTGAAATAGTATTTTTTCGATTTACAAACAAATAGGTATAATTAAAAAATAAATGCATTTTGGAGCCACTAGAATGAATAAAATAACTTGAAAGCTTTTAGTATGAGGTACTTTTATGATTGGCTCGGCGGCTTGATGGATAAATGCTTATACATCCTAAATATTTGTAGTTTCCTTGGTTTAACATTCTAAAACATAATTGTTTATTCAAACGTATGCGTTTTAAATATTTTCTGTCTGTAAAATTTTTCATTCATTGTGTGTTTTTTTTTAATATGTTGCTTTGTCAAACGATGACGTTTTGATGAAACAAAACTGACATTTGGTCAAAGGTTGAACATTATATTTTCCCAGTATTTTTTCTATACATATTATTACTTCAAAAATGGAAAAAACAGTGATAATATGAAAAGAATAAGGTTGAAAACAAAACACTGCAACAACAATAATAATTTAACAAAAAATAAAACGAAACAAAACAAAAAAGATTATATTCTTCAAAAACAATAATAGCAAGTTGTCACAAGGAATACAAATTAGTGCTCAAACAACAACGTTATTTCTTTTTTGTGGGTGCGACGTTTCCGTTTCCGGAAAGTGTAAACAATCAAACCCTTTTATACGAGTAAAAGCACTCAAGCTTAAATTTAAAAAAATGTCTTGAAATAATCAATATTTTTTCAACTTTATTATTTTTAGCGACAAATGTAAAAATTTGGCTAAATATTTCTTTTACAAAACAAAATATTATATTATACAGTTATCTGTAACAAATTTGAAAACCATAGTTGAAGTTCCCTGGCTCTGGTATCAAAATGTCTATATTTTGAGAAATCGCAGGTGTACGCACTGCACCACAGACACGTTCGAAGAAACCATGGATCCAAAATCAAAATCGAACAACCGATTTTTAACAACAAAATTTGTACAATCCAAAAAAAATATGCCTTTTTGTGAAAAAACTCATTGCAATTGATGGAAGATCAATCTTCTCAGCCTTCTATGTCATATTGAACAAATTTGATACCTAAGTTAAGCTTTATTAAAGTACTAAAGCCACCGAACTTGTTACTAATCGAATTCTGGAGGTTACGACAACTGTTTTTGTATTAAATTATATTCGTATTTGTGAAAAACAATATTCAATTGTCTAATTAAATATTTATATCTATACAAATATTATTACGTTTACAATCTTGCACCACAACTAATTTTAATTTTTTATACCCTCCACCATATGTATAAAGTGAGGGTATATATATCAGTTTTTCATTTCGTTTGTAACATGCCGAACTATAGGTCTAAGACCCCATAAAGTATATATATATCCGTGATCCTTATGCAATTTTAAGTCGATTTAGCGAAAATGAAAACTGGTCGCTCAAAATTTTTTTCACCTCAAAAAATTTTGTTCAACTAAAAATTGACAAAAATTTCAGCGGTCAAGGACTCTCGGAGTTGGATTGTGTTGAATTTTGACATTTTCGTCAAACAGCCCTGCTTTTGGATACATAAAACTAAATTCCTATTGTAGTTAGAAAGTTTTCGATAGCTTTTTCTTCAATCTCCTCAAAAATCGTATAAAGAAAAACTTTAAGAAAATTTTGATTTTTTTTTTGCATAATGTGCTCTCTTTTTAGTTTTTAGTAGAGTATTCAAAAACCGAAAACCGGTCAACCGGTTTCTTTATTTTTAAAAACCAATCGGTTTCGAATATTTTGTAAATTCGAAGAAAACCGGTCTTTTTTGTGCGGTTAACCGGTTTTTTAATTACATCACCAACTGGGTTTCTTGGTCTCTTTTACTTTTCCCGAACACTTTGTTTGGTTATGAAGATTTAGATGTAAGTCTGATATTCCAAATTCATATAGTTTAATTTCTGATCTAAATAACACAATAAACAGTATTCCAAATCCTAAAAAAGAGACTGTACAAAATCATTCACCATTATATGATGATTTCATATATCTTGATAAATGCAACATAGGAACTGAAAAGTTGGAAAATTTATATAATTGTCTTTTGACTATTTGTCCAACATCTGCTATTAGTGAAAGAGTATTTTCCACTTCTAGCTTTATCAAAAGCAAACAAAAAATCGTCTTAAAACGAAACATTTAAATTGAATATTATTTCTAAAATATTATTTTAGAACTGAAAAAAATACATTTTCTTTTTACATATTTAAAATGTAATATTAAAAAAACTTATTTAATGCCAAAAGTTTTAAACGTTCAAATTACTAACGTACCTAATTTAACCCAATTTGCAAACTTAATGATCTCTATTTCTTTGATATGAATTAGAGTATTCAAAAAAACCGGCCTTTTGAAAAAACCGGTTTCGGTTTTCTTCGAAAAACGAATTTAAAAAAAACCGGTTTCGGTTTTTGCAGAAAAAACCGGTCAACAGGCTTTTTTCGGTTTTTTTTAATTTAAACAAAAAGCTTATATAATTTGTTAATTGTTTTTATTACAAAAAAAATTTAATATATAAAGTAATAAATATAAAAAAATACATATGTTCATTTAAATTTAATTTTTTTATTGTATTTCATTTCAACATTTTATTTATTGGTTTTAATATTTTTTAATATAATATCTTAAAAACTTAATAAATAGAGATCATTAAGTTTGTAAATTGGGTAAAATTAGGTATGTTAGTAAAATGAACGTTTTAAACGTTTAGCATTAACTAAGTTTTTTTAAAATAACACTTAAAATATGTAAAATAAAAATCTATTTTTCATTTCTAAAATAATATTTTAGAAAAGACAAATAGTCAAAAGACAATTATATAAATTGTCCAACTTTTCAGTTCTTTTGAAATCATCATATAATGTTGAATGATTTTGTACAGTCTCTTTTTTAGGATTTTGAATATTGTTTATTGTGTTATTTAGATCAGAAATTATACTATTTAAATTTGGAATATCCAAAGTTAAGTCATCATCGGAATCTATCAGACTTACATCTAAATCTTCATAACCAAACAAACGATTATAAAAGTGTTCGGAAAAAATAAAAGAGACCAAGTAACCCAGTTGGTGATGTAATTAAAAAAACCGGTTAACCGAACAAAAAAGACCGGTTTTCGGTTTTCTTCGAATTTACAAAATATTCGAATCCGATCGGTATACAAAAAAAAAAAAGAAACCGGTTGACCGGTTTTCGGTTTTTGAATACTCTAATATGAATATAGTTTTATAATATTAATTTGTAAGATATTATATTAAAAAATATCTTAAAAATAAATTTAAATGAATATATATATATATATGTATTCATTTTGCATACTTTGAAGACATCTGTATATACAGCCAAAAAAGTCCCTATAATATGCGCCGTATCCAGTAAAATGTCTTCAGTGTAACCAGTAGAATAATTAAAAGTTTGAGGACGGTCCCCAAAGTACCAAAATGTCTTCATAGTAACTTGTGGAACGAAAACCCGTCCCCGTAACATGCGCTGTGCACATATATATACAGATGTCTTCAAAATATGTGCAATGAATATATATATATATATATATTCATTGCCCATACTTTGAAGACATCTGTATATGCAGCCAAAAAAGTCCCTATAATATGCGCTGTATCTGTATATATATATATATATATATATATATTCATTGCCCATACTTTGAAGACATCTGTATATACAGCCAAAAAAGTCCCTATAATATGCGCTGTATCCAGTAAAATGTCTTCAGTGTAAACAGTAGAATAACGAAAAGTTTAAGGACAGTCTTCAAAGTTCAAAAGGCCGGTTTTTTGAATACTCTAGTTTTTAGGAAAGATTAGTCTTTTCCGTTTAGAGCTTTGTGGTCGCTTAGTTGGATGCGAGTTGTTTATCGATCAAAATAAACGTTTAGTAACTCAAAACAGCGGTTTTTTCCAATTTTTGATATATGCGCCATTTTGACGCATATATCAAAATTGGGGGGCCTTACAGGCCTTGTCCCCAAAACGGAGGGTCCAAAGGGGTCATATTTTTGACTTTCCGAAAAAGTCAAAAAATTTAAAAAAATTTTTTTTATTAATTTTTAAAGAGCTAACGAAAACATTTTGGACAATATTTGCTAAATATAATAATAGCCCAGCAAAATAAGAGCTGAGGAAGAAGTAGTTAAACACTACATCTACTGAACCCGAAGTTGTGAAAAAATCGGTGAATCATTAATGATTTTAACATTGGCGTGTCATTGGGAGGAAGTAGTTTGTTTCGGTGCTATGAAAAATCGATGATCAGATAAACTTTTTCATTAGTTTACGAAAGTTGTTAAATATAGGGACTACAAAATAAAAATATGGAATGGCTTTGTTTTAAAGTTAAAAATGTGATTTTGAACGCGACAAGAATTACTATTCCGGCTAGGACAAAGTGGATATCACTGGTATGCAAAATAAGTTTTCAATAAGGCATTAAATGAATGTAGGAATTAACCATTTATAGACCAACTAAATAATTGTTTGTTTTTACAATAATTATAAATTGTTATAAATAAATGAATAGTATTAGTAGGATTTTAGATCATATAATCATATTCTTTTTTATAAATTGTTTTTATTGCAAAGAAATATAAAAATTTTTATTCGTAAATTATAGAGAAAAAAAATTAACGCTTATTGATGATTGTCTATTTTATATTGAATGTTTAGAAACAAGTTAACAAACTCGAAAACAACACACAATTATACTAATGCCTGGTTTTCATTATGTCATATGAACTGACAACAAAAACTGACTCAAATGAATTCTCGTCATTTTGTGTCAAATGCGTTTTCATTACATCTTAAAAACTGACAATAAGTCGATAGAGCAGAGCGTGTCAAAGACTTATGTCAAATTTTGGTGTCAGTTGACTGACACGTCGTTTTCATTACAAAGGCCAAATGTGATGCATAAACTTTTGGCGAGCAAGCAGCTGATTAGAAAATATTAATTTGAGGTAAATAAAAAGTGGAAAAAAATTAAAAATAATAAAAAAGAAACAAATGGCTGTAGCTAGTACGGCGCTTTGACTTATTAAAACACTAAAGGACTTGGAAAAATAAAAGGAAGCATTGAAATTTATTTTTCCAGCAAAAAAAAAAAAAAAAAATAACAGCTTTGCGATCGCCAAACAAAAAAAAAAAAATTTACAACTTGTTGTCAATATATTATTTTTTTAAGATTGTTATTATTAGGTAATAAGTATTCAAGCTTAAGGTCTATTTTATACAAAATTATTTATTTGTTATCCAATATTTCGCTATCTCAATGGATAGCTTCTTAAGGGATTTAAACAAATTTTTTAAAAAAAATTTGTTTAAAATTAAAATTAAGGACACACGACGCGTGTGTCCTTCCAGCCAGTTCTTAATAAATTTTTTGGTAAAAATGGAAGAGCAATTAATTTCCTATATGCCGTTTTTGCAGCATTCGACATTCTTAGAGCGAATGGTTTTCCATGACATTGCGTCTTAGAGCTTGGCAATTTTGAAACCTTTTAAGAATTATATTTGTTCCTAATATATGAAAAACAAAATGAAAATTTTTGAATTAAAATCGCGTGATTTTTGGTTAAAAATTTTCGCCTTCGGCGCCAACTTCTACAACTATTTCTATATCTAAAGGCATAACGTTACTGACTGACTCACTCAATTATTTACTAACTCATTTAACATCGCCCAGCCCAAACCGCAAGAGGTAGAAGGCTGAAATTCGGTACGTAGGTTCCGGCGTAGACATCCACTAAGACGGGGTTTTTGAAAATTCCTTCGGAGAGAGGCAAAAACTCCCCTTTCACGGCCTGCCCAAACCCCTTTAGCTACAAACCTGAATTTTGAAATATGCCTTCCTGGGAGTATGTGCTAACTCCTTGATGAGGTACCTTGTAGAATTTTGGCCAATGATGTTGTAAAAATGGGGGTTTAAAGGGCCAAAAGTATCCCCCTTTATGACCTGACCAAATCATTAATGATTTTAACATTGGCGTGTCCTTGATGAGGTACCTTGTAGAATTTTGGCCAATGATGTTGTAAAAATGGGGGTTTAAAGGGCCAAAAGTATCCCCCTTTATGACCTTACCAAACCGTTGGACCTAGGAAGCTGAAATTTGGTATGCAGGCTCCTTCTCCAGTGTAGATAACAGCTAAGACGTGATTTTTGAAAAATCCAACGGGTAGGGGTAGAAAAGGGTGAAATTCTCCCCCTCGACGTCCTTCCCAAACCGTTGGACATGGGAAGTTGATATTTGGTGTGCAGGCTCCTTCTCCAGTGTAGACAACAGATAAGACGTGATTTTTAAAAAATCAAACGGGGAGGGGCAGAAAGGTGTTAAATTCTCTCCCCTTTAACGGCCTACCAAAACCGTTAGAGCTGAAAGGTTGAAATTGTGTATACTGGTTCCACCTAGACATCCACCTAGGTTGGATTTTTGTAAATTCCTACAGGGAAGGGGAAATAAGGGGAAAAGTCTCTCCTCAAACAGCCTGCCCAAAACGGCAGAAACGAGAAAGTTAAAATTTGGTATGCAGATTCCTTCTTCAATGTAGATAACAGATAAGATGTGGCTTTTGGAAAATCTAACGCGGAGGGGCAAAAAGTCGAAGATTCTCCCCCTGACGGCCTGACAAAACCGCTTGAGCTGGGAAGTTAAAATTTGGTACATAGTTTCCTCCTCCAATGTAAAAGTGCAAATGTGCAAATTTACAAATGTGCATATGGGAAAATTTGCAAGAGTGCAAATGTGCAAAAGTGAACATTTGATTGTTTGATAGATTGATGGTAATGTAAATGGTAAATATGCTCATGTGCAAATCTGTAAATAAGAAAATGTGTAAATATTTATCTATTTCATTCAAAATCTCCCAGCCCAAACCGCAGGGGGTAGGACGGTAAAATTTGGTATGTAGGTTCCCCCTGCGGCGTAGACATTCCCTAAAACGGGTAAAAACCCCTTTCACGGCCTGTCCAAACGCCTGTAGCTAGAAGCCTGAAATTTAAAATATGCTATTCTCGGAGTATGTGACAACTCATCGATGAAGTCTTCCCTTAATAGCCTGCACAAACCGTTGGACCTAGGAAGTTGAAATTTAGTATGCAGGCTCCATTTCCAGTGTAGATAACAGTTAAGACGTAATTTTTGAAAAAGTCAACGGAGAGGGAAAGTGAAAAATGCTTACTATTGACGTATTGCCAAAATCGCTGGAGCTGGTAAGTTGAAATTTCGTGCAAAGGATTCCCCTGCTGTGTATGCATTCACCTAGGTCGCATTTTTGAAAATGTGTATGGGGAGGGGATACAAAGCGAACAGTCTCCTCCTTAACGGGCTGCCCACTTGAACCGGTTGTCCGTTCTACCCGGATGACCGGTAATACCGGTCAACCGGTTTTCACGGTCTTTACGGTATATACCGGTCGACCGGTATAACCGGGTATAAGTACTTTTTCAAAATGTACACTTTTGGTACTTTTAATTAAATAATAGAAAAATTGCCACAAATTATATAAATTAAAAAAAAAAAAAACTAAAAAATTTTTATTAAAATCAAAATTGAGAATTTTTTTTTTAAAATTCGAAATTTTTTCTAAAATTGTAAAATTTTGCAAAAATCGAAAAAGTTTGTAATTTTTGAAAAATTAAAACAAAAAATTTTAAAATTCATCAATAAAAATCCATAAATTTAGTAAAAATTCGAAAATTCTTTTAAAAATCAAAATATTTTGCAAAAATTTAAAAATTTTGTCAAAATTGGTAATATTTTAAGAATAGAAAAACTTTTAAAAACAAATCGAAAATTTTTTAATAATCGAAAAATTAATAAAAATTCACAAATATTATATAAATCCATAAAATTAGTAAAAATTCGAAATTTTTTTAAAATAAAAAATTTTATAAATTTCAATAATTCTTATAAACGAATATAAATGTTATGAAATCCATAAATTTTATAAAAATCGATAAATTTTTCTTATACGAAAACATATCTTTAGTTTATAAATGCCTGCATATAATATTTCGTATACAACACATATATGAATCCCAGCAAAACTTTGGTAATGAGAACGATATACTCATGCATTACTTTGTATTGGTAACTCGTTACTTTTGTATTAATTGCAAGCATAGTTATGAGATACCGTTCATTGATAACGTATTGCATGATTTAAAAATGTAAGGTAATAATCTAAATATTTTTGAAAATCTATTTTTAAACTCAATACTTTTTGTTTTTGTAAGCAAAATTGTAACGTATGTACTACAGTATTCAAAAACCGAAAACCGGTCAACCGGTTTCTTTTTTTAAAAAACCGATCGGTTTCGAATATTTTGTAAATTCGAAGAAAACCGAAAACCGGTCTCTTTTGTTCGGTTAACCGGTTTTTTTAATTACATCACCAAGTTGGGTTACTTGGTCTCTTTTATTTTTTCCGAACACTCATAGTCGTTTATTTGGTTATGAAGATTTCGATTTAAGTCTGATAGATTTTGATGAAGACCTAACTTTGGATATTCTAAATTCAAATAGTTAAATTTCTGCTAAATAACACAATAAACAATATTCAAAATCCTAAAAAAGAGACTGTACAAAATCATTCATCATTATATGTGGCCTTCTCCGAGAAAAGGACCTAGTGTGTGAAAATGAAGTTTTGAGAAAAACGCATTCAAAGTTTCATAACGCATTATCACTGTGAACACACCTTCAGTTGGGAGATGTGATTTGGTATGTTTAGTTATGATTGGGTGCCGACTTTGGTGACGTCTTGCCTATTTGGTGACGTATTTTTTTCGCTTTTAGAGTGACAATTAAAAAACAATTTAAAACCAAAAAATCAAAAAAGGTAAAATTTTAATGTTTTTCTCATTTTTATCAATTTTCCCAAGTTCGTTTTTATGGGGTAAATAAATTTTTATCAGAAATCTAACTCATTTCATCTTATTCTACACCCTTTTAGGTACCAGAATCCACTCTTAAGTCCAAACCCGTTTTATGACACACTAATCCCTTTTCTCGGACAATTTATATTATTGTCTTTTGACTATTTGTCCAACATCTACTATTAGTGAAAAAGTATTTTCCACTTCTAGCTTTATCAAAAGCAAACAAAAAAAATCGTCTTAAAACGAAACATTTAAATTGCATATTATTTCTAAAATATTATTTTAGAAGAGAAAAATAGATTTTCTTTTTACATATTTAAAATGTAATATTAAAAAAACTTATTTAATGCCAAACGTTTTAAACGTTCAAATAACTAACGTACCTAATTTTACCCAATTTACAAACTTAATGATCTCTATTCATTTGATATGAATATAGTTTTATAATATTAATTTTTAAGATATTATATTAAAGAAATATTAAAACCAATAAATAAAATGTTGACATGAAATACAATAAAAAAATAAATTTAAATGAATATATATATATATATATATATATATACCCAGCAAAACAAGAGCTGAAAAAGAAGTAGTTAAACACTACATCTACCGAACCCGAAGTTGTGAAAATTTCAGTGAATCATTAATGATTTTAACATTGGCGTGTCATTGGGAGGAAGTAGTTTGTTTCGGTGCTATGAAACATCGATGATCAGATGGACTTTTTCATTAGTTTACGGAAGTTGTTAAATATAGGGAATACAAAATAAATATAGGGAGTCGCTTTATTTTAAAGTTAAAATGCAATTTTAAACACGTCAAGAATTATTATTTAGACAAGGACAAAGTGGATATCACTGGCATGCAAAATATGTTTTCAATAAGACATTTAATGACTGCAGGAATTAACCATTTATGGACTAACTAAATAATTGTTTTTTTACTAGTAGGGGTTAATATCAACATTTAGGAAGTTGTTTAAAATGACTTCTTACAAATCGAAAAATTTGCACTAATAACTTCTTTGGATGTTCTGAAAAAGAGATGCGTAAAGAATAACATCCATTTTATTTTGCTGGGTATATATATATATATATATATATATATATATATATGTATATATATATTTTTTTTATTTTAATTACTTTATGTATTAAATTTCTTTTTTGTTTGTTAAAAAACAATTAACGAATTATATAAGCTTTTTATTAAAATTTAAAAAAAACGAAAACAAACCGATTTGCCGGTTTTTTCTGCAAAAACCGAAACCGGTTTTTTAAATTCGATTTTTCGAAGAAAACCGAAACCGGTTTTTTCAAAAGGCCGGTTTTTTTAATACTCTAGTGTGTACGTTTCGACATCACGAACGATAACATGAAGAGCGTTGATAGCTCAGTGGGTAGATTTCTCAGCTGGCATCCAGTTCCCAAGTTCGATTCCCATCATGACCACATTATATTTAATATCGTTTGAAATTTTAAGTTCTTTTTCTAAATAATTTTTTTTAATTAAAATCTATTTGTGGACATATTGCTTTTCCCACCATAGTAACCATATAAGTAATCACTTACTGAATCACCTCTAACTAAAAGAAATGCATTGTCCCCTACGGGTACACTATACTTTACATATTATTTGGTAATGTGTGCTTTTGCTGGGATATACAAAAAAATGTATAATAGAAAGGCAAAAAAAACAATCAAAATTTACATGAAATTTTATTGCTATTATTGTGTGTGTGTGTGTATGCTGTGGAAAATTTCATGGATGATCAGTATGTTTGTTGTTGTTGGTGATGAATAATTGTAATGCGCTTAATAGTTATGTATGCATTTTATGTTAAGGTGGCCCTTATTGTATGAGGAATGTAAAATATATTTCTGGCGCCAATTTTAAAAATAAAATTCACCAGAAAAATAAAAACTGTAAAATAGATTTATTTTAATTTTATTCTTGTTTTTTATTATATTTAAGTTTGTATGGAATTTGAAACGAAAAGACGTATTTATTTATTTTTTACTCTAGTCTATATTCCAACATTTTTAGTAAAAAAAATTTTAACTTTAAATATAATTTAAATTGACTAGTGTTCTTTTGTTATTTAAAGAAAATTAATTAACTAAATGTTTAACTTTAAATTTTTAGCACTTTCAACTTAATAACTAAGAAAAAACAAAACTTTATTTAAATTCAACGTAAAATTTAAGTTAACCTCACGTATTGTTGCATACCTTTTATATTATATATGTACTGATATATTTATGTAACATATTCTATATTTATTATATTGTAACATATTGTATTTTATTATTGTTGTTATTATAATATATTTTGTATATTTATTTTTAATACTTTGCTATATTTTTATTTTGTATATGTATATCTTAATAACACGCACGGAAAAATTTTGTTTGCTAAAAATATTCCTCTAATATTATTAAAAAAATATAATGAAAAAGTGCATTCACACCAAGGCGTTTTCAATTATATTTTGTAATTATTTAGTTGTGTAACTTTTTCATAATGCAATGTTTTAAATACCTGACACATCCAATTAACTATATGTAATTTTAAAAACAATTGCCCTGTTATTAAATACATAAAATAGTTATTATTCCCTATGCCTGGTTTAAGCCGAAAAACGTATTCTTACAGCCATATGCATAGACACTTAGTTGATTCTTATTACAGACTTATAGAAAAATTTGTTCTTTTACATGTTAATTTGATTTATGTGTGTTAATACACACAGTGCAATATTTTCACCCGTTCTGCTCTATATTGTTCAGTTCTTGAAATATGTGCAATTTAAATTGAAGCACCCAATGCAACAACCGGATAACTCCACTTTTTTGCGAAATAGCTTTTTTAATGCAGAAAAAACCAAAAAAAAAAAATCTGCGTCGTTCGGTGCACAAAAAACACATCTAACTTGACTCTAGGATACGGAAACTCTGAAACTTTGAAGTTTTGTTTTCAAAACGGAGCAAGAACACGACATCTCCTGGAGTTGTCTTGTTTTTGCACCGCTTTTCAAGCAATAAGCCTTAAGCCACATGTCAACTTTTAGTTGCCGGCAATCAAAAAACACAAATTTTTCAAAACATGTTCTGTTCTGTTTTTATTTTTATTTACGTTCGTGCTGTGTGTGTGCGAAAAACGATTACAGTATGTTGTTGAGTATGTTGTGTGTGTGTTTAGCGGCCGCGTCTCTTTTTTACGCTCTCTGTTTTTTCTTTTATACTGTATGTCGTCGTTCTAAAAAAAAAATGTGTCAGTTGGTTCTTGGTGGTAGGATACGGTGCAAGTATACATGTGTTAATAATAAATTTAAAACAATGACTGAAAGTGAATCAGATTTTTCCATATCGGGCTCCGAATATAAAAATGGATCTGATGATAAGGAGACATCGAGTAGTGTTGATACTTTACCTGTTCAAAAAGGTAACAAATTCATTAAAATGTTTAAGTTTTCAGTTAATGTTATTGTTTGTATGGCTTTAGGAAAAAAGCGTGTGCGCAATCAGAACGCGTGGAAAAGGAACGTAGTTAAAAGGAAGAGAGCAGAAGGCAAAAAGTATACAAACTGTAAGGGTAATAGCGTTGCAGCAAAAACAATGGGCCAGCCTTGCAGTTGCAAAAAAAAATGTTTTGATTCTGGACGTCAGAATCATTATGCCAAAGTTTTTCAAGAATTTAATAAGCTGGGAAATAAAGAAAAGCAAGATGCATATTTGTGTGGATTAATAAGGCAAAATGCAGTTAAGAGGCGTCGATCTGCGAGTGGGAATGAAGTGAGAAAATTCCAAAATAAATATTTTATACGTAGCATTAAACATGAAATAGAGGTATGTAAAAAAGCATTTTGTTCAGTTCATGGAGTCCATAAAAGTCGCATCGAAAGACTCAAGATTTTTGCTGGAAAAAGTAACTGCGCCCACTGACATGAGAGGTCGTCACGCAAACAGAGTAAATAAGATTCCAGAAGATGTTGTTCAAAATATTGACAGCCATATTAAAAGTTTCCCAAAAATATCTTCTCACTACAGCCAAAATAAAGAATCGAAGTACTTAAGTTCCGATTTAAATGTAAGGAAAATGTATACTCTTTACTTAGAAAAGTTTGAGCCAAGCGCTTTTGCATTGATGGCTGAAGAAAATGGTAACCCAAAGCCAACAGTTACATACGATTTTTATAGGGAATACTTTGCGAAAAATTTTAAGCTTTCTTTTGGAGCACCTAGATCAGACACTTGCCAGACGTGTGATAGCCATGGAAACAAAATAGCTGCAGCTGATTCTGAGGAAGAAAGACGTGCACTCAAAGTTGCGAAAGATCTTCACGAAAAGAAGGCTAAGGCGTTTTATGATGATCTACGCGAAAAAAGCTGCTTACAAGACGCGACAATTGAGTGCCTTACTTTTGATTTCCAACAAAATTTGCGACTTCCGCTAATACCATCGGGTGATGTATTTTATAAAAGGCAGTTATGGGTGTTTAATTTTTGTATTTATCAATGCAGTACCAAAAAAAAGCTACATGTACATGTATGATGAGACAATCGGGAAAAAAGGTCCAAATGAAGTAATCAGCTTTTTGCATCATTTTATTGAACACATTATGAGTGAAACTGTGAGAAAATTATATTTATTTTCCGATAATTGCGGTGCTCAAAATAAAAACAACACTCTTGTCCAATATTTATATGCTGTTGTAAAACACAAAAATATAAGCCTTATTGAACATCGCTTGCCAGAACCAGGACACAGTTTTTTGCCCTTCGATCGCTCTTTTGGCGTTATAGAGAAACAGAAACGTAGAGTAGAACGCCTTTACCTGCCAAAAGACTGGCAGAATTTAGTGGAAAAGTCTTCCAAAAAATTTAAAGTTATATCAGTGAGCAATGCGAACATATTTGATTTTAAAACGGGTTTGGCTCCGTTTTACAAAAAAACAGTCACGAACAAAGATCATATTTAATGGACCATTTCAAAATATCGAAGATTTTGCTACAAAAAAGAGGAAAATGTCGTAAGTATTTCAGCTTCTTGTAATCACCATGGGCCATTAACAAAATTCGATATAGCAATGAAAGCAAACTTCCAGGATAACCCCTTCGAGCCAAAACTTTTATACACAACTAATCTAGCCCTCAACCCGAAAAAATATGACGATGTTATGAGCTTGGCACAAAAGTATGTTCCTCCATCAGATATACATTTCTATGATAATTTAATCTCGCAGCAGTCTATTCAAGAAGCTGAAAACACTGACTATGAAGATGACAACGAAGGACCCCTTTGATTTTTACCAATATCGGTGCAAAAACAGGACAAGTCCAAAAGCAAAATTATTTTTTTTTTTTATTTAAAATAAAACTTTGTAATATGTTTTTGAATTAAAAAAATTTGTTTTGATTATTTCTTTTCAAAATTAAATAATATTTAGCAATTCTTTTGGTTTCTTATTTTTGAGAAAGTTTTTTTTTTGATTTTCTCAACATTTTAAAAAGTGGAGTTATCTTGTTGTTGCACTGGGTGCTTCAATTGAAGTCTGCAATTTAAATTGAAATGCTTGCTTAATTAAAGAGCTATTTTGAGAACATTTATATTTCAAAGATGAAAAAAATTAAAAATTTAATCTCAGAATTATGTACATTATTTTTTACAAAATTTCTAAGCATTACGAAGTAGGTCAACAAAAATGGCCGTAGCTATTTAATACAAATCTATGAGAAGTAAAGGACTTTCGAATTCAAATTTATAAGTGTTTGTGGTGTAGTAGGTAGAAAAAAATTTGTTTTAATTAAAATATTCAAATGTATAAGTATCAAAAATATTAAAGAAAATTTAAATTAGTTGTGGTGCAGTAAGCCAAATTTTGTGGAACTTCATAACAATTATATCAACTAAACAACAACTTAATATTGGCTTTTCCAACTCAAAATATAATTTAATATGAAGAAAGTTGCCGTAACCGCAAGAATTCGATTGGCAGCAAATTCGGCAGCCACAACCGATAATATTTTCTGGGGATGCTCTAATGTGTGATGAAAAGAGTATTAAATTTTAGTTAAGAGTTTTTTTGTGAATTTTATTAATGTAGGTAATGCAATATGTTAATGTTTGTTTTATTTAACTAAAAGCAGAATGTACATAGTGTATGTTCTTACATTGGTATTTTATTGTCATTGATTATTGTGTAAAAATAAATTTTTGTCACATTCCTCATACAGTAAGGGGCACCTTAATATGCATATGCCAACAACAACGCACTACAAATTAATACACGTGTTTACCAACATACTTATTAGTCAACAACAACAATAGCGTTATCAATTCGTTAACAATATTGAAATAATTTATGGATTTTTATAAAGTTGATATATTTTTATAAAATTTATCAATTTTTTTTATTTAAAAATTTTTGGATTTTTAAAACATTTGTAAATTTTTAATAAATTTATGGATTATTTTCGATTTTAAAATTTTTTTATGGATTTTTATAATATAATCAATTATTATTAAAATTTTCGTTTATTAAAAAATTATTCGATTTGTAAAAATTTATTCGATTTACAAAAAACTTTCGATTTAAAAAAATTTTTCAATTTATATAAAATTTTTCTATTTTTTTTTTTTTAAATTTATATAAATTTTGTGAATTTTTCTATTATTTAATTAAAAGTACCAAAAACGTACATTTGCAAAAAGTACTACAACCCGGTTAACCTAAAGGGTGTCCCAAGAAGAACGCAATTTTTAAATTTTAAATAAAACACAGATATTTAAAAAAAAAATCGTGAAACTTTATTATATCGTAAAGTAGACAGAATGAGGTTATGTATGGAACAATATATCGTGCAGATGGCCGCCGCGGCTTTGCTGGCATGCACGCGATCTTTTAATGAAATTTTCAATGACCGTTTTGCATGAATGCTGTGGTATTTCATTAATGCAGCGTCCAATTTCCTCTTTTAAGGCTTGAGTCGTCGTCGGCTTATTCGCGTAAACCAAGGACCCTTGAAACCAGGATGAACAAACTACATTTTTTTTAGCCACGCATGATGCCATGGTGCCATGATGCCATGATGCCAAATGACGAAACTACAAAAAGTTCTTAGGCGACACCATGAAATTCTTAGGCGATTTACAGAAACATTTAGCCAAATGCAATGGTACAACTCCAAGTACAGTGATTGTGTTGTGAATGTAAACATGTTTGAATTTTTTTTTTCCTAACATTCAACAAAAACACAATATAAATTATTATTATAACAAACAAATGGATATTTTATTGTTTTTGCTTAAGACAACAAACAAAACAATGGTAAACGTGAGTATGAAAGAGACAAAGAACACAAAACAACGGTAAACATGAGTAAAGATAAAAAACCCCATTTTAATAAACATTTACATTTTATTATAATATTTAAATTTTTAATGTAAATTTCTTAAATATAAATAAATAAATAAATTCTTAATTTTACTATTTTCCATGTAATTCAGGAAAGAAAATGATAATTTGTTTGCTCTAAGTTTTGTTTAATTCTGTGATAAATATGACTTTTTTAATTCATTATATTCTTAAAGATAAATTTAATAAAATATGATTTCATTTATTTTTAAAAAAATTTATTTCTAATTTTTTTTTATTAAGTCAATAGATTATAATTATCCTTACAGACTGAGGATTACAATACAAATATACAGGAAACAAAATAAAAACATTAATTATTTAAATACAAAATAATATTGCGTTTTAAGGTCATTCTATTTTTGGATAACTGAATTTGCTAATAAAACTTATTAAACTCCACACAAAGACGACACAGCGGATCATTGTTTATTCATTAATTAATATTCATTCTACGTTTCTTTAGTAAAATTAAGAATTTATTTATTTATATTTAAGAAATTTACATTAAAAATTTAAATATTATAATAATATGTAAACGTTTATTAAAATGGGTTTTTTTATCTTTACTCATGTTTACCGTTGTTTAGTGTTTTTTGTCTCTTTCATACTCACGTTTACCATTGTTTTGTTTGTTGTCTTAAGCAAAAACAATCAAATATCCATTTGTTTGTTATAATAATAATTAATATTGTGTTTTTGTTGAATGTTAGGAAAAAAAAAAATTCAAACATGTATACATTCACAACACAATCACTGTACTTGGAGTTGTACCATTGCATTTGGCTAAATGTTTCTGTAAATCGCCTAAGAATTTCATGGTGTCGCCTAAGAATTTTTTGTAGTTTCGTCATTTGGCATCATGGCATCATGGCACCATGGCACCATGGCATCATGCGTGGCTAAAAAAAATGTAGTTTGTTCATCCTGGTTTCAAGGGTCCTTGCGTAAACCATCGACTTCAAAAAACCCCAAAGAAAAAAATCTAATGGTGTTAAATCGCACGATCTAGGCGGCCAATTCTGATCTCCAAAACGCGAAATAACACGACCGGGAAATGACTGATGCAGCAATTGAATTGTTTCTCTGGCTGTATGACATGTGGCGCCGTCTTGTTGGAACCACATGCCCTCCAAATTCATTTCTTCAATTCTAGGCAAGAAAAAACTGGTTATCATTTCACGATACCGAACACCATTGACTGTTTGCGCTTGACCTGCCTCATTTTCATAAAAAAAGGTCCAATGATTCCTCCAGCCCAAAAACCACACCACACAGTGACACGTTGAGGATGCATTTGCTTCTCGTGAATCACTCGAGGATTTTCCTCACGCCAAATGCGACAATTCTGCCTATTGACGAAGCCATCAAGATGAAAATGGGCCTCGTCACTGAAGATGATTTTATCGGCAAAATCAGCATTTTCATGTTGTCTCTCCAATACCCAATTAACGAACTCCCTTCGCTGTCCATGGTCAGGTGGCTTCAGTTCCTGAGTCAATTGAACTTTGTATGCATGAAGATGCAAATCTTTCGTCAAAATTCGCTGCAAAGTGGATTTGGAGACACCAATTTGCTGAGCTTGGTGTCGAATTGAGGTGGATGGAGTTTGAGCGACATCATCACGTACAGCTGCGACATTTTCGGTCGATCGACCTGGTCGATGGCGCGTTGTTGTCTTTACATCACTAACAGACCCAGTTTCGGCAAATTTATCCATTAATCTCTTTACCGTTGACTCTTTTGGAGCATTATTATGACCCCAAATTGATCGCAATTTGCGAACTGTAGCCGCAAAACTTTCACCATTTTGGTAAAACAATTTCACAATGAGAATGCGTTGTTCATTCGTGTAGCGCTCCATTTTTACTAACCTCGTACCTTCTACTAGCAAACAATAACAATTGTTCAAATGTCAAACAATGACACTTCGAATGTTGCCAGATTTAAAAATTGCGTTCTTCTTGGGACACCCTTTATATATATATATAAAGAGTGGTTAAATTTTAAGGGCCGTTGTTGATTTTGAATAAACCTTAAATTATTTAGGAAATTTTTGTCATTTCTTTTTCTTATGATAATATGGTATGGTTCAATTATGTATGGAACAAAATATCGGCCAAATGACCGCCGAGGTCGCGGCGACACACCTCCATCCGATGGTCCAAATTTTCGATGACGCTGAGGTATAATTGAGGTTCTATGCCGTTTATGTGCCGAATTATCTCATCCTTTAGCTCTTGAATTGTTGCTGGCTTCGACGTACACCTTTTCTTTCAAATAACCCCATCTTGGCGACCAATTGACAGCGTCACCACGTGAGATAACACGGCCATTGAATTTGTCGCGCAAAAGAGCCATTGTTTCGTTAGCTGTGTGGCAAGTGGCACCGTCCCGTTGAAACTACATATCGTGCACATCCATATCCTCAATTTCTGTCTTCAAGAATTCCGTTATGATCTCGCGATAGCGAACACCGACTACGAGTCGAGGTTGACGGCTATTCTGCCACACTATCGCGAACAATAGCAATGTTTTCCGCAGAACGATCTTGGCGAGCATGCACATGTCTTTTCTCATTTCCTAAAGACCCGATTTGCAGAAATATGTGCAAAATTATCCCGATTGTGGACACATTTGGTCGATTATGCTGACCAAAACAATCACAAAGTGCATTTTGATTTGAACGCCCATTTTCATAATAAGCCAGAATAACTTTTACGCGTTGCTCGATTGTGCATCTTTCCATGGTTCAAATTTAGTTAGTCTGAAATTGAGAAATGTCAAATGAAATGCAGACAAAAACTTGACGTTTAGGTGTGGTTCACATTCAACATCGACCTTTAAAATTTAACCACCCTTTGTATATATATATACTTATATAGTTACAGAAATTCCATTTACTCGTAGAAACATAAATCCCCATATGTTAGCCCTAAAATGTAAAACAATTACATGGCAACCCTTTACCATAACTAATGTTTCTTATGTCAAACTGTAAAAGAACATTCTCAAAGTTGCCAGTATGCAGCTTCCAGACGGTGCTGCCATATTCTAGTTATTTTAACCCGCATATATAAAAACGCCAGCAAGGTGGCAAAGTAGTGCAGTTAATAAGTAAAACGCAGAGTGTGAAGAACAAAAGTGTGGCTAACGTTTAGTCTATCTAAATCGTGTAAATAAAGTGTGCTATTAAAGTGTATTTCTGTAATTTTTCGTGACGGTTATAAATACATAGAGCTATAAATAATTTCAAACAGTGTTTATTATTTGCAATATAGAAAGAACTCGACTTATTTAAAAGGTAAATAAATCAACGATTTTATAAAGGGTAAAATCGTAACAATATATATATATATATATATATATATATATATATATATATGTGCACAGCACATGTTGTGGGGACGGGTTTTCGTTCCACAAGTTACTATGAAGACATTTTGTTACTTTGGGACTGACCTCAAACTTAAAATTAATCTACTATATACACTGAAGACATTTTACTGGATACAGCGCATATTATAGGGACTTTTTTGGCTGTATAATATGCTCTGTATGCAATAAAATGTCTTCAGTGTAAACAGTAGAATAATGAAAAGTTTGTGGACAGTCCCCAAAGTAACAAAATGTCTTCATAGTAACTTGTGGAACGAAAACCCGTCCCCGCAACATGCGATATGCACATATATATATATATATATATATATATATATATATATATAAAATTCAACATTGGCTATTAATAAGCTTAAAGAATAGTTATCGGTTTTATTTTTAACATTTTCTATATGTTTTTTCAGTTCGGGTAGTGAAATATTATCTTTAACTATATTTTCAATATCCTTTGCAGGTGGTAGTATATTAATTTCTTCTGCGTTTTGTTTTACATAAATTTCAGTCGTTAATTTTTATTTTACAATTGCTAAATCGTATTATATTATTTCCTTTAATCTTAATTTTAAGCTTATTACAATTTTGTTCAATTACAGTGATTTCTTAATTTTTTTGTGATGATTATGTTCGGTTCACTAATGGTTATGTGTAGTAGGATATTATTAATGTATTGACAATTCGTTTTGTTATTTTTCATTAAATTTCTAATGCATTCATTTTTTTCCTAATACTATTATTTTGCAGTCTAAAGATTGCATTATCTTTTGAGGCATAATTCTGTTCTTCATTTATCTTAAGTTCATTATTGTTTTTATCTGGTATTGGAATGATTTTTAATCTTTTATAAGTTCTAAAGTGAATTGGAATAGAAAGTACAAATTAAATTCAATCCTTTTTTAACCAGATTGAGGTTTTTATTTGTTCAAACTCTAAAGTAAACAGATTTGTCATGGTTTGAATGTCAATTAATTTTGGGTTTATTGTATTGCTAATTGAACATCTTGGATATGTTCTAGATATAATTTAACATTGTCTAAAAAAATATCTGAATAAATTTTTTCTGTAAGCTTGTTCTGCAGTTTTGATGTTTCTTTTTGGAGTTTTTGTAATATTTCATTTTCGGTATTAATATGATCTATCATTTCATTAAGTTCGTTAGAAGTAACGATACTTGTTTTAAAATCTCTAAGTGCTTTTTCCATATTTACTCTATCTTCTTCATTCATAGTTCCAAACAGAAATTTTACACCGTCACCAACTATATTTGCTTAACCTCTTTTGTGTCTGTTCAAAAATATTTGTTTTTCTTTGAATGCTAATGTGAGATATTTTCTTGACATATTATTTTGGTAAGATTTTACTGATTCAAATTGTTTCATTAACGATTCACGTAGGTTATATCAAGGTAAGTTTTATTTATAGTAGTATATGATATCTATAGTCTATTGGTTCTTTCAAGGTCCCTTGACCGATGATGACGAAGCCGTATCTTCCTCTATGTTGTTAATTTCGATCATTTGGCCGTTGCTTGCAGTGATTATTGAAAGCATCAATAATATTGTTGTTATACGTAATATCGTCCTTTTCCTTTTATTGGACCTTGGCGTACCTACAAATTTCCGTTATTAATTAAGGGTATAATTTATTTTTTCTTTTAAATTGTGTTTTGTATTTCCTAACATTTCTGATTTTACATTTAACAATGTAGTGATCGCTATCATCTTCCTTCTGTACTACTGTAACCTTCCTAAATGGATTATTGATTTTTTCCAATCGCTTCCAGTAGTTTTCTCCTTTCAAATAGTCTGTATCTATTTGGTTCTCTTTTCTAGTTTTGTTGATGTTATTGATTCATCTTTCCTTTATTTCCTGAGAGTTTGTTTTAGGTTTTAGTCTATTAAAAAATATAATATAGGATATTTCACCTGTAGTAGAATGTACTATATTGTGATTATATGTAAAGAGTGTGTTCGACTTGTAAGTAAATTAATTCTTTATCTTTCGATGTATTTATGATTCGTAATTTCTCAATCAATGTTTTATGAAATCTTTCTATGTCGCCTATTCCTGTTTTACCCGTGGTAATTTCTAATTTGATATTAGATTCTTCACACCATAATCTTATATTTACATTATTAATTCCCTGGTCTTGATCAATTTTCAAGACTTTGGCCCATTGTATTGAAAATTTTCAAAAGGGCTTTTTTCTTTTCTATCCAGTTTAAGGATTTAACTGGTTCTGCCGTTGCAAATTTAGAATATAAATCGATGCAGGTTAAGTAGTATTCTTTATTCAACTGCCAAAAGTCTATGACAAATTTTTCTCTTGTCTCGTAGACAGGAGGTGTGATTTTAAAAGGCAGTTTATTATTAATATGGTCGTTATTACATTTTTCACTTTCGTTAATTATTTTTGATATATCTCTTATATAATTTGGGTAATAATATTTATCTTTAAACAATCTAACTATTTTCTCGATTCCCTGATGTAGGCCTGTTATATGAATTTCAGAATTTTTGTTTTAAAGTCAGGATATTCCGTTATATTTTCCAAGATTTTAGTGTCTCTTAGAACTTTGTGAAAATTATGTTGGACTAATTTAGCATAATAATTCTGTAGTGTTGTAAAATCCTTTTCATTGGGCATATATATTGTAATATTTTTACTCAGTAAATGTGTTTTTAATATATCTTTGATTAGATCTTTATTTGTTATCGTTATAACTTTGTTGGAGAATATTTTCTCAGTGGATCTTCTATTTGCATTACCTCTCAAAATAATTATTTGGTTTTTAAAGACGTTTAAAGGTATTTCTGTTATAATAATTAATATTATCTTCATCTGCTGAATGGCAGGTTGCTGCGATCAATGAGATTTCGTAATTTTCTTGGTTTACTATATTTTCTGGATTTTCGTTTTGAAACTCATTTAGAAAACAGGTTCCATTCGTTCCACAAGTTACTATGAAGACATTTTGTTACTTTGGGGCTGTCCACAATCTTTTCATTATTCTACTGTTTCCACTGAAGACATTTTACTTTATACAGCTCATATTACGGGGTCTTTTTTGGCTGTATACTTTCAAGACATCTGTCTATACAGACAAAAAAGTCCCTGTAATATGCGCTGTATCCAGTAAAATGTCTTCAGTGTAAACAGTAGAATAACGAAAAGTTTAAGGACAGTCCCCAAAGTAACAAAATGTCTTCATAGTAACTTGTGGAACGAAAAACTGTCCCCGCAACATGTCCTGTGCATATATATATATATATATATATATATATATATATATATATGCATTACCCATACTTTGAAGACATCTGTATATACAGCCAAAAATGTCCCTATAAAATGCGCTGTGTCCAGTAAAATGTCTTCAGAGTAAACACTAGAATAACGAAAAGTTTAAGGACAGTCCCCAAAGTAACAAAATGTCTTCATAGTAACTTGTGGAATGAAAACCTGTCCCCGCAACATATATATATATATATATATATATATATATATATATATATATATATATATATATTCATTTCGCATTCTTTGAAGACATCTGTATATACAGCTAAAAACGTCCCTATAATATGCTTTGTATCCAGTAAAATGTCTTCAGTTTATACAGTAGATAAATGAGAAGTTTGAGGACGGTCCTCAAAGTAACAAAATGTCTTGGTAGTAACTTGAGGAACGAAAACCCGTCCCCGCAACATGCGCCGTGCACATATATATATATATATATATATATATATGTGCACAGCGCATGTTGCGGGGACGGTTTTTCGTTTCACAGGTTACTATGAAGACATTTTGATTCTTTGGAGACTGACCTCAAACTTTACATTAATCTTCTATATACACTGAAGACATTTTACTGGATACAGCGCATATTATAGGGACTTTTTTGGCTGTATATACAGATGTCTTCAAAGTATGGGCAATGAATATATATATATATATATATGTGCACGGCGCATTTTGCAGGGACGGTTTTTCGTTCCACAAGTTACTATGAAGACATTTTGTTAATTTGGGGACTGTCCTTAAACTTTTTGTTATTCTACTGTTTACACTGAAGACATTTTACTGGATTCAGCGCATATTATAGGGACTTTTTTTGGCTGTATATACAGATGTCTTCAAAGTATGCGCAATGAATATATATATATATATATATATATATATGTGCACAGCACATGTTGCGGGGACAGGTTTTCGTTCCACAAGTTACTATGAAGACATTTTGTTACTTTGGGGACTGTCCTCAAACTTTTCGTTATCCTACTGTTTACACTGAAGACATTTTACTGGATACAGCGCATATTATAGGGACTTTTTTGGCTGTATATACAGATGTCTTCAAAGTATGCAAAATGAATATATATATATATATATATATATATATATATATTCATTGTGCATGCTTTGAAGACATCTGTATATACAGCCAAAAAAGTCCCTATAATATGCGCTGTATCCAGTAAAATGTCTTCAGTGTAAACAGTAGAATAACGAAAAGTTTAAGGACAGTCTTCAAAGTAACAAAATGTCTTCATAGTAACTTGTGGAACGAAAAACCGTCCCCGCAACATGCGCCGTGCACATATATATATATATATATATATATATATATATATATATATATATATATATATATATATATATATATTAGGGCGGGTCGATTTATTTTTCGACAATTTCCCTATGATTTCCGTATTCTATGGGTTATTCCATGAAAATTTGCCGAAGGAACCATACCTCTATCGTTAAAATCGAGTCCCCTACTTTTTGTTGGTAGATTTTTTCCCAAATTGACGTTCGTATGAAATATTACCTACACGTTCACATCCATAACTCAAAAACTATCCATCGGGTGAGCTCATTTTGATAAATTTACAAAAAAAATCTCCAACATTGGTCCAACGGTTCAAAAGTTACGGGCATTTTTGTCCAAATTTTGGAGCCTTTTTCCATTTTTTTCATGATTTTGTCCAAGAATAATACTTTCATGGCCATTTTTTTGACTCAATCCATTATTTAGTTCAATTTACAATTCAAAACGAAGAGTTTAAGCCCAAATTTATCGAATTCGGTTGATTAATTCATGCGATATTGCTAAAACAAAATAACACATAAAACCAACTTTTTGATTTTTTTTCCCTTTTTATTTTTGCTCTCTTTTTTGGGTTTGCATAAGATTTATAAAGAATAATTCTTCGCTGACGTCATTTTGACAACAACAAATACACAGCAATTCTAATTGGATGAAACAATCAGCTGTAGTTGGCGGGGTGGGGATTCCAGTGTATGCTAGTTTTGTTTGAGCGTCATTTCAGTGAAGTGTTACTTGAAATAACTAACAAATAATCAAACTATTTGAAATTTAGAAAAGATTTAAAGGTAAGTGTAAAAACATTGCTAACTATGTTAGTTAATAGTTATATTATTATTCTATGAAAAACATATATAATTCTTTTAGTGACGGTTTAAAAAATGGATTCAGAGCCTGGTTCATCGCAAAATCCAACAGATACCCAACGCAGTAGTTTGCAACATTTGGTATCTCATGATGTTTTTTCTTTTGGTGTGGGCTGTGAATTACCTGATATTAATCTGTCAACTAAACGAGATATATTGAAGTACTATTTTTTCTTGGCCGAACGTTCAAAAGCCCAAAGCAAAATGTTTTCGTATAAAAGATTTACTCCCCAAGTAGCAGACAGATTGTTAGAAATTTGGAATCAACTTAATATTGAACTTATACTCAAAGGTAGCATCATTAGAAAATTGAATAATTTGCTTGACGCATATAGTAATGCAGATAAACAACGAGTAAAACGCGCAACAGAATTCAAAAAATTCGTAGAATCAACAAACCAATTATTCAACATTGGAAAATGTAAATGCAACTTGAAAGAAAACGACTGCTCATGTGGATCTATCCCAGAAAACTTAAAAGATTTCATGCGCGATCAATATAATGACAGAATACAAACGATACCGGAACACGATAGTGGAAGTGAAGAGACGATACCAACGACTATACCAACAATCCCAGTGAGCAACGATCCTACATACGAACCACATTATGACGAAATGGAAGTTGATGTGAGAGGAGGTTCAGAATTAGTTCTACCACCACAAACATACACTCCCAGATACAATACTAAAAACTATGCAATGATGTGTGACAGATTTGGTGTGCATGATAGAATGGGATCAGCATTGGCAACAGCTCTGATGGAAGACCTGGGCGTAAAAGATGCTCATGGCAATCTTGTCATCATGGATAAAAGTAAACTTCGTAGAGAAAGAGAAAAATGGAGACAAGACGCACTTCGTAAGCGGTATGATGGCTCGAATTTGATATCATTTTCATTCGACGGCAGGAAAAATGATGCTCTAACTGTAGAAAAAATTGATGAGAAGTTGCATCCAAGGATGGTTAAAGAACCTCATCTAGTTGTTTTGAGGGAACCAAATGCTCAATTGATAGGCTACACAAAACTAGAAAGTGAAACTGCGGCAAGCAAAGTCAACAAATTGATCGAATTCTTCCAAGAAAAACAATTGTCTCTCGATTCATTAATTGCCATATGCGCTGATGGTGAACCAACAAATACTGGCGTACACGGTGGAATTTTGCGACTATTCGAAAAACAGTTAAAGAGACCACTGCACTGGTTTGTGTGTCTTCTGCACTTTAACGAGCTTCCGTTTAGACATTTGTTTGACACTTTATACAAATCAACCACCACTGGACCACGATCAACTACCGGAAAGTTGAGCTCAAAAATTGCTGATTGTGAAAATCTTCCGGTATGTAATTTTTATAGCTAATTCTTTACCATTTTTTATTCTATTTTTTAGCTTTTATGTTTTCTTTTCAGGTGGTAACCGATTTTGAGGAAATCGCTTTGGAAAATATGCCTCCTGGTGATTTAAATCCAGAAGAATTATCTACTGATTCGAGGTACTTGATGTTAATGGCCAATGCAATTTCTAATGGTGTGGTTCCTGCGGATTTATCTCACATAAAACCAGGGCCAATTGCACATTCTCGTTGGCTGACCAAAGCCAATAGATTATTACGGTTGTATGTGACAACTAATAATCCAACTGAAAATTTAAAAATTCTGGCTAACTATATAATAAAAGTATACACGCCAATGTATTTCAATGTTAAGTATTATAGCTCTGCCGCATACGGTAGTACATTACTTTTTAAATTTATTACTTGGACACGATTTTTAACACGGAATTTACTTGGAGTTGTAAATACAGTAATTCAAGATAATCCATATTTTGCACACTCAGAAAATATCTTGCTATCTATGTTGTTTGATGATAGAATGGAAAAACGAAACATTGCTATAAAGAAGATTTTACATTACCGAAGAGATATTGTCGACCCAACGGAACTTAGAGTTTATAAAAAATCTCTTATAAACTTTAATTGTACGGAATATACAAATATGATTGATTTAAATGACGATACCATTTTATTCGAACCACCGTTTACGCAAAGTTATTCGTATGAACATTTGGAGGGATATTTAAATTACGAAGTGCCACCGTTCGATGATCCACAAATTCCTTTACACATTCAAGGAACGGAAAGACATGTCCAATTGCTGGCTGCCACTGCTAAACGAGTTGCAGGAAAGAATGTAGAAGGCGCTATGGCGACGACATTAGAGAGCCGTACGAAAACACCCAGACTTGAAAGCAAACAAGACTTTCAGAAAAAATAATGTTTTTTTTTCACATTTTGTCTTTTACTACACTCAAATTGAATATTTTTTTTTGATAATAGGTTGATAGATACTTTATTATCTCTTAATTTGAATTTTTGTAGAAAAAAAAAAATAAAAAGGGAAAAAAAATCAAAAAGTTGGTTTTATGTGTTATTTTGTTTTAGCAATATCGCATGAATTAATCAACCGAATTCGATAAATTTGGGCTTAAACTCTTCGTTTTGAATTGTAAATTGAATTAAATAATGGCAATGCATATATATATATATATATATATATATATATATATATATATATATATATATATATATATATATATATATGTGCACAGCGCATGTTGTGGGGACGGGATTTCGTTCCACAAGTTACTATGAAGACATTTTGTTACTTTGGGGACGGTCCACAAACTTTTCATTATTCTACTGTTTACACTGAAGACATTTTACTGGATACAGGGCATATTATAAGGACTTTTTTGGCTGTATATACAGATGTCTTCAAAGTATGCAAAATGAATATATATATATATATATATGCACAGCACATGTTGCGGGGACAGTTTTTCGTTCCACAAGTTACTATGAAGACATTTTGTTACTTTGGGGACTGTCCTTAAACTTTTCGTTATTCTACTGTTTACACTGAAGACATTTTACTGGATATAGCGCATAAAATAGGGACTTTTTTGGCTGTATATACAGATGTCTTCAAAGTATGTGCAATGAATATATATATGTGCACGGCGCATGTTGCGGGGTCGGTTTTTCGTTCCAAAAGTTACTATGAAGACATTTTGTTACTTTGGGGACTGTCCTTAAACTTTTCGTTATTCTAGTGTTTACTCTGAAGACATTTTACTGGACACAGCGCATTTTATAGGGACATTTTTGGCTGTATATACAGATGTCTTCAAAGTATGGGTAATGCATATATATATATATATATATATATATATATATTCATTGTGCATACTTTGAAGACATCTGTATATACAGCCAAAAAAGTCCCTATTATATGCGCTGTATCCAGTAAAATGTCTTCAGTGTAAACAGTAGAACAACGAAAAGTTTAAGGACAGTGCCCAAAGTAACAAAATGTCTTCATAGTAACTTGTGGAACGAAAAACCGTCCCCGCAATATGCGCCGTGCACATATATATATATATTCATTGCCCATACTTTGAAGACATATGTATATACAGCCAAAAAAGTCAATATAATATGCGCTGTATCCAGTAAAATGTCTTCAGTGTAAACAATAGAATAATGAAAAGTTTAAGGACAGTCTCCAAAGTAACAAAATGTCTTCATAGTAACTTGTGGAACGAAATCCCGTCCCCGCAACATGCGCCATGCATATATATATATATATATATATATATATATATATATATATATATATATATATATATATATATATATATATATATATTCATTGCCCATACTTTCAAGACATCTGTATATACAGCCAAAAAAGTCCCTATAATATGCGCTGTATCCAGTAAAATGTCTTCAGTGTAAACACTGGAATAACGAAAAGTGCATTGCCCATACTTTGAAGACATCTGTATATACAGCCAAAAGAGTCCCTAAAAAATGCGCTGTGTCCAGTAAAATGTCTTCAGAGTAAACACTAGAATAACGAAAAGTTTAAGGACAGTCCCCAAAGTAACAAAATGTCTTCATAGTAACTTGTGGAACGAAAACTCGTCCCCGCAACATGTGCTGTGCACATATATATATATATGTATATATATATATATATATATATATATATATATATATATGCATTTCACATACTTTGAGGACATCTGTATATACAGCCAAAAAAGACCCCGTAATATGAGCTGTATCCAGTAAAATGTCTTCAGTGTAAACAGTAGAATAATGAAAAGTTTGTGGACAGTCCCCAAAGTAACAAAATGCCTTCATAGTAACTTGTGGAACGAAAACCCGTCCCCGCAACATGTGCTGTGCACATATATATATATATACTACCCTAACCACTATTGGTTCGTACAGTTGTACTTTTATGATATTTTTATTTTTTAAATATTTTTATTTAATAACGAATAGTATATTTGTATGCATTTTATGTACTCATTGGAATGCTTATTTTTTTAAGTTTAAAAAAAAATATTTTATTATTATTATTGTATGAAATAAAATAACGACAACAATTTATTTACAATACTTCAAATATAAAGCGTAACATAAGTGACCACTTTTGCATCGTACAGCGAGTAATTTTGCAATTTAATTGCAGTTCTAATATTTTGTGACATCGCCCTTAGCTTTAATCACTTCTTTTAATCTATCAGGCATGGTTTTTATTAATTTCTGGCAATCCGTCGGGGAAATGGAGTCCCAAATCTCCTGTATTTTCAATTTAAACCCATTGGCATTGCTTTGGGGGTCGTTTTGTAATTTCTTTTTCATTATTCCCCACTACGACTCAATGGAATTGAGATCCGCACTGCTAGCCGGCCAATCAAGGAGGGAAATATCTTTTTCATTTAACCATGCCTTCGTTATTTTGGCTGTATGTGGTAGTGCACCATCTTGTTGGAAAATGTATTCATTTCCTCTACACAAGTTTGGGACTGATGTAAGCAAATTGTTTTTCAAAATTAAATGCCTTAACTGTGACATCAACGAAATGTAAATTTCCCACTCCTTGCGATGACATGCAACCCCATACCATAACGCTTGCAGGAAATTTTACAGTCCTTATGAAATGTTTCATTTTTATTTCTTATAACGTTCAGTCTAGAATCACCGACGCATACTTGAAATGTTAATTCACCACTAAAAATTACTGAATCCCATTGCCGTTGCAGAGAGGATGATCCTTAGCCCATAATAATCTCTTTTCCCTTTGCAAAGGGGTTAGCAGGGGTTTCTTCTTTGCCTAAAGATTTCAGTTAAAGGCAATAAATCACAAAACAGTGCATTACTATTAGAACCATTCCTTAACTTTTGGCGAGCGAACAGCTGATTAGAAAATATTAATTTGAGGTAAATAAAAAGTGGAAAAAAATTAAAAATAATAAAAAAGAAACAAATGGCTTTAGCTAGTGCGGCGCTTTGAGCTATTAAAAGACTAAAGGGCTTGGAAAAATAAAAGGAAGCATTGAAATTTATTTTTCCAGAAAAAAAAAATAACAGCTTTGTGATCGCCAAACAAAAAAATTGACAACTTGTTGTCAATTTTATTTTAGATAAAAAATGCAGCCATATCTGCTGACAAACTGAAATTTGACGTTTTCACTTGTATGTCATTTTAGAAGGCAGTTCGTGTGCATAACTGACTGCAAATTTATATGACACCATATGACTACCCGTTTTCATACAATTGCCAACAATTTGGACCAATTGACATTAAAAATGACATAGTGAAAACCATGCATTACAATGCAAAATTACTCGCTGTACGAAGCAAAAGTGGTCACTTATGTTAAGCTTTATATTTGAAGTATTGTAAATAAATTGTTGTTGAAATTTTATTTGATACAATAATAATAATAAAATATTTTTTTAAAACTTAAAAAAATAAGCTTTCCAATGAGTGCATAAAAAGCATACAAATATATTATTCGTTATTAAATAAAAATATTTAAAAATAAAAATATCATAAAAGTGCAACTGTACGAAGCAATAGTGGTTAGGGTAGTATATATATATATATATATATATATATATATGTGCTCGGCGCATGTTGCGGGGACGGTTTTTCGTTCCACAAGTTACTATGAAGACATTTTGTTACTTTGGGGACTGTCCTTAAACTTTTCGTTATTCCACTGTTTACACTGAAGACATTTTACTGGATACAGCGCATATTAAAGGGACTTTTTTGGCTGTTTATACAGATGTCTTCAAAGTATGGGCAATGAATATATATATATATACATATATATATATATATATATATATATATACATATATATATATATATATGCATAGCGCATGTTGCGGGGACGGGTTTTCGTTCCACAAGTTACTATGAAGACATTTTGTTACTTTGGGGACTGTCCTTAAACTTTTCGTTGTTCTACTGTTTACACTGAAGACATTTTACTGGATACAGCGCATATTATAGGGACTTTTTTGGCTGTATATACAGATGTCTTCAAAGTATGCATAATGAATATATATATATATATATATATATATATATATATATATGTGCATAACGCATGTTGCGGGGACAGGTTTTCGTTCCACAAGTTACTATGAAGACATTTTGTTACTTTGGGGACTGTCCACAAACTTTTCATTATTCTACTGTTTACACTGAAGACATTTTACTTGATACAGCTCATATATGCGCCGTATCCAGTAAAATGTCTTCAGTGTAAACAGTAGAATAATTAAAAGTTTGAGGACGGTCCCCATAGTACCAAAATGTCTTCATAGTAACTTGTGGAACGAAAACCCGTCCCCGCAACATGCTCTGTGCACATATATATATATATATATATATATATATATATATATATATATATATATATATATATATATATATATATATATATATATATATATATATATATATATATATATATATATTCATTGCGCATACTTTGAAGACAACTGTATATACAGCCAAAAAAGTCCCTATAAAATGCGCTGTATCCAGTAAAATGTCTTCAGTGTAAACAGTAGGATAACGAAAAGTTTAAGGACAGTCCCCAAAGTAGCAAAATGTCTTCATAGTAACTTGTGGAACGAAAAAACGTCCCCGCAACATGCGCCGAGCACATATATATATATATATATATATATATATGCCCCTTTTCTGCCCCTTCCAGTTGGGTTTTTCAAAACTCACATCTTAGCTGGTATCTGGACTGGAGAAAGAGTCTGCATACAAAATTTTAACTTCCTAGGTCCAATGGTTTGGGCAGGCCATAAATGGGGAGACTTTTCGCCCTTTAAGCCCCCATTTTTACACCGTCACTGGCCAAAATTCTAAAATGTACCTTATCAAGGAGTTAGCACATACTCCCAGGAAGGCATATTTCAAATTTATAGCTAAAGGGGTTTGGGCAGGCCGTGAAAGGGGAGTTTTTGCGGACGTCTACGCCATAGGGGTAACCTGCATACCAAATTTCAGCCTCCTAGCTCTTGCGGTTTTGGCTGGGCGATGTTGAATGAGTGAGTCAGTCAGTAATGTTATTCCTTTATATATAGATGAATTTTATGTAAAAATCGAGATGCATTAAACCCGACCCCCGCAGATATCGATGAAATTTTGTTCATAGCTAAATTTGATCAATACAAACAAACTTTCATTTTTAGAAATGACTTTTTTGCGATTTTTTGGGCGTGGCACAGTGGGAAAGTTTTCGAAAAAATGCGAAAATGGTCGAAAAGAGTTCCATTTAAACTACAATAACTCAGAATCGGCTGAACCGATTTACATGATCTTGGTATCATTAAAAAAATATTTTAACAGGCTTTATGACACATTACACAAAGAAAATTTAACAAAAAGAAAATTTTAACTAACGAAAAATCCAAAAAGATCAAGGGTTTTTTTACAGTGTATTATTTTTTTAGAAAGGTTTATCCTTCACCTATACCATATCAAAAAATAAAAATGGGTTCTTTTTTAGTTTTTTTTCATAATTTATTAAGTAGTGTCACTTCTAGCAATTGCCCTTATATTTTATATTTACAGGTAAAATAAATAAACATTGTCCCAGGAAAATTGTGAATATGTCGTAAAATTATTATTATTATAGTCGAATCCATCGCTCGATGTATCTATTACAACAACCTCAATTTCCTTTGTAGTGGAAAAAATGTCGGAGAGTTGTTCGTAGTATGGACATATTTTAAGCACCTTATCTGCACATACACAAAAAATATATAACTATTAAACATCACAAGTTAAAACAGACAAATAAATTACCTTTGACAGTAGTTGTACCATCACCGTCTTCAACTCCAGCACCTGTATAACTGCTCCATGCATCAGCCTTTTGCAAACTGCCTTTAAGATGACGAACTTTGCATTTTAAAATATTCCAACTTGCGTCAATTTTTGTTTCTTCAAACAATTTTTTATAATATAGCTAGGCGGTTGGTTTCTGCAATTTAATATTCACAAACGAAAAATTATCATGCATAAATGAATATGTATATCGTCGCTACCATGTCAAACTATCTAAAGTAGCATGGACTTACTATCATACCATGGGCTTGCATAGCATTATGATAGTTTCACAAGGTAGAGTTTATAAAACGCTTACCTCTAAATTTCTGTGAACCTGCATATAGCTTAAAAGCTTTTTTATTTATTTCTTTGTCCATTTTTTGACTTCGTTTTCCCGTTTTCGTTTACGGATTGCATTAGACACTGAAAAAGGAATATAAATGAAATATTAATTTATATTTTTGTTTTGTGAACAAATTATTTTTACTTACTTGCGCTCATTTTTATTGATTTTTTTATAAATAAAACACAGATGTGAATGCCAATGCTACCAACATTCAAAATAAAATCTGAGATGCCATTTGCTGAAAAGTTTTTTTTTTTTGTGCTGCCAGTTAGTTAAATTTGTACTGTTTTCCAACACTGGAAATAAGCATGTAACCACATAATCTGTAAACAAGGGTATAGGTTGCGCAAAGTTGGTTATTTTCTTTTAATGTATTTTGTTGTTGTTGATATAAGCATTTAACCACATAACCAGCCTACCATGAACGACCTTATTACTCATTTTCTATTAAAAATTTCACACATTCGTATTGAATTGTGAATTTAAGCATTAAATTTATTAAAATAATACTTTTCTGAGACCATAAGTTAAGAAAAACAATATTTCTGATATAATAATTTAGTTTCATGAAAAGGTATTTTTAGTCTGGTATTTTTACATTCTCCTGCTTTTTCCGTAGCGCTGATCCTCACAATTTTTTCCATTTAATTCAAAAAAATAGTGTTTGCTATTTGTTAATGCGAAAAGTGCTAAACTAATTTTCTCATTACCCCGTCATTGCAATCCCACAACTCCCAAAATTAGGCATATTAAAATGCTGAATGTTGTGAATATTTTACGATCCAAATTGCTTAATTATCTTGATTCTGCTTAATTTTCTAATGTCAACATTAAACCTGTCATAGATACTATTTCCGTTTTTTAGCTTAAGTTTTATTCCTTATTATTTCAACATCAATCAGGGTAAGATTGTTCTCCATTTTGTTTTCATAAATAAATTGTCCATTTTTTCCGAACATTGATTAATTTGTTTCCAATTCTTTTTTTCGATTCATTTCATATTGGGGCTTTTTATTTAAACCTTCTGAGCAATAAAATCACCATTTGATTTTATTGCTACTCAGAGCAGTTTGGTAAATCCAGTTTCTTACAGTCCAGATACCATTCCCTTTACATCGCAAGAGGTCTTAACATTTGGCCCATCGAACCGGATAATTTCTGTGGAAACATTACCAACAACATTTCTCTGATATTGCTACTCACATTTTTTGGAAATAATTGGAGCAACATATTTACACACATACATTACGTACATCAAAAACAGGTTCGTTTGTTTTCTTTTGCTTATTTTTTGAGTGTTTGATATAGTGCAATAGGGAAAAAGAATTTATTTAAATTTTGCCTTTACTGCTACCATACACGCAGCCTGCATAAAATTATTTAAAGAATAAAATTCAATTAAAAATTGATAAAAAAAATATTGAAATAAAGATAAATAAAATATCCAAGTGACAATCGGAAATAGATTTCAATATAAAATTTAAAAGAAAATTGTTAAAAATAAATTATAAAAAAAAGAAAAAGGCCGTAAATTGCAATACAAGTCTGCCAAGAAATTGTGGAGTGGAAGGTATCATCGGGATTATTTGTGTCTTAGCATATTCCGAGTAAGTGAGCCATATATTTTTCTCGGTGAGTCTACAAAAATTTATTTTTAATAGACGCGCATTTTTAAATTGTACATACTGTAACGACGAGTTTTCCTCCGGTCGCTGGGGTATAGCTCGCGGTGGTCCGGGTCGCTGCAGAAATTTTTATTCGCATAGACAGAGAGTGAAATAAAAAAACGGTTAGTTTTCTATTTAATAAAGGGAATCTTTATTTAGTACAATTCATTCTTTTTCGTTAGTTTTAACAATTCAGACCAAATTTGTAAATAATAGTGGATTTCAGAGAAACCTGGACTAGGCACTTCCCCTTTTTGAGTTGAGCATACATTCGTCCTTAGGAGAGACCTAGCGTAGGCACCTCTCTCTAATTCACGGAGCAAACACAATTTATACCCTTACTGGAGAAACCTGGCGTAGGCACTTCTCTCTACTTCACGGGGGCAAACACAATTTATCGAGAAACCTGGCGTAGGAACTTCTCTTTAAACGCGATGATCGCACTATGTATATTTCCACTAGAGAAACCTGGCGAAGGCACTTCTCTCGGATTCACGGGGCAAACACAATTTATAGAGAAACCTGGCGTAGGAACTTCTCTTTAAACGCGATGATCACACTATGTATATTCTTACTAGAGAAACCTGGCGAAGGCACTTCTCTCTGATTCACGGGGCAAACACAATTTATATCCTTACTAGAGAAACCTGGCGTAGGCACTTCTCTCTCATTCACGGAGCAAAAGCAATTTATCGAGAAACCTGGCATAGGAACTTCTCTTTAAACGCGATGATCACAATATGTATATTTTCACTAGAGAAACCTGGCGAAGGCACTTCTCTCTGATTCACGGGGCAAACACAATCTGTAGAGAAACCTGGCGTAGGAACTTCTCTTTACACGCGATAATCACACTTATGTATATTTCACTAGAGAAACCTGGCGAAGGCACTTCTCTCTAATTCACGGGGCAGACACAATCTATAGAGAAACCTGGCGTAGGAACTTCTCTTTAAACGCGATAATCCCACTATGTATATTTACACTAGAGAAACCTGGCGTAGGAACTTCTCTTTCAACGCGATAATCACACTATTTATATTTGCACTAGAGAAACCTGGCGTAGGAACTTCTCTTTCAACGCGATAATCCCACTATGTATATTTGCACTAGAGAAACCTGGCGTAGGAACTTCTCTTTCAACGCGATAATCACACTATTTATATTTGCACTAGAGAAACCTGGCGTAGGAACTTCTCTTTCAACGCGATAATCACACTATTTATATTTGCACTAGAGAAACCTGGCGTAGGAACTTCTCTTTCAACGCGATAATCCCACTATGTATATTTACACTAGAGAAACCTGGCGTAGGAACTTCTCTTTAATTCGCGACAAAACAAGGAAACCTTAGCTAGGCACTTCCTATGGTCGATGTGTACACGGCCACCGCCATCGACTGACTGCCTTTTTCTTCTCGGTGATGCTGTTTATATTCTTATTATTGCTTGTGGTGGGTATGTGTTCGGCTACACACCTCGGTGAGGTGTGTTTCCTATTGAGGCACTAACAACATTAAGACAAACAGGTTTTTTTGTTTATTGGTGGTGTGATTATTAATTCTCAAATAGAAACACTTCATTTGTCATTATATAAGAATAATAATAATAATAATAATGATAAAAATAAAGATTAATTCTTGTGTTTGGAAAAGACAGTACAGAAAATAAAAGTATTTCAATATACAACTTATTCGTGGTGTTGATGAAAATGAGTGTGCACGATTTTCATCATCACACTTCCTCCTTCCATTAGGGGAGGGAAACAAAAAAAGGTTCTAGATTCGCTTGACTAGGAATTTCTGCCCAAAGTTTTTCATCGTTATGCGGTACCTAGCTTGGTCCGCCACTGTAATTGTGCGCTGCGTGTACTTACTCCTCGAGATGGACTTCATTTCCTGGGCGACCTGGCTTACCATGGACTGGACGGCTGGAGTTAGACCCTCTATGCCAATAATGGGAAACTGTTGCTTTGGTGGTGGTGGACTCTCTTTTCGAGTTTTTGTTAATCGATAGTTTACCCTTTCCTTTATGGTATCCTCATCACTTGAGCTTATGTCTTCGGCCCCCGGGATTGTGATAAGTCGTGGGGACTCATCGTCCGATTCACTAGAAGAAGTCGGGTAAATGAGGTCCGCGATGGAGATTTTGCGAGGAGGAGTGTCCTGACGTTTTGCTGGGGAAGAAGTTTCTGACGACGACGGGTATACTTGATGGTAAATGGCCGCGTTAGTACCTCTGGGCATTATGTCGATGGTACCCGAGGATCCGAGCTCCGAGGACCAGGAGGACGCGAACTCCGATTTCCGATTCGCTCGATATTCTGCGACTGGTCCGGTTTCGTCGTATAACAGCATTTACGTTAATTTCGTCCTCTGATTCCTCCGTTTGCATGACAGCTGTTGTGGTTTTTGACTCATGGTCCAACTCCTCTACGTCGGAAATGGGGGAGGTCGTAGGCCGGTATGGTGAGTGATTTCCTCGCGTGGAATTCACCATTTGTTGTGCCATTGATGGGGGGATTCTTTTCAGCCGGATGACGCATCTCGGGAGTTTTGTGTCTGATGTTGTGGCAGTCTTATTGGGTTGACTTTCGGTCTTTTTAACTCTCTTTTGGTGGTGGTTTTTACTATTTTTCGGCGAAACCATTGGGTGGCTTGTTCCCTTTCTGCCCGACCTTTGACAACCTGGAGGATTGTTTATCAGAATCGTGCGTCGGCCCTGTGATTGTGCTGCCAGAAGTTTGTTACGAAATTGGTTTTTACTTTTTTCGAATTTGTCTTCTTCGGTCATCTTGAGATGGTAGGGGTTTTCTTCTGTGGTTTCTACTGTTGTTGGACCTGTGAGAGAAAAGAGATAACGAAAACAAATAATTAGTACGGACAGTTATGGTTGTTTTACGGGTCTTTTGTGCGTGAAAAGGGTTTCATTTCACTGAGGTGTGCGGTTTTGAGGGTATTATTATCTTGGTCCCGGAGTTGTGCAATGACGGGCGATATAAAATTCACCACTTTGTATGGGCCTATGTACTTGGGTGCCAGTTTGGCAGCAAAACTGTCGATGGCACTGGATAATGGATGATTTTTGAGCCACACCAAATCACCGATTTTGGGCGTCCAGGTCCGTCGTCGTAGGTTATAGTGCCGACGCTGATCCTGAGCACTCTTGCTCATTTGATGTCGCACTATTTGAAAGACCTCCTTTAGATTACTCGCCCTTTCTTCTGGACTAGTGTTAGTCGCGCCAGTTCCGGTGGAAACTTCGTCATAAAGGGCCTTGGGTAACCGGGGCTCTCGGCCTTGGACGAGATAGGCTGGGCTGTATCCCGTAGATTCGGAGTTGCTTGTGTTAAGGGCTAGACTCAACTCGGGGAGAGACTCGTCCCATTGATTGTGATGATGGCGTGAAATTTGTGCTATCATTCGTTTAATGGATCGATTAGCCCGCTCTGTGGGGTTCTCTTGGGGGCAATAAGGCGCTGAAAATTGTTGGCAGACCCCGACTTCCTTCAAATAAGTTTGGAGGGCTTTGCTGGTAAATTGACTTCCATTATCAGTGATGATCATCTTTGGTGTTCCAAATCTGGCCAGAATCTTTTCTCGAAATGCTTTGATGACACCCTGGGTCGTGGCTTTCCGTAGAGGTGTAAGTTCGACCCATTTTGAAAAACGGTCAAAAAATACCAACAACATGGTATTGCCATGCTTCGATCTGGGCAGTGGACCTATGAAATCGGCACAGAGTACGGACCAAGGTTCTTCCGGTATCTGGACCAGCATTTCGCCAGCAGGGGCGACTTGGTTGGGCTTATATTGTTGGCATGATTCACAGCTGCGGACGAACTTGGCCACATCGCGATACATTCCAGGCCAATAATATCGGCTGCTGACTCGGATGTTTGTCTTCCGTATTCCAAGGTGCCCAGCCGTGGGTTGACTATGGTTTTCTTCTAAGACTCGTTGGCGTTGGGGGGTGGCGACACAGAGTTTCCATGGGGTATGGTCATCATTATTAGTGGTCTTTGGGATGTGCCTGAATAGCTCGTTACCAATGATGGCGTAATCTGGGTATTTTTCTCTTCCCTTTTTCTCGTTAGCCACTTACAGGTAGGGTGTGGCCCGTCTGCCTCCAGGACCCTGTTAAGTGTTTCCATGGGTTGTCGGGAGAGGGCATCTGCGACTACGTTGTGTTTCCCTTTACGATATTGAACCGTAAAACTGTATTGCTGAAGTTCGAGAGCCCACCGGGCCAGACGCCCGGTCGGGTTATCAATATCCGTATGCCCCATATGATGGCCAAACATTCCTTCTCTGTTGCTGAGTAGTTTTTCTCTGCGGGATTCAGGCTCCGACTGGCGTACGCTATAACGCGTTCGGCACCTTCTAGGTCTTGGGTAAGTACCGCACCCAATCCATAGTCACTTGCGTCTGTCTGTAGCACAAAAGGCTTGGAAAAATCGGGACACGCTAGTACCGGGGCCTCAGTTAGCTTTGTCTTGAGGGTCTCGAAGGCACTCTGTTGGTCCGTTGACCATTTCCAATGTCTCCCTTTCTTCAACATTGATGTAAGTGGTTTAGCAATGGTGGCAAAATCGGGAACAAAGCGTCGATACCATGAGGCCACTCCTAGGAATCTTCGTACCTCTCGAACACAGGTGGGCGGAGTCATTTCACGGATGGCAGCGACCTTGTCAGGATCAGTATGGATTCCCCTTTCACTTATTACATGACCCAAGTATTTTGTCTCCCTCTTGAAGAAATCACATTTCTGAGGGTTTATGCGAAGATTTGCGGCTCGCAGTCTTCTGAACACTTTGTCTAGATTTTGAACATGTTCTTCTAAAGTTGTCCCAATAACGATAATGTCATCCAAATAAGCGAAAGCAAATGGCTCGAGGTCGGGGCCGATAACGCTATCCAGTGCTCTTTGGAAGGTAGCCGGGGCGGAGTGAAGACCAAAGGGCATGACTCGCCATTGATACAAACCCCTTCCTGCTACGGTGAAAGCTGTGTATTTCTTGCTCTTTGGTTCCAGAGGTATTTGCCAATATCCATCCTTCAGATCCAGACTGCTTACGTACTTGGCCTCTCGTAGGCGATCTAGAATGGTGGAAATTCTAGGTAGTGGATACGCGTCAGGTTCTGATTTACTGTTTAAGTGACGAAAGTCCATGCATAGTCTCCAAGACCCATTCTTCTTCTGAGCGAGGGTTATTGGGGAGCTATATGGACTTCGTGATGGTTCTATGTACCCTGCTACCAGGAGCTCGTTTATTTTTGTGTCAATTATGGCTTGCATTGCGGGGTTTCTTGCTGCGTACCTCAGTTTAAAAGGCCTATCATCCTTCATTATAATTTTATGTTGGGCGATGTTGGATGGTCCTTGAATCTGAAGGAATTTTTCCAATTCCTTTTCTAAAAAACTGTTTATACTACTGGGAATTGGGGAATGAATTGCACTTACCGAAGCGTGGTCTGATGAATTTAACAACTGCTCTTGAGCAGAACTACTCGGTGGTGTTTCTAGCTGGTCTGATGAATTTGGAACCTGGCTGCTAGTTGTAGAGCTCTCGGAGGTGATGTGTCGATTAAATTCCTCGTTGTTGGGAGGTGAATCGTCATTGGTAAGTAGGGGTAGTTCGTAGGTAATGCCTGCGCAAGTGATGGTTGTTTTGCAGCCTCTGAGAAATGTTAAACCTAGGATCATCTCTTCCTTTGCTCCGGGCATAACCAGGAATGTAACCGTGGAGCGACAGTTGCCTAATTCTACTATTGTCTCGATGGTTTTGTTGATAGTACGAGATGACCCATCCGCTAGTTCTATGTTGATGTTGTGTGACCGCCACCCACACTTTAGTTCGAGTGTATGTGCCATTTTTTCATTAATAAAGCTGCTTGTGGCACCGGTGTCGATAGTTGCCGAGACCATTTGACCATCTATATCGACCCTGGCCACAAGTCGGTCTCGTATTAAACTGAGTGATGTTTTTAGTGGTGAGGGCCGTATACCTGTGGACCCGTATCCCCTCGTTTGATATGGGCCCGACGTTCGTTTCCCGAGTGTTGGCGGCAACATTGAATTGTCCGAACTCCTCGGCGACCACAATCCCAACAGAAGAGGACGGATTCGTTTTGGCACTCGGTCATGAAATGGCCATCTTGTCCACATCGTCGACATGCAGTCCGTGGGTTTATTATTTTATCCGGATCACCTCGGAGTTGTTCTGGGGTGGTAATAAGTCTATGTTGCTCTCGCCCAGGTGGGGTGGTGGGTATGCACTCCAGGTCTTCGGCTAGTTCCAACAGTTCCTCCAAAGTTTTAAAATCTTTTCTCCGGATATACCATAGATATTCCGGGGAGGAATTTCGGAAAATTCGTTCCAGTTGCTGTTTCTTGGTGTAGTTACTGTGTCGCATTAGGTTTTGCATAGCAAGTGTATATACCTTGTAGGGTTCTTTGTTCTTCTGGTGACGTTTGCGGATCTCGTCCTCGAGTCGTTCCATATATCTTGGAGGAAGGAAGAATTTGAAAAAATCTCTCTTAAAATCAGCCCATGTAGTCCATTGTTGATTATTATTGCGGAACCAAATTAGGGCCTTCTCCGTTAGTACTTCTGGCAACATCTTGGGTAAGATGTTAAATTCTATTGTGTACATTCCCGCCAATTCTTCCATCCTTTCGATGAAATCCAGCGGCTTCCGATCGCCTCCAAACTTTATACCCCATTTCCGGATTTGTTCGGCTGTTATCACTAAATCTAGGCGCCGCAATACTGGCGATCTTATACTTGTGGCTATGGCGGTGTTCTCGTCATCTAATCGGTTTTCTTTTGGCGGATTCGTGCCATCTAGGTTTTCCGCGTTCGTGATTGTAATTGAAGGTGTTTTCTGAGGGGTAAATCCGGAGGAGGCTGATTCGTGTTTGGCTTGTAGTATGAGTAGTTTTTCGCGGACTTCCGGTTTGTGTTCGCCGCCTAGGAATGTTGCGAACCGTTTACGGAGTTCATCTACGCTCCCCGAGGTGCCTATACCGACATCGGCGAGGTAGAGGACAAGGTCCTCTTTGCGAAGGGAATAAGCCCATGAAACCCGTAACATGACGTTTTTTTTTTTTTTTTTTTTTTTTTTTTTTTTTTTTTACGAGTTCACGATTCTTATTTTAACAAAAAAAAATAATAATTTTTTTTTTTTTTTTAATTTTTTTTTTTGACGAATTCACGATTCTTATTTTATCAAAAAAAACAAATTAATTCTTCAACTACAGTCTTCAAAGTTACTATTAAGGAAATAAAAATTTTTTTTTTTTTTTGTTTTTTTTTTTTTCTTTTTTTTTGGAACAGAAATTTCCCCAAAAAGATTAAAAATATTCCTTTCCTTTCACAAAATTTATAAAAATTCCCTTTTTTCCCAAAAAAAAATTCTTTTAAATCTTTAATGAGAACTTGTCAAAAAAAAAAATTTCCTTTAGTTTTTTTTTTTCCTTTTTTTCCACAAAAAAAAATTTACTATAAGTTTTACTGATCCCGGAGTTTGTAAAAAAAAATTCGAAAACGTTCACTCCTCTATTCACAAAAATTTCGTTTTTTAATACACTTTTTTTTCCTGAAAATATTACCGAACTATTTATATATTATTCTTTTCTCACCTTTCTTCTTTTTTTCCTTTTTTTTTTTTTTTTTGTTCTTTATTTACGCTTATTATAATAATTTTTTTAAAGAAATTATTACCAAATAATTTATTAAGTTTCCGTGGATACACCCGCACGCGTCGATGGTCACAATCAAACTGAATGTTGTAGTCAGTTGTTTGATTTAATGAAAGTGCATCTAATCTTAGCTTGCAATGTACCGATGTGAGTTGTTTACCCACTGTTGTAAAAGGGCATCGTGTGTGGTGAGTTTGTCAAACCCGACTCACCCACAATATGTAATGGTGGCCTCCTTGTATGCCGAGTGACTCTCCCATATAAACGAAAAAAACTGATACCAGCGCTGCCAACTGTGACAATCTATCTGCCTTTTGAGATCAAGTTCGTTAAAATTACGACTAATAGTTTTCTTCTTTTCTAACATGCGTTAGAGTAAAAGATTATGATTTTATTATTTTTAAGATGCAAGCTTTAGAAAGTTATTTGAAATTAACTCGAATTTCCGAAAACAAATAAGCTGGGAATTCTGGGGTTTTAAAAAAAATTATGAAAAATTTTATATTTTAAATTGTGGATTTTTGCTAGGTTTTTTTTTCAAAAAAAAAATTTTTTTTTTTTTTTCTACCGAAACCTAATATGGGGGAACAACTAATATGTCATGGATTCACTTATTTACGTATGACGGCTTTGATGATTTATCCCCAAAAACAAAATGGGTAGGCAGTACACAGAACTTGTACTAAACAAAGTTCCCTTTTCTTTGTTTTTTTTTTTTTTTATTTAATTTGTTCTCCACTCTCACGTCCCTGCTCGGGCGCCACTGTAACGACGAGTTTTCCTCCGGTCGCTGGGGTATAGCTCGCGGTGGTCCGGGTCGCTGCAGAAATTTTTATTCGCATAGACAGAGAGTGAAATAAAAAAACGGTTAGTTTTCTATTTAATAAAGGGAATCTTTATTTAGTACAATTCATTCTTTTTCGTTAGTTTTAACAATTCAGACCAAATTTGTAAATAATAGTGGATTTCAGAGAAACCTGGACTAGGCACTTCCCCTTTTTGAGTTGAGCATACATTCGTCCTTAGGAGAGACCTAGCGTAGGCACCTCTCTCTAATTCACGGAGCAAACACAATTTATACCCTTACTGGAGAAACCTGGCGTAGGCACTTCTCTCTACTTCACGGGGGCAAACACAATTTATCGAGAAACCTGGCGTAGGAACTTCTCTTTAAACGCGATGATCGCACTATGTATATTTCCACTAGAGAAACCTGGCGAAGGCACTTCTCTCGGATTCACGGGGCAAACACAATTTATAGAGAAACCTGGCGTAGGAACTTCTCTTTAAACGCGATGATCACACTATGTATATTCTTACTAGAGAAACCTGGCGAAGGCACTTCTCTCTGATTCACGGGGCAAACACAATTTATATCCTTACTAGAGAAACCTGGCGTAGGCACTTCTCTCTCATTCACGGAGCAAAAGCAATTTATCGAGAAACCTGGCATAGGAACTTCTCTTTAAACGCGATGATCACAATATGTATATTTTCACTAGAGAAACCTGGCGAAGGCACTTCTCTCTGATTCACGGGGCAAACACAATCTGTAGAGAAACCTGGCGTAGGAACTTCTCTTTACACGCGATAATCACACTTATGTATATTTCACTAGAGAAACCTGGCGAAGGCACTTCTCTCTAATTCACGGGGCAGACACAATCTATAGAGAAACCTGGCGTAGGAACTTCTCTTTAAACGCGATAATCCCACTATGTATATTTACACTAGAGAAACCTGGCGTAGGAACTTCTCTTTCAACGCGATAATCACACTATTTATATTTGCACTAGAGAAACCTGGCGTAGGAACTTCTCTTTCAACGCGATAATCCCACTATGTATATTTGCACTAGAGAAACCTGGCGTAGGAACTTCTCTTTCAACGCGATAATCACACTATTTATATTTGCACTAGAGAAACCTGGCGTAGGAACTTCTCTTTCAACGCGATAATCACACTATTTATATTTGCACTAGAGAAACCTGGCGTAGGAACTTCTCTTTCAACGCGATAATCCCACTATGTATATTTACACTAGAGAAACCTGGCGTAGGAACTTCTCTTTAATTCGCGACAAAACAAGGAAACCTTAGCTAGGCACTTCCTATGGTCGATGTGTACACGGCCACCGCCATCGACTGACTGCCTTTTTCTTCTCGGTGATGCTGTTTATATTCTTATTATTGCTTGTGGTAAGTATGTGTTCGGCTACACACCTCGGTGAGGTGTGTTTCCTATTGAGGCACTAACAACATTAAGACAAACAGGTTTTTTTGTTTATTGGTGGTGTGATTATTAATTCTCAAATAGAAACACTTCATTTGTCATTATATAAGAATAATAATGATAATAATAATAATAATGATAAAAATAAAGATTAATTCTTGTGTTTGGAAAAGACAGTACAGAAAATAAAAGTATTTCAATATACAACTTATTCGTGGTGTTGATGAAAATGAGTGTGCACGATTTTCATCATCACAATACATTTGAAAAAAATAATAAAGTTTTTTCATCATAAAGGGTTATTTATAGTGGCATATACCTAGTATATTTTCGAAAAATATACGTGAATCGAACATGTTTGATTGAATTCCCGCGTTTTTTCTTTTATCCCATGATTCTACATGTATACATTTTCCCCTTTTTTTACAGCTTTTTAAAATCTCCAAAAACTTGTTTAAGTTCTCATCCTTTACCTATTTACATACCAAACCAAAAAGTACATAATTTTCTATAGAGTATGTTGCTCTCTCACGAACTTTTTAGTACTCTCTTAGAACACGAACATAGTTTGGCGGCAACAAAGGTGAGTCTTGGTCGGCAACTTTTAGTAGTGTTTAGCGGTGCTGCCATATAACCAATTTTAACTATTTTTTTTACCATTTTTGGGATGCTAAAGATTTTTCAGATTATTTCATAAAAAAAATGTTTTTTTATTTTGTATGTATTTTTTTAGATAAATATAATATTTGTTTAATATACTATTTCTTTTTACTAAAATTAGACATGCCTAATAAAGTAAAAAAATACAACAAAAATTTGCAATTGTGTTAAAAAATAGTTACGAATTCAAACATAACATTGTGACATGAAAAGTATTTAAGTGTGTACACACACATTGACCAACTATGTCTATTCATATCCATTATTTCCCATTTCTATGGTAAAAATATATAATAAAGAGAATAAATATTCTATTAATTGTTGCAACATATAACTAAAAACCTATAAAAAATGCAATAATTTGAAAAAAAATTGTTTTTATGAAAAAACTGGTAAACAGTTAAGAATCCCAAAAACTGGGATAAAAAATTACAGTGTTTATGTGGCAGCACTGCATACACCAAATTTAATGTTTTTCAACACTTTAGCAACTTTGAAAATGTTGCCCTCTCATTTAAAAATGCTGCCGCTGAACTCTGTACCATGTTGAATTTCTGGTAGAGCGGGTAAAATACTCTATAGAAAATTATATACTTTTTGACCAAACATACGCGATCACTTTCCCCTTTAATCAAAACTAATCATTTGAAATACATTCACTCAATCTCTTTTCTATTTCTCCTCCTACGTATTAATCATACATTACAAATGGTCCACTCTTAACAAACATTTTTTAAATTCACTGTGGGTTCATTTTCTCAATACCAATAATAATAATTTAAAAAAAGAGAGTTTCAAACGTCTCACTTTTTTTGCAGTATTATTCCAATAATACATCAATTGACAACCCAGTCAACAATTTCGCATAAACTAGAAAAAACTAGTTTATTAGTGAAAAATTTAAAATTGGTTTTTGCAAATTATACAAAGGTTTTATACAATTTAATTTCAATTTTCCATTAAAATAACAAAATGCAATCTACTTCTCAATTCAAAACAAAATTTCAAAAATAATTAAATTAAATTCAACTTTTTTTATAAATAAAAAATAAAAACATTTATTTCGAGTTAAACGCCTAATTGAACATCGGGTTATCATACATTGTCCATAATAAAAGGCAAAAATTAAACCGACTGGTGATATTACAGAAAAATTGTACACAAAATTATTTTTGGTTTGACACGTAACTGTCTCTTTTTGCATGTTGGGTAACAAGAGCCTACACACAAACGCCTAACGTTACACATTGTCAACATTCTCGTATATATAACAACAAACTCGTATATATAAGTTTTTATTGTTGGAAAAAAATTATATAATTTCCCTGAAGAAGTCACCCAATGTGGTGACGAAATATTGGAGGAAAAGAAATAATAAATAATCATTATTATTATTTTTTATAAAAGGATCTTGAACTCGATTTTAAGTAATAATATATTGAAACTATTCCACTTAACTAATAAAACCAAGGGTGAAGCGCGAGAAATAGTCAAAAAGAGTCCACTTACTAATCAGGGTTTTGACTTAGCATGGACAAATCTTTGCACTCGTTTTGAAAATCGGAGGGTACTGGTCAATGGTCAACTCAAGACTCTCTTTCATCTTCCGAACATAAATTCCGAATCTGGGCAAGCGATAAAAGATCTTCAATGGGACATAAACTCCTGTATTTCTACACTTCAGCTATATGATATCGATGTCAATAGTTGGGATCCTATTTTTGTTTTTTTATGCTCAAGTCGTCTTCCTGATAGTACACTCAACCTATGGGAACAAGGTCTTAGTGACAAAACCTCCATGCCAAAATGGGCTGATCTGGATTCATTTTTAACTAATCGGTACAGAACATTAGAATCTGTTTTTGAAATTCGTAACCTGACTAGTATCCAGTCAGGTGATTCCAAATCGAAAAATCCTAATAAATCCTCCAACTATTCGAATGCCTCCAAAAAGATCAGCTCTTTTCAAGATAATGTCTTAGGTCCACAATGTTCTCTATGCCCTAAAGAACTCCATACAATTCGAAAGTGTCCCGTTTTCTTAAAAATGAACTACACTCAGAGATTCAATGAGATAAAAAAGCAAAACTTATGCTTGAATTGTTTTTCAAAAACTCAAAAATTGTAACAGCAAACATAGTTGTTATCAATGTCGTGAACGCCACAATACTTTACTCCATAGAAATTCGTATGACTCGAGCTTGAATCCGACTATGCCTAGCACACACTCCAATTCTCATTTAAATCCAAACTCAGCTCCTTTTTCAAATAATTCGACTTCTAGATCAATACAGTACACTTCTAGTTCTGGAGCTGAGATCGTTCAATCCTGTTTCGCTACTAATTCTAAGGGAGTTCTGCTAGGTACAGCAATAGTCCATGTATGTTATTTAAATATGAAATACCAAGCTCGGGCGCTTATAGATTCCGGGCCCGAAGGGACCTTTATATCCGAACGTTTATTCCATCTCTTAAAACTACCGTTTAAACGAACAAATGCTCAGGTTTCCGGATTAAATAATACCATTTCTGCAACGAGAATGCTCTTTTGTACTTGGCTCTCTATTCGACGATAATATTGGAATTTCTGCAAATGCATTAGTTGTTCCAAATTTAGCAGGTAATCTGCCATCCCAATCTATCGAATCAGCAGCATTTTGCAACCTTCCTCAAATTCAGCTAGCTGATCCAAACTTTTATAAAAGTTCAAAGATTGATATATTGATTGGTGGTGACCTTTTTCCATCCATCATGCGTTCTGGTTTTAAGCATGAAGTTTGTTGTTCCTTAATGGCACAGGAAACCATCTTCGGATGGATTCTTACTGGTCCGGTTTCACTTAATTCTAATACATCCAATTCCAGACTGGCTTCCTATATGTGTGAAATCTCTTTGGGAGGTGGATAATCTTCCACGGAAGAACTTTCAGTCCCCTCCGACAAATTTTGCGAAGATCTTTACATCAGAACCACAAAGAGAAATGAATATGGTCGATATGTTGGGTCTCTTCCATTTAAAGAAGGTTTTCCTGAAAAGCTAAATGTCGGACAGTCTAAAATCAGCGCTATGGCACAATTTTATAGAAACGAAGCTAGATTGCTTCGAACTCCAACGTTCAAACAAGAATATGATAAAGTTGTTGAAGAATATATTCAACTAAATCATATGTTTGAATTAACTGCTCCAGAATTTGTCAAAACGCCAGCGCACTTCTACTTACCTCACCATGCGGTAATAAAATTTGAGAGTACAACCACAAAAGTTCGAGTGGTTTTTCATGCATCTTCCGCATCTTCCGCATCTTCCAATTCACTAAGTTTGAATGACATTCTTCACAGAGGTCCAATTCTTCAAACGGACCTAACACTGTTGATCCTAAAATGGCGTTTCTTTCGATATGTGTTCAATGCGGACATCCAGAAGATGTACCGACAAATTTTGTTAAATCCAGAACAGAGTCCTTATCAAAGAATTTTTTTCAGAAAAGATCCGAACGGTATTGTCCAAGATTATGAATTAAAAACCGTAACCTTTGGAGTCAATTGCGCTCCGTATTTAGCTATTCGAACTATTTTCCAACTAGCTGACGATGTAGATTCCATTTATCCAATGGCTAGTAATATTCTCCGGAACTACATGTATGTCGATGATGCACTTGCTGGTGCTCATTCGATTTCCGAAGCAATCAAAGCTAAAAATGAGTTAGTTATTGCTCTCCAGTCAGCGGGTTTTTCTTTGAGAAAATAGACAGCAAACTCGAAAGATAACTTGGCAGATTTTCCAGCTGATCACTTACTAATTAAAGACTTTCTCGAATTCGATGACAGTAGTACAGCTAAAACTTTAGGCGTCCGATGGAATGCTCTATCTGATTCATTTTATTTTACTACAAAGCCTTTAGTTGAATCCTCATCATTCACTAAGCGAGAAGTCTTATCACAGATCGCAAAACTATTTGATCCTGCCGGATGGTTATCTCCTTGCATTGTTATTGCCAAAATCCTTATGCAGAAAATATGGATTGAGGGCACAGACTGGGATGAATCCCTTTCCCCAGAGTCCCTTTCTCAATGGAAAATGTTCCAATCCAATTATCCAGTCATTAATCAAATCCAAATTCCTCGATGGATGCTGAAATCCAGTTCCATGGGTACTGTGATGCATCCGAAAAGGCATACGCAGCAACATTACATATTCGAATAGCTAATGGCAATTCTATTTCCACTCACTTGGTATCCTCTAAAACCAAGGTAGCTCCTGTCAAAACTCTTTCTGTTCCCAGATTAGAGCTTTGTGGAGCTGTTCTTTTGGCCGAAATGATAGATAATCTTATTCCAAGATTAGATATAGAAAAGTACACAATTTTTTGTTGGACTGACTCCACAATAGTCCTCTCATGGCTCGCTAAGCCCCCGTGTTTCTGGTCAACCTTTGTTGCAAACAGAGTCTTTAAAATAATTCAGATTATAGATCCACAACAATGGCACCATGTTTGTTCTGAAGATAATCCTGCAGACTTAGCTAGTCGAGGACTTTGCCCTCAGGAACTTATTGGTAATAACCTCTGGTGGCATGGACCAAAATGGTTCAAAGACTCTGATAATCCTTGGTTTGGTAATGAATCTAAAATTCCTTCAGAAACCGAACTAGAAAAGAAATCTGTTAAAGTTCAGTTTTCATATTATCAAAAATTTCAAGATATTTTGGAACGGTTTTCCTCATGCCAAAGAGCAATGCGAGTCATGGCCGATTCTATTACCGATTGTATTACCGAACTCATCCAAAATTTCATTCCAAATTTCATAAACCATCGACCTTAGTTACAAGCTCAGAACTTGTAGCAGTTCGTGATAAACTCATTTCGATGTGCCAAAAAGCCTATTATCCAAATGAATATAAAGCCTTATCCTCCAAGCAGCCGATCCTAAGTCTAAATCCATTTCTCGATCCTGAAGGGTTAATTCGCTCCTGTGGCAGACTCGAATCCGCTCCTGTACTATCTTACAATGGAAAACGTCCAATAATTATTCCTTACAATTGTCAGTTTTCTCGCCTTTTGGTAAAATTTGTGCACGCTATAACACTTCATGGAGGTAATCAACTCGTCGTCCGATCTATTAGAACACAGTTTTGGATTCCAAAAGTTAAAAATTTAATAAAAACGACAATTGGTAAATGTAAGCCTTGTATTTTGTATAAGAAAAAGTGTCAAAAACAGATAATGGCTGCATTGCCACCGGAAAGAGCGGAAATAACGCGTCCCTTCACCCTAAGTCTAAGCCAATGTGACTTTGCAGGCCCTTTCAGGTAGAGCTTGCCGCATAACGAAGGGATATGTCTGTGTATTCGTTTGCTTTTCCACAAAAGCAATAAATCTTGAAGCTACGACAGATCTGTCCACCTCTACATTCTTAGCTGCTTTCAATCGCTTTGTTTCTCATCGAGGGTGTCCCTTACACTTACATTTAGATAATGGTACCAGTTTTGTCGGTGCATCCAAGGTCCTCGCTAAAGAATTTATCCAAACGTCCCATCAAGCCATCACTGCAAACTACGGGCACCTAAATATCACTTGGCATTTCATCCCTCCTGGCGCTCCACATATGGGAGGCCGGTGTAAAAAGCTTTAAGCTACATTTTGGCAAGATTTCAAGTGGATTTAAATATACTTTCGAAGAGTTTTTAACCTTACTATCCAAGATTGAAGCATGTTTAAATTCGCGACCTCTATCTCCTGTGTCACAAGATCCTACAGATTTATCTGCGTTAACGCCAGGTCACTTCCTCATCGGCTCTCCAATTTTAGCCCCCATAGATCTGACCGTCAGTGACACGTCAGCATCCATAATCAACCGTTGGCAACGGTTAAAACTTGTCCATCAACAATTTTGTACTCGCTGGAAAAACGAGTATCTAAAAGAATTACAGAAACGCGTCAAGTGACAACAACCGGAAGATAACCTAAAGGAAAATACAATTCATGGCGTCTTGGTAGAATTGAAAAAATAATACCGAGTGTCTTTGTTCACGACCGTCAAGTTTTTCTCATACGTTTTTTCTATCATTTTTGCAGCTCAATATGCCTAAAAACTCGATTCGTAAAACCCATAATAATCAGCAATGTCGCCGAACTAATCCTAATTCAAAGCTTCCCTCAGGTTATAATTCATACTTGTGCAGTATCTGTAAGCGACCATATCCTCTAAAAACTTGTACAAAATTTCTAGCCATGAATATCACCGATCGTATCCGAGCTGTCCGAACACACAAATTGCCTTGCTCATGATCATTCACAAGGAACCTGCTCCACTAATTTCATCATACTCTTCTCTTCTCCACATTGATCCACGACTTGTTAAAGAATTCATGTCTTCACCTTCACGATCGCGTTCAACATCTCCAGGTAGTTCTGGAACCTCAGCGCATCCCACTCCATTTACGTCAAAATCACCATCACTCACAGCTATCTTACGTCAAAATAGCTTAATCCTTCTTCCGACGGTACTAGTCAAACTCGACACCAAAACCGCACACGCACGTTGTCTCCTTGATTCAAGCTCTCCGATTAGACGAATTTCTAAGAAGTTAGTCGAAAAACATGATCTCACGACATTAACACTCCCTTGACTTTGAAATCGAGGTTCGATTCTGCTTCAAAAATCGACGGAACCTTTCGTGTTGATAATCGTCTTACCATTCAAACTTCGGCTCAATCGTTGCCCGAAACTTTCAAAAAAAACTTTCGTGATCTCTTTCGCTGACCCAAAGTTTTACGAGACTGCAGGAATTGACGTGATCATAGGTGTTGATCTCTATCCTAGGGTGATTTGCGAAGGGGTCATTTCCAAAAGTGGGGTTCCTACAGCGCAGAGTAAAATGATTGGCTGGACCATTTATGGCTCGTGCTCCGTTTAAATATTATTTTCCTAGTTTTCAGAATGCACTATCAAACATTTATATGAGCAAAGAACAAACGTTCTTGTAACTATTTTATTGAAAAAAAGAAAAAGATTTTTTTTGATTTATATTCAATTATATAGAATTTATCACATGAATTACTAATTAGATTAAGTTCTTTATATAATTGTTATTCCATCCCTTTTTTAAACAACAAGAAAAAGTATCTGAGACATCGCTATATCCGAATTCTATGACACAGCTTTATCCGACTTCTATTATTTTTTTTTGCACATATACTGCAAGGCGGGATGTAATGTTAATGCGAAAAGTGCTAAACTACTTTTCTCATTACCCCGTCATTGCAATCCCACAACTCCCAAAATCAGGCATATTAAAATGCTGATCCAAATTGCTTAATAATCTTGATTCTGCTTTATTTTCTAATGTCAAAATTAAACCTGTCATAGATACTATTTCCGTTTTTTAGTTTAAGTTTTATTCCTTATTATTTCAACATCCATCAGGGTAAGATTGTTCTCGATTTTGTTTTTATAAATAAATTGTCCATTTTTCCGAACATTGATTAATTTGTTTCCAATTCTTATTTTTCGATTCATTTCATATTGGGGCTTTTTATTTAAACCTTCTGAGCAATAAAATCACCATTTGATTTTATTGCTATCCAGAGCAGTTTGGTAAATCCAGTTTCTTACAGTCCAGATACCATTCCCTTTACATCGCAAGAGGTCTTAACACTATTCGTTAATAACATTAAAATATGATCTCGAGCCTGATAAAATTTAAAAACATAGAAAATTTTCATTTATAAAAGTACATTTTCATACATAAAAGTATTAAAAAGATCAACTATAAAAATATAACTTGGTACGGTTAAAAAATAATTTAAAAACACATGTCATTAATATTAGCTAATTTGGACATACAGTATTAAAAGGAAAATGTAAAAAACACAAAAATAGTAAATTTCGTCTAAACTCAATAATAAAAATCAACTGTATGTTAGCATAAATAGCTTTTCCCGTTAATTTGTGAGTTAAATAAAGGTATTTATAATTGACACTTTCAAGGGTACGAAGAATGTTGATGAAAATCGTAGTGGACTAGAAAATGCATTTTATTCAGCTTGTGTCTAATAAATTTTTCTGTGTATTCTCAATGAGTACTAAATAAAAATAAGAACATTTTTCATTTGGAAAAAACTATTTTCTATTATCTCGAACAGACTAAAAGTACATTTTCATACATATAAGTATTAAAAAGATCAACTATAAAAATATAAACTTCAATAATTAAATATAACTTCGTACGGTTAAAAAGAATTGTTTAAACATATGTAAAAAAAATTATTTAAAAACACATGTCTTTAATATTAGCTAATTTGGACATACAGTAATAAAAGGAGAATGTAAAAAACACAAAAATAGTAAGTAAATTTCATCTAAACTGTATGTTATCATAAATAGCTTTTTCCGTTGATTTGTGAGTTAAATAGAGATATTTATTATTGACACTTTCAAGGGTACGAAGAATGTTTATGAAAATCGTAGCGGACTAGAAAATGCATTCCATTCAGCTTGTGTCTAATAACTTTTTCTGTGTATCTTCTAAATAAAAATAAGAACATTTTTCATTTGGAAAAAAATCGTTTATGATCTCGAACAAAACTAAAAATACATTTTTATACATTTAAGTTTTAAAAAGATCAACTATAAAAATATAAACTTCACTATAATTTAGTTTCGCTTAAATATTTCATAATTTGTTGTAATAATTTTGGATATTTTGTAAACAATTTTAGTTTTGAGTACCTAAGAAAACAATGAATATATTTACTACATATAGGGTGGGCCATTTAAAATTTGAATCGGCTATATAAAAAAGTACTGATTATTTTTCAAAATTTCAGGTTTTATTCGAAAGTTTGAATTTAAGAATGGAACACAATATCATTCATATGACTACCACGACTGGGACGCCGTTACCGTCAACGGTAAGCGTTACCGTGCCATGCTCAACGAATTTTTGTTTCCAAAAATTCAAGAGGATGGCATGGACGACCTTTGGTTTCAACAAGTCGTGGCTACATGTCACACAGCCAACGCAACCATCTATATTTACGCACTGTTTTTGAAAATCGAATAATCAGCCGAAATCGTGATGTCAATTGTCCGCCTCAGAGCTGTGATTTCAGCCCTTTGGATTATTTTCTGGGGGGAGCCATTAAGGATAAATGTTACGCAAACCATCCAGACACAACTGAAGCATTGAAACATGAAATCGAAGTTGCAAACCCCTTTACATGCTTTAAGCAGTTGATACTGCATAACTGTCTTAAAAAATCTGTTTTATCTAACTGGATTTTACATTAATTTTCCGCAAATGCTTGAGATCCATATATGACTTCGCAAGTTACGTTGCATTTTTTAGCCCATTGGTAACTAACATCTTCAAACTCTTACCACACTGATTAACAGATGTAATTCAGGTGGCGGAATAATCTCTAAAATTTCAGTGTCATCATCTTTTGCAAAAGTATCGGATTATTCGTGCAAGTTTTTAAACCTTTTGCAGATGCCTTATCACCTCCCTTTTCTTGCCACATACGGTATACTTTGCAGCTGTCGACGGTGCTTAGCTCTCTTTTTAAATCCATCAGCAGATGATATACACCAGATACAAGGATAGGTACTTGCGTGTGACATAATTCCTGTCATTACATTTGGTGGCTTCAAATTAGTTGCAATAATTCCTTCAAAATTTTCAAGACGTAATAATAACCATAACACACATTTTCGAAATTTTCAGATGTATTAGCAACTATTGCAAGCAACAAAAACCCCACTGTCTTTAAATTTTGTTGTCATTACATTATTCGGATTTAATCAAATTGTTTTCTAACAGTAGATCTGAAGATTGTATGTACATATATGCAAATTTTCAGGAAACCTCCCCCGCCATCGATGCCAAATTTTAAATGATACTCTGTTAAATTCCTCTTCTCTTTGACATGTTCTATACATTTTTTAACGTCATTACAAAAAACTATGCATCGGAAGTTTTGCTTTTTACATTATTTTGATAGTTTTTTCCAATGTCAAATATTTTAACTTCAAAATAAGAATCTACAGGACGATTTATATTCTTGGGTTTTTCTTTTAAATTTGATTCAAACACGTTTCTATTATTTGTTGCAACTTTTAATGTCATAAAACCAATTTCTTTTTTGATATTCCAAACCTTAATCTTATTTTGAAAACGTGATCGGCGGAAATTGGATTTATTTACTCTTTGATGGCTTCGGTGTCACTCTCATTGGTCGTCCACATTCTTGGAATATGGACAATTCATTAAGATTACTTTCCCTGGATTCAGATTTCGAATTGACAAGTTTTTTTATTAACTTACTAACCAGATGCTCTTTATGTTTTGTTAAATTATCTTCATCAATATGAATTACCAAATCATCTACGTGATTCGAATTCTTATTACAAAAATGGGGCTTATCAACTACCAAGTCTAATCGACATTTAATGCATTTAATTTATTTTTAATTTATTATTTACAACTTTAAGAGGATTAAATAAAATATTTCGTTGCCTGGTTTCTTACTTAAATCACAAAAAGTAGACTCACATTTCTTTCAATTTTAGATCTTGTGTTGGGATCCATTTAAAATTTTAATAATATGGTTATTCTATAGTACATAAATTTAATTCTTTTTTGACGATATATCAGAATTCGAAGTATTTGGCCTTCCCTAGGTTCTGTGTTGTCAAATTTACATCTGGTATAATATACCTATCTGTAAATGTTTGCGAATTTAATTTGTGAAAGTACAACCATTCTTCTCTTTGGTCTTCCTTGGTACTGTCCATTGTATGGACTATTACTTTTCTGAATAATTTCGTCCTGAGTAGTTTTGCTATCTCTTTGTTTACAAAGTCATTATCTGCGGTGGGGTAATACTATTGTTTCGTCCCGATGGGTTAGTCGGTTTTAGTTTTATTGTTGCTGTAATTGTCGTTGCGAATGGTAAAGATCCTATGCCATTAGTGTCCTTCATCAACCTATCTATTTCTCCTCTATACATATCGCTACCTATGGTATAATTGATATTAATAACTTCACTGCTCTCCATCATCCGTGATTTATTTTCTCCCCATACCCATTTTGTAATGTCTCCATTAAATGTCGGGAGTGATTTTTAGTAAAAAGTTTTTTTCACATACCCAGAAAACAGTATCAGTTGGGGCTACCGAATTTGTTGCCAATCGAATTCTTGCGGTTACAACAACAACTTTATAATAAATTATATTTTTAATTGTAAAAGCCATTATTCATTTGTCGAATTTAAAATTTATATTCGCGATAAATATTATTTGGTTCCACAACATAATATTTAAAAGACAAATTATTCTTATATTTTTCTGGTATCGAACTTGGGCATTCAGATTCTTGCTTACTGCATAACAACTTATTTTCAGTAATATATTTGATTTTTAAATACTTAAATATTTTACTTTAATTAAAAGAATTGTTCTTTTAAATGTTTGCTTTTCCAGGATTTTAACTCGGAAAGTCGGAGTACTATGCAACCTCTCCACCCACTACACCAAACCAATTATAAATTTTGATGGCTAATTTTGAATTTAAATAATTTTTTAGGAAGACATATATAATTTGAAATTCGTTTACCAATACAAAGCATTTGTTGCATCTATAATCAATCCAATCCTCAATTTTGTTGATTCTACTGAAACCTTAATTTAATTGTGTATTTGATCAGAATAACCGTATTTGTAGTTACCACTTGTAAATGTCTCCAATTTTTGAATAAATTTCATAGGTTGTATTAATTATAGGTTATTCAAAATAAAATCCTTACAAATAAATGGTATTGGTTTTGATTGAATTGCAACCAATCTTTTCTCTGAATGCACAAAATGAAAAGTTCAAGATTGTACTTAGTCATACTTAATATTTGATTTAAACTAAATAATTTTTTAAACATATGAGCGTTTTAGAAGCCAATTAAAAGTTTTTCAAAATCCGTAAAGAAAAATTTACGTTTCTGGGGCACTGAAAATCCTCGTGTAACCCACGAATAGCCATTACACCCGCTGTTTTCGCTGGAGGAGTCATCGGACCTTTTTTCTTCGAAGACGTCGCGGGCCAAACGGTTGCTGTGAGTGGTGAGCGCTACAGAGCAATGATCAACGAGTTTTGGCGATTTGCACTGGCCAGCAAGATCGCCTGATTTGACCGCTCCAGACTTCTTTTTGTGGGGCTTTTTGAAGTCGCGGGTTTATGTCAACAAGCCTCAAAATCTTGCAGCTCTTAAACACAATATCCGCCAATAATGTGAGGACCTATCGCCGGAAGTTTTGACCAAAGTGATGGAAAATGCCAAATCAAATGACAATCAACTGTGGCGGCGGCCATTTACATGACATCATATTCTCGACTTGATGTAAAAAAATTAAAAGACCAAATAAAAATCAGAATAACTTATTGAATGATAAATCGATTAAAACGTAGACGGTATTTTAAGCGATAAGCTCTTAGAGTCTCAGAATTTTATGGGATTAACTTCGTAGAATTTTAAATACTATTTATGGAAAAAAATTAACATATTAGTTGAAGATTAAAGTCTTTAGATTTAGAATCTAATTTAAGTACAATAAGTGTAAAAAAAATCGTTTTTAAAAAGAAAGTTCAAGGTAATATAAATAAAATTCGATAAGTTTTTTGATAGCATTTACAAAGGAGCGTTTCTCTGAAGGTGTTTTATTCTGAGTTTTTTCTATAAAATCTCATAATTTGAAGCTTTCTCAAATATACTCCTGTTTAACATATCATACAATATTTTTTTGGGTATAGTTAATTTTAACAAAAAAAAAAGTAAAGTTTTTTACCCTACTGAGCTAAAAACGGGTCTCTGCGAAAAATTTGATAAAACCCAAAATAGCTGAACATAAAAATACGTCTCAGCTGAAATTTATTAATGGTTACGCAACTGTTTAGATATTTAGACATATAACTGCATTAATTCAAAATGAAGTGTCAATCAAGTACACCATTGTTTGTTGGATTGATTTGGTAAAGTTTATTCCTTGTTACTATTTATTCAAAACATGTAAGCCATCACAAAAACACTCCACTCTAGCTCAGCTTATTTTAAAAGAAATTGGAATTAAGCTTGTCTATTTAGAGTTGCGTGTTTGTCAAATTTTATATAAATCCGAGGAACAACCCAATAATTTTTAATATGTCCCACTCTATATTTAGCGCGGTTTTGATACCATTCTAAAAAATACGTTAATGTTTGTAATTATAGAGATTAACATATCCATATAGGTCCGTAAAATTATAGCGATTTTTATAAACAGGAATTTTTAAAGGGACATCTCTGTATTTGCGGAAGGTAAACTAACATTTTCTGATGAGAATCACCAACACGCCTTGAAAGCGTTTATGGAACGATATTCGAGTCAAATTTAATTCATTTTAAAAAAGTGGATTAAGAAAAAATTCTTTATCCTCCGTATTCATATAAAAAGTTAGCAACCAGTTATACGTCTTACTGCTTTCTAGAATGCTTTTAGCAGTAGAAACCCCAATACTGACTTAAGATGTTTTAAATCTAAAACTTTTTCTGAATCAAATGAATTTTCTGCGAGAGGAGAAAAACTAAAATTTATTAGACAATTTTCTAGAAACGTCTTAGATTTATCTGTTGAAAAATCCACAATGGAATATTTGTGAACATAAATAAAAAACGACAGAATTTAATAACGTCGTGAATTTAAAAACAAAATTCCTTTTGAATTGGAATTATTATTTCAGTTTATTAAGTCAATGGAATATATAAAATTTCCTTACAGACTAGTTACAACATGTACTATAGTTTAAAAAAAATTCAAAAAGTAACAATTTAAAGGTTTCTTTCGAAGTGCAAATTGCTTGAATACAATTTATATCATTACACGCTCGATTTAAAATACTATTTTGGGCATAGTTAGTGCGATGACAAGGAATGTTAAAAATATAGTGCTTATAGCGAAGTATTCTACTTGGCACATAAAACGATATCAGCGATAACAGCTTAGGACAGTCAATTCTTTCAGTTACTATATCATACATATATAAGAAATGCAGATTGAAATCTACGTCGATTTTCTAACGTTTATAATCCTAAAAAAAAAAAAACTCTTTGACCTATAAGAAGGTTAAGGGTTATCAAACGTAAACGATGAAAGTGCATATTTAAGAAATATGCGATGCACTCTTTCAATACGAGAGATATAAATTCCACAGTATGGACTCCATACTACAGATGCATACTCCAATTTCCATCTATTAGTGCGAAGATCTAACGTTTTTCTTTTTGAATCGCGAAATGATAAATTTTAATTTGTTTAAAGTACTAGATTTTTTTTAAAAACATTAATTTATAAGGAGTAATTTTAATTTTCAATTTTTATAAAATCAATTGTTCAATTTACAACGGGGATTATATCGTTGTAACATGTATTACTTTACAATAGTGTAAAATTGTTGATGGTAATTTACATTAAAAAATCTGATACAATTTTACAACTTCATTTGCTGTGTTTTTTAAATGTTGTATTGAGCATCATAACATATCAGTCTAAAGTTAATGCCAGTTTTTTTCACTTTCACCTTTATTTTGCATTTCGCTTTTTCTTCTTGTTTCTATAAATTGATAAATATTTTTATTTTTCTTCTTTACTATTTGACGTTTTATACTTTGAAAATACAACTGACTGTTCACAAAAATAATATTTGTATAGTGTATTTCAATTAGTGTTTCCAAATATTCGACCCTGCCGGTAAATCGGTTAGGTTATTTTCGAAAAATGAAGAAGATTGTTTAATCGATTAATCAGAAAAATTGACGATTAATCGTTTAATGCAAAATAAATGTATTTATTTCATCCATACGAACACAAAGAGCTGCTTTTTTGTTGATATAACAAGTTAAGTCCATTGCGTTGGTTTCTAAAGTGTTTGTTTAGGACAATTCAAACCATCCTGAGATTTTTTCTCTTTAAAAAGAAAATGTCAGACTTGTACAGTGGAAGTAAACCCTTCAAAACGCAGTGTGGATAGATAGTCGATAAAGTTGGTTTTTATAAAAATATGCCTAAATCAACAAATTCAAAAAATTTAATAACAAATTCTTAAAAATAGGGTATGAATAGTTTTTACGAAATTCAGAAACAAAGTTTGAAGAACTGCCAGAAAATATATAAAAATCACGCATATTCCTAAGAAGTCCTCAACGATTTTTCTGTGTTTGTGCAATTGAGAATTCAAATAAACGTATTCTTAAATATTTTTGACTAAACAATTTAATTCTTCTGAAGTTCCTTCTTGATCAAAATTTGATATTAATCAAATTAGAAACAAAATTCATGCTATTTTTTAAGTTTTTATAAATTTTTTCATAGAATTTAAAATGAAACTTTTTTTTAGAAAATATCTGTAGTTTTTGAAATTGAAGCAGTTTTATATTATTGTTTTATAACACAAGTAACGTCATAGTGCTTGTTAGGAATATACCTAGTCACGTGCTTTATAGCTAAGGAGAAAAATAAATATTTTAATCGGGTTTTTGTTAAAACTCTGCTTAGTGGCTCTAGCTTTTCTAAAACTTCGCGTTCTGATGAGATCTTTTATCAGCTGGAAATACATGTAAACGGAGCTTGAAAGATTTTCAATTTTAAAATTTTTGGACATGAAAATATAATTTTATATTATTTAAAATTTATATTTAATTAATTAAAACATAAATAAAAATCATATCAAAAATCTATCTTATTTCCTAAAGTCTATATAACATTTGCTTTGATTCAGTCGATTTGAAAATAATTTGATTGTATTTTAGTTGAAGTTTTTTCAACGATATTTTTGCCAAAGTTAAGAAAATTAGGAAGTTTTAAGAAAAATAACAAAAAAATTCATTCTGAAAATTTAACCGTTTAACCGACCTATTTTAATCGATTTTTCAGGTCGAATAATTATTTGAGTTTTAAATTATTTGTTTCGACATTAACTGAAATAGAGGCGATTAATCGAGGAACCGGTTAATCGATTAACCAAATTGGGAACACTAATTTCAATACAACATACAAAATACAATACCTGCTGTGAATTGCCCAAATGTATAAAATGTAAGTTCATTTCTTAGATATAAAATACATTTATTCATAAACAATATTAATTCGCGAATGAAAAACAATTTTATTTAATAATTTTTAGAAATAGAATGATTGGATTTCGATTTACCAATTCTCCATTTGGGAAAATATTTATTGGGGCGATCGGATGCAAAACTCCGACCCAGAATATTAGCGTGAATAGGACTGTCTGGAGCAGACTTAACTCCATAGACCTGCTGGTAACCCCACCATAGACTCAGAAAAGTTTGTTAAGAGATTTGTAAGCGGTTTTCAATCTCACTGTACTATTTTTGTACTGATTTTTAGTAAAAAAATTATTATTTAGCAAACTTTTTTGCTATTTACATTTTACAAATTACAGAATTATTATAACAAATTACAGAATTATTATTACAGAATATTTATAAATTTTTGTTGCTACCTTCAGAAATTATTTTACAAATTTTTTTAAAACCGATTTGCTAAAATTAGCAAAAAAAATTACTAATTTTAACAAAAGAGGATATTGAAGGAAATTTTATTTATGATAATTAAAACTTATACTTGCAAACTTAAATTGCCTTAAAACGCTACATATGTTAAAAAATGTGATTGGAAGTGAAAATACTTTTCACAACTGACTCATGACCAAAAATAGGACATCCACTTAAGATAGCACTAAAAACTTTTTTAGTTCTAAAAATCAGCCCATAAAATAATTAAAATTTGACCATAAAATCCAAAAAAAAATTAGTAAAAATGTTTTTTAAAACAAAAATTAGCAAATTAAAACGAAGTGATAAACTCTTTAATGTTTTGACTATTTTTTAACACTTTGATTTTTTTTAATTTTTTCTTAAATACTTTTTAAAAAAAATAAATAAAATAAAAAATGTTACTCGATAAAAAAATATAAATTTGTATATTCGAATTCGGAAGACAATTTTAAAAGAAATTAACAGCTTAACAGTTAATTTGTGCATTTTAATAATTTTTTTTTATATATTTAAATTTTGCTATATTTTACAATTCATTGAGTTTACAGCAATTTACTAAAATTTAGTAGCGCTTTGTAATTTTTTATACTAATTTGGTTGCACTAACATTAATAATATTTAGCAGGTTTTTTGCTGATTTTAGCAGACATGTGATGCTAAGATTAGCAAAAAATACCGCTGGGCTCAAATTAGCAAAATTTCATGAAATAACAACAAAATTACATTACATTACAGACTTTTTTTGGTGATTGTAATTTCAAAATTGTAAATTCATTTCAGCAAACATTTTTTTGTTTTTCAATGCCGGTAAAATTTGAATGATATTCGCATTCTGTGATTGTATTTCCGTTTTTTTAGGATATAGTTTAAAATCGCAAAATATAAATATTTGTAAAAACTTCTGAATTGGGTGACTAGACTAGAATCAAAGGTTTTTTGGCAAAAACCAAAAATGTAGAATTAATTAGTACTGTGGTCTAATAATAGATGAAAAAAGCTCATTGCTCAATTCACCAAGAGCGGGAAAAAGTAATTTCGCATAGCTTTTCTTCTGAGTGGTTGTTATAAGTATATGCCTGTTCCAAAACGTGAGTTGTTGTGGGTGGTGGTTCAGAATGAGGCTGACAATGACCTGGTCGTTCAGGTCAAAAGCGCTAATCCCTACATAATTGGTTTCAGCTTCTTTTAAATTCATTAAAAATTTATAGTAATATTTAATTATCCATCAAAACTTCGATATACTGAATTTCCATATAAGTGTTTTGAGCGAAATTAGATGTTTTGTTCAGAATACATGTTTTGGTACATATTTTCTTATATATTTTTATGCAAGCAAAACATCTCAAACAACGTGTTCAATTTCAAAACATATCGAAAATAGTGTGATCAACACTGAATTGTGTCTATACAACTCTGTGTTATCAATTCATGGAGAATGATAAACTCGAAAAGAATGGCATTTGCATTTGACAAGTTGAAAAAAAAGTTTTTAGCGTCATTCAATGTGGTAGTAATAAATATAAAAAAAATGTAAAAAGAAAATGGCTACAAAGAGTTAAATTTTTTTCTTTACTTGTTATGAATATGAAACGTCAAATTAATTTCGAAAATTCTCTAGTGCTAGTGGAAACAGTTTCAAAACATGTGCGATATACCCATGCATTACCCTGCAATGATAGCTAGTGAACTTTTGCGTTATTTGCAAGCATAAAGTAATGAGTTACCGATCATAGATAACGTATTGCATGATTTATAAACGTAAAGTAATAAAATATTTTTGAAATCTATTTGTAGACTTATTACTTTGTGTTGTTTGTAAGCAATTTTCAACATCACTAAAAAACACTAAGTGCAACCATTTATTTATGTTCGAAGCAATCAAAAATTATATGTTTCGGCAGCTCAGTGGGTAGAGTTCTCGGCTGGTAACTAGTGTTCCCAGGTTCGAGTCTTATTATGACCACGTTATATTTAATAACGTTTAAAGTATTTGTTATAATGTTTTTTTTAGAAATTTTGTTTTTATAAAAATCTATTTTTAGGCACATTACATTTCCCATCCTCGTAACCATATAAGTAACCACTTTCTTTATCACCTCTAGAGTAGAATCGGTGCTTTGACTATATATTATTTTACACATTATTTGGTAATGTGTGTTTTTTTTGGGTATGATCTCGAACTTGACAAATTCTAAATAAAAATTTAAAATTTCTTATCTAAAAAATGCTTTGGAAAGTTGTCGGTTATAACTGTAAAGGAAATACCTTTGATCGTTTTCGTCTAAATACCATTGAGCTGGTAACAGCTAATTTTTCCAAATCTTATAAAATGCTAAATGTGTGCCCGTAATTTCAAGCAATATATACCCACCAGTACCTAGGTATTTATTGGTTTTTATTCGCCTACACGATATTTATCTAAGCACTGGTAGCTATCTATTGCTTGAAATTACGGGTATTAGTCGGATACAATCCTCCATTAAGTCGTTAACATTTTTAAACATCTCAATTTATCTTATATATTTATACTTTTAGGAATTCATAACATATAACAATCAAAGAAACAGTACGGAATAACTAAGAGAATAGATTTGTGACAGGAATAAAAATGACTTTTAAAACTATTTACCGTACACAATTGTTGTGCACAATTTTAATTGTCCTGTCGTTGATGAATAGGTGGACTCATGCGCAAGAACCAAGGCGTGATTCTGAGGTATTACACAAATCAATTACTACAATCATTAAGAACTTTTATGAAATACAATGTATTTTTTTTATTGTTTAGTATCCACCACCAGCAATTTTAAAAATGGCAAAACCATTCCATGATATATGTGTAGAAAAAACTGGAGCTACAGAGGGTAGGTATCCAAAATGTCAATTATTTTCTCTAAGTTCTTAACAACTGTTATATTGTACTTGTATAGGGTTTTCCAATAAGGGCGGGTAGATGTTATCGTGGCGTCCGCTGTGTGGCACGTGGCGCCATCCTGCTGGTACCTCATGTCGTCAACGTCCATATCGTATATCATCGATTTGAGGTGCTCGCGTTGACAGAGATGGCCTCACAAACGTTTTCAAAAAGTACGGACTAATGACCTCGCCGGTGCAAAATCCGTACCAAACAGTAACTTTTTGTAGATGTATTAACCTGGCGAACCTCATGTTGGTTGGTGTCGTCCTATATACGGGAATTGTGCTTGTTAACATAACCATTCATACGAAAATGCGCCTCGTCGCTAAATATGATGTTGGCGGTCACTGGCCGCCAGCATCTACCCGCGCCAATTGCAAAACCCTATATTATACCTCACACATGTATGAGGTGGTGTACATCAGTTTGTCCTTTTCTTTGTAACTCATCAAAATATAGGTCAAAGACCCCACAAAAACATATATTCATGGCCCTTATGGAATTCTAAGCCGATCTAGCCATGCTCGTCTGTCTGTTCGTTGGCGATCACGGGGCGAGGACGAAATCTAGGTTACTCGTTTCTACCCTGATCAGTTGTTATTCCCTCAGGTAGTTTGGTATTACAAAAAAGCAAGATTGGGCCAGGGGTAAAAATTTCTCCAATTCCTTATTAGTGTCTGGTGAATAAAAAATTTTGTTATATTTTCTTACCAGATGTCTAGGGTTGAATAATATTTTATATTCACCTCTAAAATTCGTTTCACCCAAAAAAATGTTAACAACAAAAATTGTTTTCAAATCCAAAAACATTTTTCACCTTGACAATATTTTTTCAATTGCATTTTTTTATTTTATCTGTAACGAAAATACTGTGGAGGGTATAAAAATATTCTTTAAAGCCGAGTTTAGTGCTTTATTTGTTTTTTGTTTTGTCTTTAGAAGCCATTAAAGAATTCAGTGATGGTCAAGTACATGAAGATGAGGCTTTGAAGTGTTACATGAATTGTTTATTTCACGAATTTGATGTTGTCGATGCTAATGGTGATGTTCATTTGGAAACATTGTTTAAAAGTATCCCCGGATCTCTGCGAGATTTATTAGTGAACGCTTCACAAAATTGTGTTCATCCTGAAGGCGATACACTGTGTCACAAGGCTTGGTGGTTTCATCAGTGTTGGAAAAAAGCTGATCCAGTGGTAATTATTTGTTAACAATTAATTCGCAATGTAGTTTAAGTTTTCGTATTTTTCAGCATTATTTCCTTATCTAGTTTTGTGAACTCTTCAACAATAAAAATGTACGTTAAATAGTACACAGAGAAGATAAATTGTGAAATCGAATTACTTACCAACTAAATGAATTGGTTGCAGCTACGGAATTATTCCATTGTCTTAATCAAATGATTTATTTTAACAGAACTTCTGTTATACTAACTCTTGCTACAAACAAATATATCGGTATCTCCATTCAAATAAATCGGCCGCCAAAAAATTTGTTTATCACAATGAATGTCTTTTATCTGTGTAATTAGATATTAAAATTTATAACTTATAAGCTGGTAATAATATAATTTTATTTCAATTTTGTTATAGCAATATGAATAGTGAATAAAATAAAGGCAATATGTATTACTTTCCATGTCGTTTTATTTCTAGTAGAGTTTGTGGGATTGGTTTTCTATCGACCATTTTCAAATTTGCATACATTAATGAAAATTATAACAATTTTCATTAATGTATTTAAAATGCTCGAAATAGATTGAAACCAACGTAAAATAAATTAAAATATGTTGGGGCTTGTTTTGTGGTCAAATTTTCTTACAAGGAAGCTAGTCAAATAAGTTTCTTCTGATTTTATTGAAATTTGGTTGCATGATAGAGGAGAAATATATATATAGTTTTTAAGGACCCAATCTCGTTTTAAGAAGTAAGACCAATTCTTCGTTTGTTTTTATTTATTTCTTGTAATTTAAAAAATATCGACAAATTGCGTCGCCGAAAAGCCGTTCGCTAAAAGGCTCGCAAATTCCACGGCGAAGAACCAATCTAAGCTCCACCCAAGTCGCTATGCAGAAATCCTTTCCTTGGCTTAGCCCGGTCTGATCTCGGCTATGCAGAATATATTAAATGGGATTATGATTATCCATCATCACAATGGGGTTTACCTATGTCCATTTCTCAAAGTGAGTATGACCAAAATCCTATAGGTCATAGTCTCCATTTCGGTTTGTAGGTCATGACCGAAAAATCAGTGATGAGGATAATGTCCGTAGGGAATAAGAAAGAAAGATCGACAATTTTTTTAAAGCATCTTTTAATAGGAAATTGTAATCTTATATTGCCTATTTAATATAATCGAGGGCATTTTTGGGAATTTTTCGATATTCGTTATCGTCGAGCTCTTAGGCAACTTTTATCGAAGATCTCTTTTTATCCATATTTCAAATACATACACTCTAAAACAGTGATCTCCACACACATACATCAGTGATGTTCATTGCAATGGACAATTGTCACCTGCTCAACTCACATGTATTCTTACGCTCTTGCCTTTAGTCGTCACTGAAACAGAGACGAATGAACACGTATGGCGGATGTATGCTGATTTTTCTTTAATGCACTGAAAAAAAATTAATAGCAATATACGAAAAGTATTTTATGATAATACAAGATCTATAAAAATCTTTAATAAACTTAATAAAAAAAACGCATTTTTTAATATAAAAGTTGAAATGTTTTTAAAATTTGAGTCCGATCGTTCATTCATTTATTCCGATCGAATGTATTGTATTTTTTTCCTTCCAAAAATAGCATTTTTTTAATAGAATATCATAACAAATCCATACATATTACAGATATTTTATTAATATGTTAATATTGTTACGATTTTACCCTTTATAAAATCGTTGAGTTATTTACCTTTTTAAATAAATCGAGTTCTTTCTATATTGCAAATAATAAACACCGTTTGAAATTACTTATAGCTCTATTTATTTATAACCGTCACTAAAAATTACAGAAATACACTTTAATAGCACACTTTATTTACACGATTTGGATAAACTAAACGTTAGCCACACTTTAGTTCTTCACACTTTGCGTTTTACTTATGAACTGAACTACTTTGCCACCCTGCTGGCGTTTTTATATATGCGGGTTAAAATAACTAGAGTATGGCAGCATCGTCTGGAAGCTGCATACTGGCAACTTTGAGAATGTTCTTTTACAGTTTGACATAAGAAACATTAGTTATGGTAAAGGGTTGCCATTTAATTGTTTTACATTTCAGGGCTAACATATGGGGATTTGCATTTCTACGATTAAATGGAATTTCTGTAACACTGCCGCCCACTTAAGTCTGTTCGTCCCGAACAGACAAAGTTTTCCCCTTCCCATAATCAGCTAGTCGTTCCAGATGCACAACCTTCATCTTAGATTTTGGGCTCTGATATTTCTGTATTCTATAGACCACGTCATTTAACCTTTTAATCACCCTGTAGGGTCCTTCCCAATGCGTTTGTAGTTTGGGAGATAATCCTTTCCATCGTTGAGGGTTAAACAGCAGAACCAACTCGCCCTCATTAAATCCTTCAGAATTCGCTGCTCGATCGTACCTCGCCTTCATCTTGTCGCTCACCATTTTAATTCGATTGCGGATGAACTCCTGACGTTTGTTGAGGTCTTCTTGTTCCCGGGAAGAGTTGTGGCTTTTACTGTCTGTTGCGGCGGGCTTAACACCAAGTTCCAAATCGCCAGGCAATTTTAGTTCCGTTCCAAAGATTGTTCTTACTGGTCCTTTGGCTGCGATGCATTGCGCGCAATTTGCTACCCAATTGCCTACAGCTTGTTGACAGCCCACCCAGTAAAACCGTTGTTTTAACTTCTCTATAGTTTTTGTGATACCAAGATGACCACCACTGGGACCTTCATGGAACTCTCTCAATACCTCGTTTATTCTAGACGCCGGCACCACAATTAAATTGGCCACATTTTTGCCGTCAGCACTTTCCCATGTACGGTATAAGCAACCATTTAACACTTGCAGGCTATTCCACTGGGCCCAATATGCCTTCATCAACGGACTTTCAGCTGATATCTGCTCGCGGGTAGGCCTCCTGTTTTCTTCTTTGGCTGATAAAATCTTCGCTAACATGGGGTCGCTCATGCGCCGCTGACCAGGCTTCACTCGACTCGATATGCGTTTGTCGGATGTCCCCGATACGGTCTTTTCCTTTAGCCTTTGAACTGTGCCTGCCATGTTTCCTACCCTTGCTGTGCTCAATGGTAACCGGTTTTCTTACTTGAGCCTTGTGCTCATATCCAACATCAAGGGGTATTTCAACATTCCGCCAAATCATAACTTTTTGCCCCATATGCAGATTAATGCGTGACTAATCATGAAATCTGCACCAATGATTACTTCATCCACAATATCGGCAACAATAAATACATGATTGACGCTTATGTTGGAAATCGTTAGTTTTACATTCACTTTGCCATAGACAGTACCCGTTTCCCCAGTAGCTGTGCGCAGTCTCACGCCATACAATGGTTCAATTGCCTCCTTAACTAAATCGGGTCTGATGACAGACTGTGATGCTCCTGTGTCTATAGTGCAAATGTGCTTTCTGCCGTTGATATATCCGCAAGCAGTAAGACTGCTTTTTCCCTGCTGTATTCCAGATATGGAGATTGTGGGGCCCTCACTTGCACAAGTTGGATCGTGCGCCGCAGTGCTAGCTCTTTTAAATTTTAACGGTGAGCCCTGGGTTAATCGGCGATCGGCCCGAAGGCTCTTCCTTGGTGCTTTGCAGTTTCGCTGAAAGTGTCCCATTTTACCGCAGTTGTAGCATTTGTCCTTCGGTTTGCCTTGCTTTTCACCTAATGCCTTCAGAACTGCCTCTTTTAGCTTTCTTAACATGGTACTTATATCTTCCTCTTTTTCAGCGGTAACTTCGAGGTTTCGCACATTAAATATTTGCGGCTTAGCAATTATTTTCGCAGTCTCCTGTGACAGCGCAAATGAAACAGTTTCCGCAAAAGATGATTTTCGTGTAGCACACACCGCGTGCCTTACATCAGGATCATGAATTCCCTTCACGAATGCTTCAATTTTGAATTCATCTAATAATAGATGATTTTCGCCCGGATACGACAGCTGCACCAACCGCTCAATTTCTGTTGTAAAATCTTGCAAGGACTCATTTGTTTTCTGAAGTCTACCTCTAAGTTCCATTCGATAAATTTCTTTTTTGTGTTCGCCACCATACTTTCGTTGCAGTGCCACCATTATGTCGTCATAATTATTTCTGCAGGTGATTGGCACACTTTCTAGAATTTCTGCAGCGTTTCCTTTTAAGGCCAGAATCAACTCTATAGCTTTTTGTTCAATGTTCCACATATTTCTGGCGGCAACTGTCTCGAACTGGAACTTAAAAACATTAAATGGTACGCTGCCGTCAAAAGTAGGGGCCTTTGCTCTACCAGAACTTTCCTGAATAATTCGTACTGGGCCCTCTTGACATTGAGAATTATTTATTTTACTTTCCAGATCTTGCAGTTTTTTCTCGACGTCATTCTCCAAGTCGGACAACTTTTTGTCAAATCTGTCCATTTTCTCATTAGTGGCTCTAGAAGTTTCCTGAAACTTTTCTTCCATCTTCGTTAGCAATTTCTCGTTCCTCTCCATCTTAGGTAATAGTTTCTCGTTCTCCGCTCTAGAAGTTGCTTGAAGTTTAGCTAACAATTTTTCGTTATCTGCTCTCGAAGCTTCTAACATTTTCATGTTGTCTGCCTTAGAAGTTTCCTGAAGTTTTGCTAACAAATTCTCGTTGTCTACTCTAGACGTTTCCATCTTTTCCATCATAGCAGCAAACATTGCGCTTAACTCCATGTTACCTTCCGTTTTACGGGTACTAACCTCCATTGCTTCTTTTTCGTCAAATTCGTAAGCCGCAATGTCGATGTTACGCCGTTCGAATTCCTCTATCAGCCTCTTTTGCAATTCTGTCTTATTACCTGCTGTCGGTAGCTCCAATTTGCTCAACTCCTTCTTGAGCTGTTCCACTTTAAGCTACTCCAATTTCATGACTGCTTATTATTTTGCAATCCTACTTCTGACACCAATTGTTACGATTTTACCCTTTATAAAATCGTTGATTTATTTATATTTTTAAATAAATCGAGTTCTTTCTATATTGCAAATAATAAACACCGTTTGAAACTATTTATAGCTCTATTTATTTATAACCGTCACTAAAAATTACAGAAATACACTTTAATAGCACACTTTATTTACACGATTTGGATAAACTAAACGTTAGCCACACTTTAGTTCTTCACACTTTGCGTTTTACTTATGAACTGAACTACTTTGCCACCCTGCTGGCGTTTTTATATTGCGGGTTAAAATAACTAGAATATGGCAGCATCGTCTGGAAGCTGCATACTGGCAACTTTGAGAATGTTCTTTTACAGTTTGACATAAGAAACATTAGTTATGGTAAAGGGTTGCCATGTAATTGTTTTACATTTCAGGGCTAACATATGGGGATTTGCATTTCTACGATTAAATGGAATTTCTGTAACAATATAATGAAATCATTAATATTGATGGGAAAAATTTACAACTTTTTGTTTTTTATAAAATGAAAAAAGCCACCCTAATGTATATACTATGTATTTATTATTTTCCTTTCAAAAATTTACTTTTTGTTTAATTCATATTTCTTTAAAACTGTTTTACACAAAACATAACAGTTTTGTGTAAAACAGTTTTAAAGAAATATGAATTTTTGAACAGCACTGACATACATTCACATTTGATGAATTTCATGTAAAAATCGAGATGCATTGAACCCGACCCCCTCAGATATCGATGAAATTTTGTTCATAGCAAAATTTGATCAATACAAACAAACTCTCATTTTTAGAAATGACTTTTTTGCGATTTTTTAGGCGTGGCACAGTGGGAAAGTTTTCGAAAAACGCGAAAATGGTCGAAAAGAGCTCCATTTAAACTACAATAACTCAGAATCGGCTGAACCGATTTACATGATATTTTAACAGGCTTCATGACACGTTAAAAAAAAATAAAAAAATTACACTGTAAAAAATTTATAACAAAAAGAAAATTCTAACTAACAAAAAATCCAAAAAGATCAAGGGTTTTTTTACAGTTTATAATTTTCTTAGAAAGGTTTATCCTTCACCTATACCATATCAAAAAATAAAAATGGGTCCTTTTTTAGTTTTTTTTATATAATTTATTAAGTAGTGTCACTTCTAGTAATTGCCCTTATATTTTATATTTACAGGTAAAATAAATAAACATTGTCCCAGGAAAATTGTGAATATGTTTTAACCCAAATTTTTTAAGTAGTGTCACTTCTAGTAATACGTACTGAAAGTTTTCGAAATAATTCGAATAATGATTACATTTTTTTTAAGCTAATTATTTGTAAGAAATTTTGCGCTGCTCAAATTTGGCACAGTCAGAATATCTGCGCACATGTACAAAAATTTTATTTATCGGAATGAATGAATGAAAGCCTTGAGTTCCTCTTATAGTTTGAGCTTCTTTATATCTTGAAAATAGCTTTTCTTTAACGTTGTTGTATTCGTCAGCATCTGCGTAAGCAACTTGTATGGTGGTCTTATATGTTTCTGATGCCCAGTTATAGAGTTGCCTCGTTGTCTGGATTTCATTTTTATTTGCAATACTATAATTTCAAGCACCTCTCTTCAATGTTCCTCCGATTTCATCACATGCAGATTTTCCGTGACTGGTAGCATAAAAGTGACATTCAGCGTCAATACCAAAATCAGATTTGTGATGGCATAAATTAATGAAGTTATATTTATTTTTATATTGTGCTCCTGCACCATCTGATACGTAAATGATTTTATTAATATTGTTGGTTATATTGGCCTTCACGAACTGTATCATTTTTGAAATATATAGATGAACTGCTATACTATCATGGGTATTGCAATCAGATATTATGGCAAAGCTTTTATGAGTTAATTTATCGTTATCTGAAAATAAACAAACAAAGGAAAAAAATAAATAAATAAAAAATATTAAATATTTTGATGAGTGTGGATGGATGTGTTTACTAATACCAAAATATTAAAATAATTACCTTTGTAATAAATAACAAACGGATGTATTGTAGCCTGATAATTATTATGGTATCCTTGCACGGCATCTTGTACAAAAAATGCATAATTTTCAGCAAAGTCCATTTGAATTAACATTTCTCCTGATAACAGCGACGCTCTTTTATTGCTGATAAATTCAGATTGTCGCTTTGCTATGAAATGATGCGGAATCAGAACTTTGATGTGTTCAGTAAAATCGCTGACAAATGATTCTGGGTTGGTGGTTAACGTTTTCAGAACACATCTAATCTTTGTATTCCACTTTTTGTATATTATTTCTTCAGTTTGGTTATTTTCAAAATGTTTTAGCATATGCGTTTTTAGATTATTTAAATTTTTGAAGAAGTGACCACACATTGAAACGCAACACTCGCTTTTTTCTATGTCACCATTACAAACAATGAATTTGAGAACATCTTTGTAGTCGAAAAATGTGCATTCTCCTTCAATACAAATTGATTTCAAGCCATTTTTTTCAAACATCAATTTCATATTCTGATGCAATGTGCATAGACAGATATTTTGCTGGTTTCCAACTCCAAGTTTCATTAAATTTTTTGGCCTTAAAATTGTAAATTTTGTAAAACTCACTTTTGCCAAGGGTTTTTTTTTAAATTCGTAGTAAGATTCGCGTAGTGAAGATAACATCAGTCTTTTTTGAACTTTTTCACGTAAGTTTCCTTGTTTAACAGTAATTGAATCTTGCGATCCTGGCATCATTCGGCTAATTTCATCATCTTCATAAAATAACTTGATTGTGCTTAGAGTTTCGATTGGTAAACTACGTTTTATTCCTTTGGATATCTTTTTTTTGATACAATCGTGAGATATATCATCCCCAAAACGATCTTTAATTTCTGCGTTACTCATATTGATTGGTAAGAGAGATACAAGTTTTTGCTGTTCCAAAAGATTTGAGCTGTTCTCTATTTGATATTTGATGTTTTGCAAAATTTCTTCGTAAATGGCTTTGACGTTTTCAAGTTGTGCTGACAAATCAGACAATGGATCAGCTCCAAGTGAATCTGCTACATTTTCCAAAATTTGCAGTGATTTTCTATTTCTGTATGCATTTCGTTTGATGTATTTCCTTTTAAGAGGCGACATTTGGTTTGGTAGATGAGGAATAATATGATCATTTGTATTTTCAATGAGTTCGTTGCTTTCGATGTTTGTATTACGGCTGGTACAAGTTTGAAGTTCATTCAATTCTTCGCTAATTTCATCGCTGTGCGTTGTTGGTAAATAATTTGAGACTTCATTCTGCTCCACGTTGGATTCATTACGACTGCGCGCTTTTCTCAGTGTATTCCGGCAAGTTTCGCAAATACGGCTACAATGAATGCTGGCGACAGCTGGAAAATATTCAATTATATTTGCAGCCTCGTTTTCACTTATTTTACGAAGCGAAGCGCAACACTTATTAGATATTTTTATGCATCTGTACTTATTGTTTGAATTCATATTCACTCAAGTTTTTAAAATATTCGCGTAAAAATTGTAATCGTTTGTACTTTTCGCGTTCGTTGGCACTTGTTGAATGACAAAAAACGATAAGGAACACCTATAAATACTACGTATTTTTCAATATTTTACTGGCAGGTACTTATCAGAGAACTGCATTTGCTGATTGCAAAACGTTCATACGCAATCAACACAAGAATAAATTGTGTTTGCCTTCAAACGCTGAATATACTCCAACACACATATTCGTTGATGATTTTAAATCAATCAAACGATGTGCAAATTGTTTTGTCACTGGTTTATAATCATCGGTCGTTGTTAAACCATTGTTTTATTCTGTTCATTCGAGCCAACAATAATTATTTTGATGTAGAATAAATCAAAAAAAAAACAACAAACAACGTGTATGAGTGTAATCATAATTAAAACAAAATAGTTTCTTATCTATAAAAAGGGGGTGGTTTTGTAAAAAAAACATATTAGGGTGGGTCTAAAATACGTTTTTTTAGAATTTTTATTAGGAATATCAAAAATATTGTTCTTTGTGAATATTTTTTTTTTTAAATTTAGGTCGACATCTCAGGCTCGCCCAATCCGGTTAAAGTTAAATATTGCCTAATTTTCCAACCAAAATAGATGAAAAAAAATTTAGACAATATTTAAATTTTTCCGGATTAGGCAAGCCTGAGATATCGACCTAAATTTTTTTTCCGAAAAAATATTTATATTTCACAAAGAAGAATATTTTTATTACTAATAAAAATTCTAAAAAAGCGGATTTAAGTCCCACCCTTTTAAATGTAACTAATGCTTTAATTTATACACGAAATGCATATATGTATATAAAACAATTTCATATTATTCAACGCCAACGTACGGTTTCAACGGTTGTTTTCATACCATTCATTGTATTCTTGTTCGTTCGGGTCAACAATAGTTATTATAGAATAAATAAAATAACAAAACAACGTGTGTGTGTATTCATAATTAAAACAAAATAGTTTCTTAACTATAAAAAGGGGATGATTTTGTGGAAATACATTCATATATGTTATATGTATATTAGGGTGGGTCTCAAATCCGTTTTTTTTTTAATTTTTATTAGTAATACCAAAAATATTGTTCTTTGTGAAATTTATTTTTTTTTTTATTTTAGGTCGATATCTCAGGCTCTCCCAATCCGGTTAAAGTTAAATATTGCCTAATTTTCCAATCAAAATAGATGAAAAAAAATTTAGACAATATTTGAATTTTTCCGGATTAGGCAAGTCTGAGATATCGACCTAAATTTTTTTTCAAAAAAAATATTTTTATTTCACAAAGAAGAATATTTTTAGTATTGTATTACTAATAAAAATTCTAAAAAAGCAGGTTTAAGTCCCACCCTAATGTGTGTTTCTATTTTGTTGTAATTATGAATAAACTCATATGCGTTGTTTGTTGTTTTTTCTGATTTATTCAACGCTGACTTTTCGTTGAGTGATTACATTTGCAGTAAACATAATCGACATATGTTCCACACTGATCCCAATTACGCGTTCAGTAACATGATGCTGATTTTATTCTACAGTGAATTTTGTTGAATTATTAAATGTGAACAAGAATTTTTGTGTATGATTAAATCAAGAAACAAGTTGATTTTGCAGTTCTCTGGTACTTATGAATGGGTGCATATTTTAAGGGTGGCTATATACCTGATTCAGCCACCCATTTTGAAACGTTCCAAAACATGAGCACTCATAAATGTGGATTCAATTTCTGTAAAAAAATCATGCAGGTAGCCAACGGAAAAAACCCAAATAATTAAAAAACTGCACTTTCCTGTTTTCCTTTTAATTGTCCACGAACATTTATGACCGTTTTTTAGTTTGTTACTGCAATCATAAAAATCAAATAACCTTTTGTTTATTACTTTTTTTTAATTCTGAGAATCATAAAAAATGTAATTTTTTCCAAAGAATTTTTCAGACAAAAATAATAATAATAATTTTACGACATATTAATTAATTTTCCTGGGACAATGTTTAATTATTTTACCTATAAATATAAAATATAAGGGCAATTACTAGAAGTGGCACTACTTAATAAATTATATAAAAAAAACTAAAAAAGAACCCATTTTTATTTTTTGATATGGTATAGGTGAAGGATAAACCTTTCTAAAAAAATAATACACTGTAAAAAAACCCTTGATCTTTTTGGATTTTTCGTTAGTTAAAATTTTCTTTTTGTTATAAATTTTTTACAGTGTAATTTTTTTAAACGTGTCATAAAGCTTGTTAAAATATCTTTTTAATGACACCAAGATCATGTAAATCGGTTCAGCCGATTCTGAGTTATTGAAGTTTAAATGGAGCTCTTTTTGACTATTTTCGCGTTTTTTCGAAAACTTTCCCAAATGAGAGTTTGTTTGTATTGATCAAATTTAGCTATAAACAAAATTTCATCGATGTCTGAGGTGGTCGGGTTCAAAATTTCAGTTTTATCTCGATTTTTAAATGATATTCATCATATATGACAGTATATTAAAAAACTTTTTTCATTTATTTTCCAATAAAAATGCAGATTTTTTTATTAAAATTAAATTAAGGAATAAAGGAAGGTACATAAAATATTTCAGTTCAAAACAAATCAAAATAACAAATAATTTTTATAAAAATAATTTTATCCCGGTAAAAATTTGCATGTATTGATCCATACAGGTTTAATCCCAGTAAAAAATAGAATCATCCAAAGAGTAATCTTGGAGCGCTCCTTTGCGAGTAATGGATTACTCCATAAAACTCCGGATCTCATTGGATTTTTAACACAGCATGTCCGCAGACACGAGTACTCCTTTTAAGCTCCTTATGGAGTACTCCCTTTCATCTTGAAAATGACGACAGAGGGAGTAATCGTTTTTGTCTCCTAAAAGAGCATAAAGGGAGTAATCGCTTTTGTCTCCTCAAAGAGCAAAAAGGGTGAAAACATTCATATAAAATACAAATTTGGTTATTTTTACAAAAACGAGAAAACATTCATTTATTTTTTAAAATTTTTTCAAAAATGTTATTATTGTCTTTTGGTTGAATTCGACGAGGTCGTAGTTATTGACGAGTAGGTCTGTCGGTAAACAGTTGCCATACATTTACGAAATGCCAGCTTAAAAGATTTTTCATATTCCGGGTATGTTGGATACGTGTCTTTAAGTGCTTCTGCAAGAAAATTAAAGAAAAGATAACACGTAATATATTATTTAAGACATGATATTAAAAATTCATTACCGAAATAAAAAAAGTTTAACAATTTGTATTTGTAAGGTGCTGATGCCTCTTGTTCACTTAAAGTCTGCCGATTACAATTTGAGAATTTGTTAATTTCTTTTTCAAGTAGTCGTCTTGGATGACACTTAGAAACTAAATTTTGACACATTTTTAACAATTTGTTACAATACCCGTCCCTTTTCGCTTTTTTAAATAACACGTCTTTCACTTTTTAAAACTAAACTGACTAAATAGAAAAACAAAACGAATACATCAACAATTAACAGTTATGTCAAAGAAAAAAAAAACAAAAGCGAACTGATACATCCCTCAATGATCCATTTGGAGTATTAAGCGAAGCATAAACAACAAAACAAAAAAAAAAGTTTCGATAGCTTGCTTATTACACCAAATGGATGAACAAGTCATTACTTCTTTATTGCTCGATTATGGATTAATCCATATATTTTTTACTGGGATATATGTTTGTGCCTGCTCTTAAACATGCATGTATGTCCTACATAAATATTTAAATCATCCATATGTGTTAATGCAATGACTTAAGCTTTGTTTTGGTATCAAACAAAATTTTGGAAATACAAATTTTTAATTTTAAAAAATTTTGTATATAATGCAAATACAATACCTAGTATAAGTCACTTAATTTAATTACGTTTCTGCCTTTATATTCACTTAAGAATTCAAACTGTATCTTAATTCGGTAGAACAAAAGTTTCAATTTTCCTCATATATGGCAATATGTGATAAAAATTTTAATATATATATATATATGTACTCATATATGAACATATATGGCGTATACGAACCAATATATGGACCAAGATGTGCAATATATTACCATATATTGCCATATATGGTTTCATATATTACCATATATGAACTTCATTTTTAAATGTATTGGCCCATATATGCTTCCATACGTGACATATATGTTCATATATACTCATATATGAAAACATATACGATCATATATGAAGCCATATATGATGATATATGAACATTTTCACCTGGGAGTGTATTATTTCAATTTTTTTTTAAATTAATTTTTAATTTTATTTATTTATTTCGTTCGTTTATTTAATAATTCCAATGAAGGAAATAAAACGCAAAAAGCGAATATTTTGTTTATAATTTTGATGTATTTTCACATTTATGTATGCATTTTGGGGTTTTCGCTTTTGGTTAAAGTAAAGAATATTATAAGCTAACTTATAGTAAGCTAACTAATATTTGATTTTAATTAAGTCAACTTATAGCCAATTAGTTTATAGCTAACTATAAACTATTTAACTTTTACCTAACTTCTAATCTAAACTAACTTTAAGTTAGTTGAAAAGTCATGCAGAGTCGGACAATTGACTACCGCCTAGGATATCGCAATGTTAAAATAGTCAGTCTGCTCCATTAAAAAAAATCCAAGTATCAACCACCACTAGTTTCATAATAGTTAGATTAAAGTGCATTTAAAGTTAGCAGAGTTGCCGGTAGGGAAATGTTCAATGGGTTAATAGCAGCGTTAGTATCTGTATGAATTTATTTTTTATTGAAAATATGAAACTGTTACTGTCATATGCATAGACATTCTGTTGATTTTTATAACACACTTATAAATCAAATTAACACTGTTATAAGAATTAACTAAATGTCTATGCATATGGGGGTTAATGTTTTGCGTAAAACAGTTTTAAAGAAATATAAATTAAACAAAAAGTAAATTTTTGAAAGGAAAATAATAAATACATATATATCGCACTTGATCAAGAAGAGGGTAATAACTCAAAATTTTTAAAATTTCACTTTTTGCAAGAAATCAATTAAAAAATCAATATCTATCTACTGTAAAAATTTCAACGTATTACGATTACTATTTCATCTCGAAAAGCACATTTGAGACCATTTTCTTTATAATGTAGTGACTTTATATCAACAAAAAGGTATTATTTTGAGTTAAAACAAAAATTAAAATAGAAATGAATCGTATATTATTTTGATTTGAGTCTTTAAAAACAAATTCAAATGCACCAGCTATTGGAAAAATCGTAAGTAAGTTTGTAATTAATTATTTTCTTCATGATTTTCTGTTATAATTTAAAATATCTTTTACACTTTTTATTGATTTAGTTTATTCTCTATTTATTCGGAAAGGCTTCCTCTGTCGGAAAATAAGAAAAAGGATCTTAAGAAACTTGTAAAAAAATATAATCCCAAAACATATTTATGAGTTGTCTTACAAAAATTTAATAGATACTTAATTTAAACACTTAATAATTGTTGTTAACTTTATACATAATATGTATATTATCATTTTAAATATATTATTATTTAATAAACCTTACTCGTAGTATATCTGAAATTAGGAATATGTATTCAAGATATAAAAAAATGTGGAGTTAATAGAATATCATAACAAGGTAAGATAAAATTTTTTTCGAGTTAATACCCTTTTGTTGAAAAAAAATTGGAAACTTTAATTAATAGCCAAATTTTGTAAATCCCCTGCGTTCAACGACTCACCAAAAAATCGAATTTTATAAATCACTACGTCATTACGTTGGACTTTTACGTTATCACTTTAATTGTCAAATTAAAATAATTTCAGTGTTACCTGCATTTATGCATATATGGAAATTATGTTGGATTTGTTTGTTTATCCCTAATTTTTTGGTATTGTCAACACCAATGCTAACACCTGATTAAAAATTAAATAAATAAAAAAATATAATTTTGAAATGTTTTTTGTATTTTGTGTATAAAATTATAAATAGTTGTATAAATTATAATAGTTGTATAAAGATTTTTTAAAAAATCAAAATAAATTCAAAAATTAGTCCTGAGATCACTTTGATTTATAAAATAGAACATTCAGATTTTTAAGGTCAACAAAAAATTGATTTATTATGGCCGTATTTATAATTAAACACATAAATTCTCATAAGGGAAAGTTAGCAGCTATTAAGTAAGTATACGTTTTGTGATTATAAATACGGCCGTAAGCGGTCTACTTACCCATGCCTAAAACTTTACTAGGTCGTTAATCAGGTTTTAAATCACAGTTGCACAGTGATATTTCCTAACAGCAATTTTCTTCAACCAAATACTCGATTGTAAAGAACGGGCTGTTGTACCACTGATTGCTGAATTTTTCATAATTAATTTTGAATTTATTTGTAGCTTCAATTACACTTGCTAGATAGTTTACTGCTGATCTCAACGCTTCTATAGCAGTTGTCATATTTATAATCGCTTCAGTATTTTCTTCCACTAGTTTTACTTTTTTGGCTTTTTTAAATTTTTTTAACACCGCGACTTTTTTTATGTTTTTTTTTTAGCTGAAGTAGATGGAATTTCATTTTTATGGCACGTCCCAATTCGTTCTCATTTGGAGAAGTTGGAACTTCATATAGTGGAGGCGATGCTGCAACCAATCCAAAAACCAAACCGGTTGGATTAGCAGCTACGGATATGTTTGCTATGTTGTCAACATTTTGTTCAAGCGGTGTCAGTTTGAAAAAAATTTTAAACCAACGCTCAAACAATTCAAGTGATGATTTTGACATCTCAAGTGATTAATTTTTCAGTGCCGTGATTTAAGAAATTCAAATTTGTATGTATAAAATTTCATATAACGTAACGAACAGCTGTTGCAACGCAAGCAATCACCTACTTTGTTCAAGTGATTTACAAACACGATTTGTTTTTTAAATTATGTGAAGTGAGGCGTTGCGTTTTTCAAAATGAGGGCATAAATTTCAACTAAAGCGTCACAACTCAAAATAATACAAAAAAAAAAATCTAGAGAATTTTCAAAAAAAATGGTATTAAGTCAAAAAATTGATTTTTTGCAATATGTGCAAAAATTAAAAAGAAAAACAATGTAAATATATTTTCAAATGGAATTTGCTTACTATGATGTATTTGGATTTTTAAATTATCTTAAAATGAAACCACAAACAGTTTTTCACCTCTACTGAACATTTTACAAATTTTGAGTTATTACCCTCTTGTTGATCAAGTGCGATTTGTTACATTCTATTAAAAAACATGCTATTTTTGGAAGGAAAAAAAATACAATACATTCGATCGGAATAAATGAATGAAAGATCGGACTCCAATTTTAAAAACATTTCAACTTTTATATTAAAAACAAAATGTTTTTTTTATTAAGTTTATTAAAGATTTTTATGGATCTTGTATTATCATAAAATATTTTTCGTACATTGCTATTAATTTTTTTCAGTGCATTAAAGAAAAATCAGCATACATCCGCCACACGTGTTCATTCGTCGCTGTTTTAGTGACGACTAAAGGCAAGACCGTAAGAATACATGTTAGTTGAGCAGGGGACAATTGTCCCATAAAATGAACAGCACTGGTTTAGAAAAATAACTTTGTTATAATGAGTTGCATCATATTTAAAATTTTGTTTGTAAATTCATTTTGGTTTTGGAAAAAAAATTTCCAAACTTTTCAGAATGTTTTGTTCTTGTTGATTGTTATTCCTAACAGTTTGAGCATAGCTGTACTGATTTTCTTCAAAACTATTGTTAGCAGCGTTGTTATTATTGAGATTTCTAAAACTATTAGATGTAAATGGAGTAATTGTTTCAAGTGTATTACCATTTTGCCTACGATGAGCATTATTTTTTTTAATAAAACTATAAACCTTACATTCCTTATAGTTTGCTGCATGACATTGCAGAGATTTGACACACTGCGAGGGAATATTTTCTGGTTTGGGGCAACAGAAAAGTTTCCTGCAATATTTTTTTGTATGACCAAACTGCTGGCATCTATATCATTCAATAATTTCATTTACGAGGGCGGATCTATAACTCCGTGACTTTTCGAACTTCCCTCGTAGTTATATGAAAGTTAATAGGCTACTGTCAAATTTTGAGCAAGTTCCGTCACTTACTTTGCGTTTAACAGCTGTTCAAAACATACAACCTCTCGGCTTTTTTTAAAAATGTAAAAAAGTGAATTTCGAGTGCTCATTAAACATTCAATCAAACCAAGGAAAAGCTTGATAAATACTATGGGGACTCTGCACCATCGATTTCATTGGTGTACTGACTTTTGTTGTAGCCTTACAAGCATAGAATTTACCGAACGTTCTGGACGCCCAGTTGAGTTCTCTACACCCAAAACAATTGAAAAAATTCACGATAGGGTGTTGGCCGATCGGTGATTGAATGTGCGATACAGGTTGAAAGAATACTGTTTTTGTTACGAAATATATATTTTTATTCAATATAATCTCCTAGAAGCTCAATACACTTGTTCCAATGATCTTCCAATAATTTTATCCCATCCTTATAATGGTTTTCCGGAAGCTCTGCAAAATAACCGTCTACGGCTGCTATGGCCTCCTCATTCGACGAAAAATGCTTTCCACGAAGGAATTGTTTGAGATTTCTGAAGATATAGTAGTCACTGGGAGCCAAATCTGGTGAATACGGTAGATGTTCAAGCAATTCGTACTTTAATTCTTTAAATTTAGCCATCGTCAAAACACTTTTGTGATCAGGTGCATTGTCTTGATGAAAAATGATTTTTTTCTTCTTTAAACCAGGTCTTTTCTCACGAATTTGTTCATCCAGCTGATCCAAAAGGCTGCCATAATATTCAGAGTTGATTGTTTTACCTTTCTGAAGATAATCAATCAACAAAATTCCTTTTGCATCCCAAAAAACTGATGCCATAACCTTCTTTGCTGATCGTTGTGACTTCACCTGCTTTGGAGCTGAACAACCATCTTCAGTCCACTGTAAACGTTCTTGTTTACACTGTAAACGTTCTTGTCTCATCCATAGTTATAAAACGACGCAAGAAGTCGGTTTTATACGGCTTAAAACGCTCCAAATTACGCTGAGAAATTTGTTTTCGATCCAGTTTTTGTTGAATTGTTAATGTGTGCGGCACTAACTTTCCAAACAGTTTTTTCATACGTAATTCTTCATGTAAAATATGGAGTACTCGTTCGTCTGAGATGCCTATGGCATTAGCAATTTTACACTAAGTAAATCTTGGATCTTCACTAACCATATTATGTACCTGCTCAATGATATCTGCTGTGGTTGCAGTTTTTGGTCGTCCTTCGCGTGGATCGTCTTCAAGGCTGGTACGACCACGTTTAAATTCACCAGCCCAAAATTCAACGGTGCGTTTTGAAGGTGAGGACTCCTTATACACTTCTAAGAATTGTTCATAAATTTCCTTTGCTTTTAAACCCTTCAAAACAAAGAATCTAATGACTGCACGATATACAATTTTTTCCATATTAAAAAAAATCAATGACACGTCAACTTTAAATGGCTTGTAAACAAAGAAAGAATTGACAGAATGACTTGCAACTTTGCATGTGTTCTCAGGACAGTTATACCAACTTGAGAGAAAAAAAGTTTGGAGCTAGCAGTGTCATCTCTTGGTGAGGGCAGGAACTTTTCAACCAACCTGTAGATTGTGGAAGACATAGGCATCTGAAATGGCAAAGTGGTTTCAATTTTGAACGATCACTTGGGTTTTGAGAAAGCTTTCCGCAAGATGGCTACCGCGTTTGCTCACAATCGACCACCAAAGAAATCGTGTGACAGCTTAGTTTCTATGCAAAAATCCATGAAGTAAACTACTACTAGTAAATTGCCCCCTCGTTCGCCTTATACTCCGGATTTAGCCCCCAGTGACTATTTCCAAACCTAAAGAAATGGCTCGGTGGAAGATTTAGCTCAACGATGAAATCACACTACAGGACGAAATGTAAACTTTTAAAAATTAATAGAGTTCTGACTATCAATTATATATATTTCGGCCATCTTGATTACTTTATTTGTGTACTTTATTTTTCGATCTAAGGTACAGATTTTGCGTGAAATGCCTTTTAAGTTTGGCGGTTTTCTATTTAGTTTTTAACATACCAAATTTTTAAAATGCAAAAAATTTGAATTCTTTTTATTAAAATGCAAGCACAACACATGTGGCTATATTTACGTTATGAATTGTTTGCACAAAACCTGATATTTAAGCTACTGTTTCGCGTTTTATGGCTTTTAATATTTTAACGAATTCAATCGCTAAAAACACAATCGTGCATAATAAAGGTTATGCCTTAGTAAAGAAGCAATTAGAAGGAAAATATTTCAATTAAAAAAATGTATTTGCATAAAGCACCTTATAGCATTTTTCCACTGACCTACATCTTTCATCAATTTGCAAAGATGTTAACATCTTCCCATAAGAATTATACAGGCTAAAAATTCTACATCTACAAAAGATGATCGTTTCTCATTTTGTTCCATCGTACATCTTTCGTTATTTTAAGTGTCATCACTAAAAAAACTGACATTGCAGAAAATAAAAAAAAAATATTCAACAAAGGAAAATTAGCGGCAGATGTAAGAATTTCATACTTATGTCTACCAAAAATTCTTCTTCATCATCATCTTCCAGAATGGCCTTTAATATTTCAATGTACTGCATTAAAATTCGGGTTTGTTCTTGCAAAGCAACAACTACTCCAATGATTAATGCTTTACTAAATCCGCTTTTTATTTTTAACAAAAAATATGCGTCTTTTTCTTTTATTTTTTTTGACAGCTGAATTAATAACAGATGAAAGATGTTGCCAATGTAAACACTTGTTTCACATTTTCAACACAAAGATGTTGTTCAGTGTAAAAAGCTGTTGTTCAGTGTAAAAAGCCTAATAGACGTTAAATTCGCGATTTTTCGATCATTTTATATGACAACATGGCTTTCCGATTTGTTCCCGTAGTCCAACATTTAGTATAATATCCGGGTACCTATAAAAACTGTTCTTGCAAAAATTCTAGCAAAAAGTTTCCATTTGCAAAAGATATTGTAATTAATACATTAATTTTTAATTTTAACACACTATTAAAGAAAATAAAATAATAATATAAAAAGAAATTAATTAAATTGTGTAGTATATTTTTGGGATTTATATTGTAAAAGTACACTCAACATTTTTCGTTAGAGAGGCAAGCGATTTAACAACGCAGCATAAAACATGTGATAATATTAAGACTTAATTATTGTTTTTACCATAGTTGCCACAAATGATTAAAACAAAACTATTTCTTAATTTTTTATTGTATAAATATAGAAGCAAGACCAGTGTTATAAAAGCGATATGTGTCAATACATGAGAACTTTTTTTATTCTCGATTTTCAATTGTCAAGCACATACATGGGACTAATGCATTGATTGGACTAATTTATTGTTGATTTCATTACCATAACATTGATAACAATAATAGTGAAAAAAAAAATCATTACCATTGTTTGAATTAATGGTAATGATTTACCGATCTGATTTCATTGATCAATGGCAATGTTTTCGAATTTCATTACCATTACTAATGTATTAATTAAATGAAACCATTAGCATTATTAAGCGTCATTTTATCTGTAAATATTTTTGTTAATATTTATTTATGTGGGTTGACATTTGTATATTTTATATTTTGTTCTATTATTTTCTGTATAAAAAGCTACTTTGATAATTTTCAAATCGTATAAACTTTTTTGTAAACAAATGATTTTTCAATCAATTATAATTAGTTTTTTTATGCATTTGTATATTTCTTTACCATTAGAGATGAAATTTTTAATGGAAAAAATTTCATTAAATGGTAATGAAATTTTTTATTTGCATTAGTGTCAACTAATGGTAATGAAATTTCAATGGTAATGAAAAATTCCCAAGTATGATCAAGCAAATTATTGTATCATTGGGCCTCAACCTTACCATGGCCCCCTGGGGTAGAAATTTATTTTTCTTAAATTGTACAAAATGCTATAATTTAAAAGAGATATTAAGAAACATACATACATTGATATTATCGAATTTATTGGGCTTACAAGTAAATCTCGTTGATGGGCTGCACCCAACTGCAATGAAATTTAAATTCACTATTGCGGAAAAAAAAAAATAAGAGACATTTATTCTTGTTTTAGCGGCCCAAAAGCATAAATGTGGGGTCAAAAAAGACAATTTTTTGCTGTTTTCGTTTCACTACGAACAAAATGCAGTCAATTAGAGTATGGGTTTTCGAGTAAGTTAAAATTGTTTAAATTCAATTTTTATATATAAAAGATATCGTTGTAGGGTTATGTTTGAATTTATATATAACACAGTACGACAGTGGTTGGTATACATGAGAAACGTTAAGTGAATATGAAAATAGGCTTAAAATAAAGAAATACGTGTCCCGGCGTTTTGCTGTAGCACGTCAGAATGTAATGAATTTTTTAATGGTTTAAAAAAAAAAGCAAATTTATTTCCTTTTTCAAAACTGGCTTAAGCATTAAAATCGGTTCACCCTTTCTGTTTTTATAGAACTTTTAATAATAGTATTACATTACAAGTGAACCTCCACGGTCCTTCGAATCTTAAAAATCGATTTTCTCAAAATGACGTGCTACAGCAAAACGCCGAGACACGTATTTCTTTATTTTAAGCCTATTTTTATATTCTGTTAACATTTCTTATGTGTACTCAAAAAAATTTGATTTTGTCGTACTGTTTAATAATTCCCATTTAATGTAATTGAGACTACTACAGAAGAGTACTTTTCTACAATATTTCAAATATTACAAATAAATGACAAACCTGGATCCACCACATAAGAAATTTAGGTATAAAAATTTTTGCTTTTTCGAGAACGGCAATCCTGAGTTTAGATATTCGAGTAAAAAATTGTGTTAGAGACGTATTAGAGTAAAGTAGTAGGCAATTGGGAGACCATAATGGTTTAATGGCCTTTCTATGAGAGTTGATAATGAGTTAATGGCTTTTCTATGAGAGTTGATAATGATTCAATTACTTTTCTATGAGAGTTGATAATGATCTTATTACTTTTCTATGTTGTATGCTCATAATGTAAAAGGTTGGTTGGTAATACAAAAATTTGCTTGTGTGTGTTTTGCTAGAAGGTGCGATGTGACGAGGAGATTGTTGAATTTATTTGTGTAATGTGGTCGTTGGTTGTATGCTCATAATGCAAAAGGTTGGTTGGTTGGTAATACAAAAATTGTCTTGTATGGGTACTGTGGTCGTCGGTTAAATTTTTTTATCTCTTGTATCTATTTTCTATTCTTTGGTGGTATATACATTCTACATGTTGATGTTTCTTATTTTTCGATCTAAGGTACAGATTTTGCGTGAAATGCCTTTTAAGTTTGGCGGTTTTCTATTTAGTTTTTAACATACCAAATTTTTAAAATGCAAAAAATTTGAATTCTTTTTATTAAAATGCAAGCACAACACATGTGGCTATATTTACGTTATGAATTGTTTGCACAAAACCTGATATTTAAGCTACTGTTTCGCGTTTTATGGCTTTTAATATTTTAACGAATTCAATCGCTAAAAACACAATCGTGCATAATAAAGGTTATGCCTTAGTAAAGAAGCAATTAGAAGGAAAATATTTCAATTAAAAAAATGTATTTGCATAAAGCACCTTATAGCATTTTTCCACTGACCTACATCTTTCATCAATTTGCAAAGATGTTAACATCTTCCCATAAGAATTATACAGGCTAAAAATTCTACATCTACAAAAGATGATCGTTTCTCATTTTGTTCCATCGTACATCTTTCGTTATTTTAAGTGTCATCACTAAAAAAACTGACATTGCAGAAAATAAAAAAAAAATATTCAACAAAGGAAAATTAGCGGCAGATGTAAGAATTTCATACTTATGTCTACCAAAAATTCTTCTTCATCATCATCTTCTTCCAGAATGGCCTTTAATATTTCAATGTACTGCATTAAAATTCGGGTTTGTTCTTGCAAAGCAACAACTACTCCAATGATTAATGCTTTACTAAATCCGCTTTTTATTTTTAACAAAAAATATGCGTCTTTTTCTTTTATTTTTTTTGACAGCTGAATTAATAACAGATGAAAGATGTTGCCAATGTAAACACTTGTTTCACATTTTCAACACAAAGATGTTGTTCAGTGTAAAAAGCTGTTGTTCAGTGTAAAAAGCCTATTAGACGTTAAATTCGCGATTTTTCGATCATTTTATATGACAACATGGCTTTCCGATTTGTTCCCGTAGTCCAACATTTAGTATAATATCCGGGTACCTATAAAAACTGTTCTTGCAAAAATTCTAGCAAAAAGTTTCCATTTGCAAAAGATATTGTAATTAATACATTAATTTTTAATTTTAACACACTATTAAAGAAAATAAAATAATAATATAAAAAGAAATTAATTAAATTGTGTAGTATATTTTTGGGATTTATATTGTAAAAGTACACTCAACATTTTTCGTTAGAGAGGCAAGCGATTTAACAACGCAGCATAAAACATGTGATAATATTAAGACTTAATTATTGTTTTTACCATAGTTGCCACAAATGATTAAAACAAAACTATTTCTTAATTTTTTATTGTATAAATATAGAAGCAAGACCAGTGTTATAAAAGCGATATGTGTCAATACATGAGAACTTTTTTTATTCTCGATTTTCAATTATCAAGCACATACATGGGACTAATGCATTGATTGGACTAATTTATTGTTGATTTCATTACCATAACATTGATAACAATAATAGTGAAAAAAAAAATCATTACCATTGTTTGAATTAATGGTAATGATTTACCGATCTGATTTCATTGATCAATGGCAATGTTTTCGAATTTCATTACCATTACTAATGTATTAATTAAATGAAACCATTAGCATTATTAAGCGTCATTTTATCTGTAAATATTTTTGTTAATATTTATTTATGTGGGTTGACATTTGTATATTTTATATTTTGTTCTATTATTTTCTGTATAAAAAGCTACTTTGATAATTTTCAAATCGTATAAACTTTTTTGTAAACAAATGATTTTTCAATCAATTATAATTAGTTTTTTTATGCATTTGTATATTTCTTTACCATTAGAGATGAAATTTTTAATGGAAAAAATTTCATTAAATGGTAATGAAATTTTTTATTTGCATTAGTGTCAACTAATGGTAATGAAATTTCAATGGTAATGAAAAATTCCCAAGTATGATCAAGCAAATTATTGTATCATTGGGCCTCAACCTTACCATGGCCCCCTGGGGTAGAAATTTATTTTTCTTAAATTGTACAAAATGCTATAATTTAAAAGAGATATTAAGAAACATACATACATTGATATTATCGAATTTATTGGGCTTACAAGTAAATCTCGTTGATGGGCTGCACCCAACTGCAATGAAATTTAAATTCACTATTGCGGAAAATAAAATAAGAGACATTTATTCTTGTTTTAGCGGCCCAAAAGCATAAATGTGGGGTCAAAAAAGACAATTTTTTGCTGTTTTCGTTTCACTACGAACAAAATGCAGTCAATTAGAGTATGGGTTTTCGAGTAAGTTAAAATTGTTTAAATTCAATTTTTATATATAAAAGATATCGTTGTAGGGTTATGTTTGAATTTATATATAACACAGTACGACAGTGGTTGGTATACATGAGAAACGTTAAGTGAATATGAAAATAGGCTTAAAATAAAGAAATACGTGTCCCGGCGTTTTGCTGTAGCACGTCAGAATGTAATGAATTTTTTAATGGTTTTAAAAAAAAAGCAAATTTATTTCCTTTTTCAAAACTGGCTTAAGCATTAAAATCGGTTCACCCTTTCTGTTTTTATAGAACTTTTAATAATAGTATTACATTACAAGTGAACCTCCACGGTCCTTCGAATCTTAAAAATCGATTTTCTCAAAATGACGTGCTACAGCAAAACGCCGAGACACGTATTTCTTTATTTTAAGCCTATTTTTATATTCTGTTAACATTTCTTATGTGTACTCAAAAAAATTTGATTTTGTCGTACTGTTTAATAATTCCCATTTAATGTAATTGAGACTACTACAGAAGAGTATTTTTCTACAATATTTCAAATATTACAAATAAATGACAAACCTGGGTCCACCACATAAGAAATTTAGGTATAAAAATTTTTGCTTTTTCGAGAACGGCAATCCTGAGTTTAGATATTCGAGTAAAAAATTGTGTTAGAGACGTATTAGAGTAAAGTAGTAGGGAATTGGGAGACCATAATGGTTTAATGGCCTTTCTATGAGAGTTGATAATGAGTTAATGGCTTTTCTATGAGAGTTGATAATGATTTAATTACTTTTCTATGAGAGTTGATAATGATCTTATTACTTTTCTATGTTGTATGCTCATAATGTAAAAGGTTGGTTGGTAATACAAAAATTTGCTTGTGTGTGTTTTGCTAGAAGGTGCGATGTGACGAGGAGATTGTTGAATTTATTTGTGTAATGTGGTCGTTGGTTGTATGCTCATAATGCAAAAGGTTGGTTGGTTGGTAATACAAAAATTGTCTTGTATGGGTACTGTGGTCGTCGGTTAAATTTTTTTATCTCTTGTATCTATTTTCTATTCTTTGGTGGTATATACATTCTACATGTTGATGTTTCTTTTTTCAAGTATGTCATAAATTAAATATTTATTAATATGAGATTTGTTTTGGACTGCAAAATTTTTAGGATCAAGTGAAAGTCATTGATCTACACATTTTTATACCCTCCACCATATATGGTGAGGGTATATATCAGTTTGTCATTCCGTTTGTAATATGTCGAAATATAGGTTTAAGACCCCATAAAGTATATATATTCGTGATCCTTATGCAATTTTAAGTCGATTTAGCGATGTCCGTCTGTCTGTTGAAATCACGATCACGACGCGAAGACGCAAGCGGGGGTGCCTATTTTTACCCAGATTATTGAACATCCTCCCGAGCAGTTTGGTATTTAAAATGAGCAAAATCGGTCAAGCGGTTCAAAAGTTATGAGTGAAAATGTGAAGGTACCTCTAAATTTTCCATACAAATTTGTACATTTTTTTGTATCTATTTTTTTTTCTGTTAAGTAAGTAAAAATGTTATTAAGTCTTCTTATTGTTCGATTACATTTATTGTCTTACATACTATGATAACTAAGTTAACGTAAAAATGAACAATGTTAAAGTCGCTAACAGAGCAGACCTCTGTAAATAACATTGCTAAAACTAAATAACAAAAGTTCGTTACATAAATTGACAAAACATATTCATATTACAGTTCATGCAAAATTTAGTATATACGTATATCATCTTCATCCCCTTTGGTAGAGGGTATTCAAAGATTCGGCACAGCCGAATTTAGCCCTTTTTTACTTGTTTTGTATTAAGAGGAAATTTGCATTTTTATACCCTTCACCACAGGTGGAAGGGTATATATAAGTTTGTCATTCCGTTTGTAATTTCTACAATATTGATCTTAGACCCTATAAAGTATATATATTCTGGGTCCTTATGAAGAGCGAAGTTAATTTAACGATGTCCGTCTGTGTGTTGAAATGGGTTTTCCGAAGAACCCAGACATGATGAGGACTTGATTGTTTTTTATTTCTGTTACATATGATCCATTTCTGTTTGCTATGAAAAATCAGACAGATCGGTTAATAAATGGCTGAGATATTAGCAAAAAACCAGGACTACCTCTAATTTTCCAGTAAAATCCCTTTGTTTAATATGTATGTAGAATTTTGAGCATAACAACACATCCATGTGTTAAAATTCTTTTCTTTCATCTCCACCTTTTATACACAAAAAACACACATACAAAGATTTGTCATTTAAATAAAAACTAAACAAATCCCTAATGAACGAAGACTTTTATATATGTACCTCTATTGACGATGATTTTGTGTGAGCTTCAATAGCTCAGTTGTCTAGACGCTATGTCACAAATACTTTTTTTTTCTAAGCCCGCGGGTTCGAGGTTCGAATCTCGGTCAGGAGGTCAATTCACTTTTTTTTTGTACATTTTTTTTTATTATTTTCTTAAGACTCTTTTTTTTTGCTTATTTTTGGTTTTTTTTAACATTTAATAATTAATTTATATAAAATTTTATATTAATAATTAAAATTCTTTTCTTTCATCTCCACCTTTTATACACAAACAACACACATACAAAGATTTGTCATTTAAATAAAAACTAAACAAATCTCTAATAAACGAAGACTTTTATATATGTACCTCTATTGACGATGATTTTGTCTGAGCTTCAATAGCTCAGTTGTCTAGACGCTATGTCACAAATACTTTTTTTCTCTAAGCCCGCGGGTTCGAGGTTCGAATCTCGGTCAGGTCAATTCACTTTTTTTTTGTAAATTTTTTTTTTATTATTTTCATAAGACTTTTTATTTTGCTTATTTTTGTTTTTTTTTAACATTTAATAATTAATTTATATAAAATTTTATATTAATAATTAAAATTATTTTCTTTCATCTCCACCTTTTATACACAAACAACACACATATAAGGATTTGCCATTTAAATAAAAACTAAACAAATCTCTAATGAACGAAGAATTTTATAAATGTACCTCTATTGACGATGATTTTGTGTGAGCTGTAATAGCTCTGTTGTATAGACGCTATGGCACAAATACTTTTTTTCTCTAAGCCCGCGGGTTCGAATCTCGGTCAGGTCAATTCACTTTTTTTTGTACATTTTTTTTTATTATTTTCTTAAGACTTTTTTTTTTTTTGCTTATTTTTGTTTTTTTTAACATTTAATAATTAATTTGTATAAAATTTTATATTAATAATTAAATAATCCATCAATAGGCTAAAAACATCAAAATTTTTATAAAAACCCTCTGATACAAACAAAATACAAACGGTTTTATTTCTATTTTTGCTCCGATTTAAAAGAATTTATAAAAAGATTTTTAAACCATTTTATTTCTCACATATTAAGAAAATTTTATACAAAATTTACCTTTGAGTGCAACTATTTTAGGTCATAATTTATAATAATATATAAAAAAAAATTATAAACTATTTTCCTTCAAATTTTTAAAATTAAGCTAAAGAAATTACAAATATTTCTAATAAAAAAGCGAAATAAAATCCCAAATGCAAATTTGCCAGCTAAATCAAACTATTTTGTAGAAATAAAACACATGCAGTTGTAGTGATTTCTTTTAACGATTTGTTGAAATTCTTTTCTTTCAACTCTTCACCTTTTATACACAAACAACACTATTCTAGAGCTGTATTATGACCTGGATACGTCTTATATAGCAAAAGATCGAAAACCTTTAGTATAACATATTTGCTGAAAAAATCGGAAATATCGGTTCAGATACAAAAAAGTTATGCCCAAAACATAAATTTTTTTAAAATACCTATTTTCTGGAACCATAAATCTTAACGAGTCCAAGTTTTATCTACAAACTAAATGGTTAATTTCCTCTTAAAGGCGTCAGTATATAAATCTGTCCATTCCATATATGTCCATATATAAACTTCAGTTTTTTCCCAACCATGGTGAAGGGTATATAAGATTCGGCATAGCCGAATTTAGACGCTCTTACTTGTTCTTTCTTGTATTTATGTTCTATTTTTGTGTTTATTTTTTGTGTGTGGTATATAAAATAATAAAACTTGTTGTTTTGTTGGTGAGTTTATTTATACCAACTGAACTTTTTATTTGTATTTAAAAAATATTTAACATTACAATTTCAGACAAACTGCTTACGTTCACACAAAAATAATCACACCATCAACCCAGACGTTGATTCGATGAAATGCGATACGACAACCAGCACAAGTGTTCTTTGAATTTACACTGTCCAACACCCATTGTCTAGAAATTTCTTAATGTTACACTGTTCAACAACTAGTGTCTAGTTGTCCAGTGTTAACTTATACATTCTACATATAAATGTACGAGTAGGTCATAAATTAATTATTTATTAATGTGACATTTTCATTAATCTTTAAATTTTAATGTTTTAATTAAATTCAAATCTGTTTGTTTCTTGTTCGGTTTTGTTTCTTGTAATAACCCAACATACAAAATGACTTGAGAAAAATATTTTTATAAGCTTACAAACACAAGCCTTAAGCTTGAAAAAGACTTGAGAATATATTGAAAAAGGCTATCGTAACAATTGTAGAAAAATCAAAACGGAACCCTCGTGAAAATATTATGTGTGTATGATTACTATAAGCTTATTCTTGCAATTGTAGAATAAGCTTACAAAAACAATATTGTATTAACTTGCGTATAGAAAGCTGATTTGACTCAATATATTTTTTACATAATTGTAGAATAAGCTTCACAAATAATATATTATTTAGTGTTGAAAAAGATAAATCATAATTATTTTCTGTAATTTAATTTTTTTATTTTAATTTTAAATATAAATAACAATAATTCAATTTAAATATAAAAAATAATAATTCATTTTATATAAAAATTATTATGAAAATAATTAAATTTAATATGCAATTGCACGTTCACTTTATAAAATTTATAACCATATCAACACGCAAAACACATTTGACAAATTTAAAAAAGAAGTATTATAAGCGTAGAACAAAGACAACAAGACTAGAATGGATTGAAAAATATTTCCATTTCAATCGTCATATTGCGTTGTTCAATATGTGTATGTTGTTTTTAAGCATACTTTAGAAAAAGTTATGTATAATAATCTTTTCTTAAGTATTGTTAAATACTGCTTGTGAATTCACGTTTTATAAACATTATAATAAACGAAACTAAGAAAAGCTTAAAATACACTATTTATATAAGCTTATTCTCAAGTTGTATTGCAGTTTGATTGCTATATGGTATATTGGGAAAGAGGAAATTCGTATCTGTTAACTTTTCTTTCTTGTTCGGTTTTGTTTCTTGTAATAAAGAGGTAATTCGAATCTGTTAGTGTTTTGTTTGTTTAGTTCAGTGGTCGGCAGAAAGAGGAAATGTGAATGTATTGGTGTTTTACAGCGTAAGAAATTTTTTTATCTTTCTAGATAAATGAATGAATGAATAAATTAATAAATGAATTAATCGATAAGAGAATATCCATATTGATTGAATTAAAATAGTTCATGTTTTTGTTTTCTCTATTATAAAAAATAAAAATAATTCATAATAATGATAATAATAATAATAATTTTTTGATTGCATACAAGGCACTCTGCCTCATTTAATATATTTAAAGAAAATAAAAAAAAATTCTTCCCACTCAACGTTCCATATTTTTAATTTAAAATGTAAACGAAAAACCAAATAAATACCTACATTAAAAAAAACCTATAATAAAAAAAAGCTAATTTTTAGAGTGTACTTTATTTCTTCAACAAAGCCTGCTCTGTTGAAAGTTATCGTTATTTACAGTTTGGTGCAAAAGTGAGGCATTGCTAGTAAAATATGTGTAAATAATCTGTCATTTTTCTGTTTGCTTTACAAAAACAAAACTTTTTCCTTATTTAGATTTCATACTTTTAGATCTCTTAAAATTTAAGTAATCTTACCCAAAATCCGTTCTCTTCATTTGAAAAAATCGATCTCTTTAACTCAAGGCAATTGGCTCAAACCAACAGCCGATAACGTGAAAAATGAGGTGCTGGAAAAAACTAAAAATGGTGATTCCACTCGTAAAATCGCCAATTTCTTAAAAATTTCTTAAAAAAATCAGTGACACTGAAGCTAGAGCCAATGGACGTCTTTTCACTTTGGGCAAAATCAAGAGCACAAAAAAATCAGTTTCTAAATGTTCGGTCAATGTTAGCAGATGGACAGTCCCAAGAGCTCTTAAAATCGTTGGCTACAAAGCCAGTACTAAAAAGAAAAAGACAAAAATATCACCAAAAAACGTAAAAGCGCGAAAATTATTTTTGGAAAAATATAAATTTTGGACAGCTTTTGATTGGTATAGGGTATGATTATTTTACTAGCTTATTTTGTCATATATGTGGCAGTTTAATTTATTTTATAGAAAATATGGTCCGATGAGACCAAAATCAACAGATACCAATCGGATGGAAAAGTTTGGCATTGGGCCATATCAAATCCAGCCCATGTAACTCAAACCATAAAGCACGGAGGTGGTTCTCTTATGGTTTGGGGATGTATAACACCATATGCTGTGGGCCCACTTATACGGGTTGAAGGTATTATGCGGAAGGAGCACTATCCTCTCATATTACAAGAGAATTTGCCTTTAGCTCTTGCCAAAATGCCAGACCTGAAAATGTTATCTTTTCAGTTGTATAGGCTCATGGTGTGGCCACCTCAAATAACCGATCTTAACTCGATCGAAAATGCTTGGGCTTACTTAAAATGTCGTTTAGCAGATTACGAAGATTATATATCGAAGCTGTATGAATCCATGCTAAGGAGAATAAATCAGTTGGAAAAAGCAAAGGGAAACTGGATAAAGTATTAAATTTAGATTAGAAAACAAAAAGTGAGCCAATGGCATGAATTTCAAAGCATTATGTTTTTAGATATTTAAGTTTGGATTACATGTTTATGTTTTAATTGTTTTATTTTTTAATTACACTATGGAACATTTTTGGGAGTGAGAAATTTCTGGGGGGTGAGAAATTCCAAGTCAGGGTGATGGTACTAGGTCAGTATAGTAAAACCCTCAAAGGGTTTGGCGTTCGTATGTGTCAGTTTTTTTTTATGACCTTTTAAATTTTTTCCTTATCTTGATGTTTTTTCGCTTAGTTGTAACATTTTGGCAAAAACGTAGTTTAACATAACTCGAGAACCACTTGTCCGATTTTGCTAAAACAAACAAAAATTAAGAATTACAATTTCTTTAATCCGTTCATATAACGTTTTTCTTTATAATCAACAGTTTTGCCGGTAAAAATAAATTTGTGGAGAAAAAAAATATTTTTTTGCCTAAAAACTATTTTTTTTTTTTTTAAATTCATAAAAAATCCAAAACGGAAAAAAGGATCAAGTTTTATTAATTTCATGTAAAGTCACATAACCTATAAACAAAATGCGACATAGATCAAAGAAATCGATTAACGCGTTCTGCTTTTATTTACAATTAAGTGAAGGTATCCCATTTTGACAAGAATACTGATATTTCTTTTTATTCAAAAAAGTGTAATTTATCGCCTTTTTTATAAATTTTCCCCAATAACTCCAGACTTCTGGCCATAAACTACTAAAAAAATTAAGTAAACATTTTTATAATTTTTTATTTTTATTTTATTTATTTTTATTTATTTTAATAAATATTGCCTAGACTTTTTCGATGGTGGCTGTTCGGGACTAGTGGCATCGCATTCATCGCTATCATCAGTTTCTGAACCACACTAATGTCAATGTGTGACTCCACAGTTGGCCCTTTTGCATCTCCTGAAAATTCTTTATCATCAAGATCATCCTTGTCTTGCCACACAAGCTTACTCCACCAGCAAATTTCCGCAGTTATTGCACTCGGCGACTTTTTGCCTCTATATTTGTAAGTTTTTGTTTTATTAAAATGAGTTTGAAAAAATAAAAAATCAGTATTACCTCATTTCAAATGGCATAGCAACTTGATGATAGCGTTCACCTTGTTCATCAAATTCGGTAGCCAATTGTTTGCTGAAGTAGTCCAGATGATGATGTAAATAATAGATTTTCAAGGACATGTGGACACCAATTTCCGAGAATGCTCTTGACATCCTTGCGACAGAAACATCGTAGTTGTTAGAACGATGCTTTTCCAACAAGCCTTCTATTACTTCTTTGATTGCCTGCCATGCATTCAATTCAGCGTCAATCAAAATATTGTTGAATGCGTCACTTTTAATCAGCTTTCGTATATCTGGACCATTTACTACGCCTGATTGGAAAAAATTAATTTGTTAAGATGGAAAATCATAGGAAATGAATGTGATATTATAACTTACCTTCTTTAATTTTACTTTCGCTGAGTCTCGGGTAAATTAGTTTCAAACACAACAAAACTTCATCTCTTTTGGCGACAGTTTTGATAAAATTCTTAACAATTCCAAGTTTAATATGCAGTGGAGGCAACAATATCTCTCCTTCGGCACTAGAGGCTCACGAATAATATTGGCCGTTTGTAACCTGCTGTGCTCTCTGAGTTTCCATCCGTGGCATGCATATTGGTCACCGGAAAATCGTGTGTCCCAATCGCACAAAAAGCACATATATTTTATATAGCCGCTTTGAAGACCGCAAAGCATTGCTACAACTTTTAAATCGCAGCATATGCGCCACATATGTTTGGCGTAGTTAACCATTTTTTAAATATTTTCCAGTGCATCATATGTTTCTTTCGTTTCTGTACTATAGGCGATTGGAACTGAAGGTTTTTTTATTGGTCTTATGCAGTAAAACCGCCTTCAAGCTGAGTTTTGAACTGTCAATAAATAATCTCCAGTCATCTGCTTCATATTTTATTTCCATTGCGTCCATCAATTTTCCTAAATCCGGGCAATATGCAGAAGTTTTTTCATCATTCACAAGGAATAAACTTTGGAGTGTTGCCTGACGACTTCGATAAGCTGTGACTTTCACACCGGGTGCCAACAAATTGTTTGATTTCAAAATGGAAGCCAGCTCTTCCGATTTATGCTGTGTTAATTCCAACTTGGCAACAATTGAATCAAGCTTATTTTGATTTATTAAAATTGGCTCATTGGATACTGATGGCTCATAGGGGGGATCATCACGTGCATGATATGTCGGAGCAGTCGTAGAAAAGAAAATATCTGGGCTAGAAGCTTTTGGCACAGGAATGTGGTCCGAATGAGGCAATGGTGTTGCGGCACTTGCAACACCAACGTAATTATACGATTTTCTTATCCTTTTTGCGGCTCCTTTATTCGCACATGCATAGCAATTCAATGGATTGTGACCTTCGCCAGGATTAGTCCAAGTCATTGGGATACCGAATGGCATACTTTCACGTCTTCTATTTTTCCAATCCATTAGACGGTTGTAGCAGCTTTTACACACTATATTTGGTACCCAATTTTCGTTCACTATAACCTTTTGGTTGAAGTACATCTCGTATGTTTGAACAAAATCAGTACTGAAATTTCCCCTTTTTTTATGTGTTGAGACATATTGACCACAGCAGTAGCAAAAGCTATTTATATCTGGCTTGCACAGTTTCATATTCTGTTCAGTTTTGTTCACTTTTAAAAAACTGGAGAAAAAACACTTTTACTGTTCGCGTTCGTCGGCACTTGTTGAATGATAAAAATCACAGAACCAGTGTGAGAAAGAGAAGAAGTATAATGACAATGCATGTTTTATGTGAACATTACAGAACCAGTGTTGCCACATCAATATTTCTCTTTTAGTACAGTAGAAAAATATGAGAGAGTTCGTTGTTGTACTGTGTTATGTATATTTTCGTTTAAGTAAATAGTTATTAATTTATTTAATTATCACCATAAAAAAACAAAGGTTGCTCATTTTATTTTAACCATTGGCTCATATTTGCACCAAACTGTATTTTCTGGGCAACTCATTTTTGCTGTCACATCTTTGTGAATATCTTTTATATTAGAGCCAATTTAGACGGCGAATTTGTTGCATATAATTATTGCGTGCAATTTTTGATTGTTTTCGAACTGGATAGAGAAGCAAGCGGGGTAACAAAAAAGGCACAGTTTTCGTTTTTCGTGCATATTTCTGTTATATCTCTTTCACACTCATATGTATTCTTATTTTGTTGCTTCATTCACATTCAGTTTTCATGCAATTAAAGTCACCGTATAAATAGACATAACTTTGGAAGCAACTTTGAAAACTGCACACAATCAAATGCATCGTATAAATTGTCAACAGTTTCTAGTCTAGTCCAAACGAAAGACTTGTTACATTTATCAAATTATTGTTGCTATAATTTTAAAATAACAAATAGTTTGTTATCTACTTAAATATGATATTGATCTCATGGATTTTTGTACCTTATTTTACATATACAGTAATCCCCCGATTTACGAATAGAATACGTTCTGTGAAAGAAGACGTATATCGAATATTCGTGTAACGAGCTCATTATTAGTATGACATTCTACTGAAAATAAGTAGATACGTTCCAGGTATTAAAATTATTCGTAAAACGAGATCCATATTAGTATAAATTTGTATTAAAAATACATAGATGTGTACCCAAAATGTTCGTTATGCGAAACCCTATTTTTAGAAACAAATATAACAAAGTAAAAATAAAGAGAAGAAATTTATTCGTTTTAAAAATAAAATACATACACAAGATATTCATTAAAAAAGAAAATTTTACATTTAAGAAAACATTTAATTTTTAAATTAAAATAACTTTATTATTCATTGAAATAGGAAATTTAACATTACCTATTAAAGAATTATTAATTATAAATGATTTACATATCTAGTCTGATGTGTTGTACGAGCCCTCGCCTAAGCTTGTAGATGATCCTTCATCTAAACTGGCATCGGAAATAGATTCTACAGATCCTTTAATATTAGGAGCTTCAACACTTTTTTTAGAAAAATAAGAAACTAATGAGGTTTGCTTTGCAGATTTATTTTTATCTTTGTATAATTGTCTATAGCAAAGAAGTGAGTTTTCTATTTCTCTGGAAACCTTAAGACTTCTTTCTGCAGAAGGATCGTTTTCCGAAAATATATCGAAGGCTTCCTGGATAAGCGAAAACGCTTTTGACATTTTTTGTGTTGTCAAAATACGAGAATTTTCGCCATGTGTAAGACTTCCCGCATCTTCTGCATCTGTGCTTCCTTCAAGCATCGCTATTAATTCTTCATTTCAAATATCTTCCTGCCCCGAACCAAGAACTTCTGCAACATCTTCATTGGCCACTTCATTCATACCGACTTCGTGTGCCATAGCGACAATTTAATTTTGAATTTCTTGAATGTTTTGTAATGAACTACCGATATCATTAGTGCATTCGGGCCATAATTTTTTCCATACTCCATTCATGGCTAGTTCTTTAACTTCATCCCAAGATTTTATAATATTATGAACAGCATTAAGTATATTAAATTGCTTCCAAAATTCTGTAATAGTTGTCCGGTTTGGACCATCAACATATTTGATTAGATTCTTGAAAACGCGGCGCAAATAATAAGCCTTAAAGTTAGCAATTACACCCTGATCCATTGGTTGAAGTATGGGAGTAGTATTTGGTGGTAGAAATACGACTTTGATGTTGTCAGGTATGTGAGTTAGCTTATGGCTAGGTGCATTGTCAATTATTAGCAATGCCTTGTTTGAAATATTTTGCTCTGAATTGAATTTTCTCACAGAACTTGCAAAAAAATTATTCAACCAGTCTTCAAAAATATGGGCTGTCATCCATCCTTTTTTATTTGACCGCCAGATAACACCAAGTTCTGATTTGTTGCAACCTTTGAAGGCTCGTGGATTATAAATCGTGGGTGATAAATTAGCATGGGCTTTAACTTATTATCTCCTGCAGCATTCCCTCCAAATAAAATCGTAATACGGTCTTTAGCTGCCTTAAACCCTGACGCAGATTTTTCTTGTTTGGAAATGAATGTTCTAGATGGCATTCTTTTCCAAAACAGACCTGTTTCGCCTACATTGTATACTTGCTGTGGAGTATAGCCACCTTCTTCTATAATTTTTTTAAATGTTGCAGGATAATTTTTTGCCGCCTCAACATCTGCACTTGCTGCTTCACCAGACATTTTTATATTATGTAAGGAATGACGTTTTTTAAATCTCTCAAACCAACCTTTGCTAAATACTGGTGAAGGTTCCTGGCTTTTTCTTGTATAGTGGTGCTAATCGCAATATTTTGTTGAGATTGGTGGTCTATCCATACACTTAGCATTCGTTCCATATTTTCCATTACCGCACTTCTTTGTTTTGAAACATTTTTTGCAGTTAAAGATGTAACTCCCCAGCAAAAATAAAGCTGCCAAAGAAGCAATAAAAACATTACTACTATGGCAAAGGCATCACTTCTTTTCTGATGGTTTCATCGATGAATAACATTAGCGTGTCATAGGATGGAAGTATTCTAATGTAGCTACTAGCATTACTCATACTTTACTCTAAGGAAGCAATGACAATACAATGATTAGGTATTCTGATGCATGAGTGGAAAATGTTCATATACTTTGTGGTATTTAAACTTTGATGAAAATTTAATTCATAAGAATGCAAAAAAATAAGTGTAAAGAAGCGAAATTTATGCATTGATATACAAATACTCTATATCAAAACAAATAAATAATTCTGCATTAGGGAAATAGCATTTTTGAAACATTTTTCAAAAATTTGAATAAATGTTTAGACAAATTTTAAAATATTTTTGGATAATATAAAAACTGGTACAATTTTAAAACATTTTTAGACGATTTTCAAATATTTTTGAACAATTTTAAATATTTAAGGCTGAAAAAATTCAAATGACAGGCCAGCTAGTTTCAATTAAAGGTAAAAAAAATCTGTTTTCTTGATTTTTTTAAAACTTTTAAAAAAATTGCAAAACTGCATAAATTCTAATCCTCATAAAATTTTATTTTATTTATTATTATACAAAAACTAAAATTTAAAAAATGATTTAGTAAAAAAATTAAAAAAGTTCATCAGAACTATTTTCTCAATTTGAATAAATGCTTTAGATTCAAAAAAAAAAAAATATATACGATATACTATAACTTATGCTTTAGAAGTAATGAAGAGTGATTTTTTAACATATGCATCGGGTTTATATCCAGATCACTGCATTTGAAATATGAACACATGAATTCTTTTGGAAGTGCCTTAGAATAACAATAAAAAATCATAAAAGAATGCCAACTTAAGTTTAGGAAGCAATGAAAGAAGTTATAGTCACAGAACTACTACCATTTATTTTTGCTGGGTCTTTGTACACTATTTCTTATTTTATCTTGATTATTCTTAATTGTACAAACAGTTGAAGCAGCGAGGCTATTTCGTTATTTTTCTGACACGCTTCGAGCCGTCTTAAAACATCGAGCTTAACATCCAATGTGATCGCTTTAAGGTTTTTTTTTGCACTCGTAGCGTGAGCCGTAGTTTCTGTTCGTTTACCAGGCATTTTTAAAGCAAAATTAAATTCCACTTTATGTAACACAAACAGTAATAGATTTCACTGATATACTATGTACCTCCAAAAAAAAATTACTTGACTTCACTTAAACAATACACAACTTGCACTAAAAAAATACAATAAATGATAGAGCCTAACTTATTGTTTTCGGGGACTTCCCAAATTGAATTAAAATTCTACAATACCATGTTGATATTACTGCAAGGTGGCGACACTTGTATTGTTGTGCAATAATACAAAAAACAGTTAAATTTGTTTGTGTAAAGAACTCTTGTACTAATTTCACCACGACTTGCACTAAAGAAATGTTCAATGAATAATAGAACTTAAATTATTGTTTTTCAGGAATTCCCAAATTAAATTAAAATTGTTCGTAATATAGAATTTTTCATTGATATAACAAATTTTGTAATTTATTAATGATGTTCGTAACTTCGAAATTTCGTATTCTAATAACGAATTTTATAATTTATTAATAATGTTCGTAACTTCGAAATTTCGTATTCGTAAAATGAATTTTATAATTTATTTATGATGTTCGTAACTTCGAAATTTTATTTTTTTAATACTAAAAAAATGGTACGATTGAGGTCAAAAAAGTACAATTTGGTAATCACTTTTGTACGAAATTGAAATTCTCATTTCGCATCCCTGATCTATCGTCAGACCATGTAAAATCCTCAAAATGCTCTCCATGCGCTGAATTAAAAATTTTTTTATTCTCATATAATTCGAAATAATCAGCATTCTTTAAAAAGAAGTGTAAATCTTCTAGACACATATATTCATTAAGGAATTCTACAATTTGTTCCCGCAGTGACACCTTAATCGTCTGAGTTGTTCTTTCTCTCTGAATCCAGAAATTATTATTTATTGTACCCTCCGCTGTTATAAAGTTAATATTTAAACTATTTGGCAATACTATGAAAATAAAGTGAGAAATTTATTGTAGTATCTTAAGAATACATTTTACAATATTTTGAAATAGAGAGTGAAGAATTAATCCGTCTTTGAAAAAAAAGAGCAAACAAATTTATTCCTCTTTTCATATTGGTCCATGCAATTTATTGTAGTATTTTTAATATATGTATAATAAGAAGTTAATTTAAAATTACATTAATGTGAAAGTCTCATTCTTAACAAAGTCGTCAACGAAACAACAACCATGAGCGCTGTATCAAAATCATTAATAAACAAATTTGATGACATCAACAACAAACCAATTCTCCATATTGAGAATATGGAGGATCTTAAATTATATAAAATATTGAAAGCAATTAAAATGCGAACAAAATATGGGGAAAGTATCGAGATGGAGGGAGAAAACTATATTATCTTTCTGCCAAAAAGATTTAATGCTATAACTGATGATGAGATAAAGGAGTTATCATCGGGCAATTACTTCATCAAAAAATTACCTGCAGTAGGCGATAAACACTTCCGATTAGAGTTATTTGATCTAAATGAATTTATTGTTCCTGGAAGTGACAAATATCCGCTTTGGAGATGAAATTGTAAATTTGTATTTGACAACAAAAAAATAAAAATATTAAAATACATTAAAAAAAAGTTATGATTTTGTTTATTAATAATTTTATACAAAAATTTCAGGCATAAGTGTCCACAATTAAATGAATTATATTTTTGATGTCGTCTATAATTGTACACCATATTTGAGCCCAAATATGCTACTAATTCAAGTGGTGGCTGAAAATTTCCAAATTTACCGAAGTACTCCTTATGATCTTTATATTTGTAGTATGCTACCCAATGAGTGCCTCCTCCAATTGAGGAATCCAGATTAACAATGCCACATTCTATTCGTCGAGGATGTTTGGGGAGTGAATCTCTCATAAAAATACCTCTAAAGTGTGAAATATCTGTGGTAAACTTAGTCAAATCGATATCAGTAAGTGGTCTTTTGGGGAGCATCTTAATTAGTTTTTAAGATAAAGACCCTTTCCCATTGCTATAGCCCCCATTCTCTTATTATGTCTAGTAGCCTCTTCGAGTTGTTTCTAAGCTTTAACAATAGCTGCTCCACCAGCTAAATCAGTTAGTATTGGCACTAATGGTAAGAAGCCTCCAACTTTCGGTACATTAATGCGAGGTATAACAACTTTTGATTTTCTTTCTTTCAGCGATTTATTTAAAACTTTACGAGCAATTTTAATTGGGTCATTTTTATCTTTAGGTTTTTCGTAGCGATTAGGTTTGCCGTAGCCATTCGTATTGCTGTGCCAAAAATTTTCTTTCCAAATTTATTTTTAGACTTTAGACCCATGCCGAGTTTGTATTTAACCTTCATTGCGTTAGTTATAAAATATAAGTTTGTTTTTTCTCCTATACTGCTGTCTTTCGATAAAACTCGTTCCCAGGCTCGATTTTTGAGTATTTTATCTGCTTGGTGTCGCTTACTGATTTCCTTACTTTGAGAGTAAGATATTGCTCTCTGCAAGCAGCATCCAACTGATTTATCCCCTTATCACCCCTCTTTAAACGTTTTTCTAGCTTAGTACCTGGTCCACAAACTTCATAACCCGGTAAATGAAGTTCAAATGGTAGAGAATTTATAACTCTATCTACTAATCCACTCCAAGTGACAGAATGCATATGATTGATAATTCTATGATATTGTTACACCTATTTATACAATCTGAAAACTAATAAAAGGGAAATTTAAAACTGTTTTTAGTTGTTAAAGTGCGGTTGACCAAACAACATAAAAATATAGTTGTTAGGAATGTCAATTCCTCAACAACTACAGATATGAGAAGAAAATACAGTTGTCTATTGCCAAATCCATAAGAGCATAGTTGGACCTTCGAACTGTTTAAAGACTAATGTAATGATTAGTTTAATGGAAGTCCTAATGGATTAAAATTCGAAAACATGTATTTGTATTCGAAATCATTATTTCAACCTAAATATGAGTACTTAAATAAACTCGTATCAACGATTAAAGGAATGGGGTATTTTACATTTTCTAACAATGAATGTGTTATTCCATATTTGATGACGTTGCACGTGAAACTTACCCGAATACCTAACCATTTGATACGAGATAATTCCAATATGATATTGATCATGTTTGAACGGATATGTCCTTTGAACAATTTCGCAAAATATGTCAAGAATGTTGGAAAGAAAACTATGGATTTATAACAATATGTGAAGATGACCAGCATGTCGATATAGAAAGACATTTAATGTTTTCATTCAAATATAAGGATGTTGGAATAATAGGATGACATTAGTAATCGAAAGGATTAACAAATTAAAAAAAAATCAAAATAATAACATCCTTTTATGAATTCAGCTGATTCTAAATAAGCTTGCTACATTTTATAGTCTGTTTCTGATCTATTCTGGTCTCTTTCTGATCTATTCCTGGTCTTTTGCTGATCTATTCTTGGTTTGATATGACTGAAGTGTTGGAAAGAATTTATAAACAATTCTTCTAAAGAAAAGAGATTTTCTAAAGTTAAAAAAGAAGAAATTACAAATGAAATCAAAAATTAAATGAAAATGAGACAAGTTTATCGTTTAGAAAATTACCAGAGAAACTGGGGACAAGTACCCCAAAGAAAGATTTTACTGGTGATGAATACAAAACAATTGATGATGATGATATTTACTATCAAACTGAAACCCCAGTTATTGTTACTAACGATACAATAATAAACTTACTTGATTTATCGCATTTAGGTTGAAAAAATGAACTGAAAACGCTTTACAAAGATTCGAATGGTGAGTGGAAATTTGGAAATAGCTACATAATGTTGAGTGATGATAAAATTATGCTAGGAAATCAAAATTGGTTGCTTACACCAGGTTTGGTTCAGTTAATGTTTTATAAAACACCAAAAAACTATGATAAAACAGAATTAGAGACTTACAAAAAGATTTTAATGGAGACAAGTGCTCACAAAAGAAACTATAAATCGGACGGACAAATTTAACGGACAAGGGCCTACAAATATGTAAACATTATCAGCAAATTATTTAAAAATGACAAAACAGGAAGTGGTCTAATGAAATTGAATTCTAATAAACCTAATTATGTATATTGGTATGATCCGAATGAGTTAGTTGACCGCCTCAGATTATTAAACGCCTCTCAAGCTGCTGGTCATAACAATCATAACAGTGAAATTGTTTCTATTATCGAAGACCTACAGAAAGCTGATATAATATTATAATATATATAAAGTTTTGTGAGTTAAGGATAAATTTTGAAAATGTCTGTTGACAAGTTCGGACACTATTACAATTCTAAGGTGAACTATAATAATATAATAAGAAATAATGAGTCGAAAATATTTGGCCCCATTTTGGATAGCGATAAAAACTTTAATATCCAAAACAAAAGAATTAAAAATGTTGCGAGCCCTGTGGAAGAAAACGACGCCATCACAAAAGACTTTCTACTCTTACAAGTCAACCAAATGCAGACATATTTTTGAATATAGATAAAATAAATTATGTAGTCTATAAGAAAATTTCTGATATAAATCATAATCAAAAATCGTACTTTGAAAGAGAACTTGAGTTGTTGCGTCAACGAATTAAACTCTAACAGAGTTTACTACTAAAATTGATGTCTAAAACCGATAACATAATAAGCTAATATATGTTGTCGATAATGAATACCAATAGAATTCTGGTAAAAAAAAGTTGCACAACAGGCTCGAAAAAATTTTGAACGTCGAAGAGTTGTAATGAAAGCTATTAATGATTTATGGCAAGCAGATCTAGTTAGAATGGGAAATTATTCATCGGATAACAAGGACTATCGTTATCTGTTAACGATCATTTATACGATTTCAAAATATGCTTGGACAGCACCTCTCAAATCTAAAAGTTCATCGGATGTTTGTAAAGCAATGGAAAATATATTCAATTTGGGTCGTGTACCAAAAAATTTACATACTGATGATGGCAAGGACTTCTTTAATAAAACTGAAAAAGCATAATACTAATCACTACACGACGTATAGTGTTAGAACTCTTAAAGGTATGATGTGGAAGGAATTTAGCTATAACATTGGATTGATTTATATAAAGATTTAATTAATTAGTACAATCACAAGATTCATCGTACCATAAAAATGGCACCCATTAATGTTAATTCTACGAATGAGTAAATGTAAATAGACACTTGATCACTTGAAAATGTACAAAATCTCAAAATTTCATGATGGAGATTCGGTACGCATCAGCAAATATAAGCATATTTTTGAAAAGGAATACACACCTAACTGGAGAACAGAAATTTTTAAGATCAAATCTATAAACAACACATATCCAGCAACAAATATTTTGCTGGATTACGAGGGAAAAAGAATTAAAGGTGCCTTCTATGATGAGGAACTCTCAAAAACTCGACTGCTTAATACATATCTTGTTAAAAAGTTATTAAAACTAAAGATGATAAAGTATTCGTAAAATGGTTTAGTTTTTCAAATCAGCATAATTCTTGAATAAATAAAAATGATATTTTATAATGTGTATGATTACTTTTACGACTATACAATTAAGTATAAAAGGATTAAATGTTTTCTCCACTATTTTAGTTAAATAAAAAACTTTAACTTGATAATACATTAAATTTGTATATTATATTAGCAGGAGGAGAGTGGATAAGATTTTTAAAAGCTCTGAGATTAAATATGAAAAACTAAAGTATTGTAATTATTGTGGTAGTAACGATCACAATGAAAATAAATGTAATCAGAAGAAAGATAATAATAAAGTTAAGAAATAAGAATCTTCTGGAAATAATGTTAAAATTGATATATATTACATGTATATGTAATTTAAGTATTGATATAAAATTATCTAAAATAAAAAAAGCAATCCTTTAAAAACTCTAAAGAAGTACATAAGTTCATTAACACTACGGATGGTTGATCAAGACGGCGATTTAATTAATTTTCGAGGAGAAGAAATTACTATTCGATTACATTTAAGGCCAAGAAAATTATGATAATTTACAACAAAGAAATTCTCTCAAATAGCATTCCTTATACCACATTGTTATCGCCAAAATAAATATTATTGCCATCTGTCAAACCAAAGTTAGCGTCCTCGCTGTTATCATCTTCACATTCAGCCAACAATTTAACAGAATCAAATAGAAATTTTCACAAATCATTCAATTTCCAATTGATAAAGCAACATCAAAGAGAATGAGATCAATAATTAATGTTTTCGATAAACCCTTTTCGGATGAAAGCATTATAAATAAAACTATCACACCTATACTCCATACTTGCAATCATTTAAAAATAACGATGAAATAAGAATATCAATACAAAATCAGGATTTGTGTGTTTAGCCAAGCGAAAGTTTTATTTACATTAAAGGTTTAGTAGAAGAAGAAAGCGGCGATAGTAAAAAAGTAGCATCTTCCGCTAATTTCAGATTGAAAAATAATTTTGTTGCTCATCTATTTGATGAAATTCGTTATGAGCTAAATGACATTGAAATCGATCTCACTAGACACTAGGAGTTTCAACTAATATTAAAAATTATGTTTCCTTGATGGCAAGGGACGGTGCTGTCATGCTTGGAGTAAAGTAGATGACCTAAATGGACACTTTAATTTTTATGTACCATTAAAAATATTATTGGGATTTGCTGAAGACTTTAATAAAATTATTTTGAATTCCAAACATGAATTGATATTTCTTCGTGAACAGCATCTGTTCAAAAACCAAAAATTACTATTAAGAATATTTCATGGAGGATACCACATGTACAGCTTTCAGACTTGAGTAAAATAAATATGATAAAAATAATACAAAATGGAACAAATTTACCAATAGCATTCAGTTTCGAATGTCATTTCAATCCTCAATTATCAACCGGAGCTAATCACATTTGGAATGTTAGATTATCTGCAAATAGGGAACGACTTCGCTTCGTTTTGATAGCCTTCCTGCGTGAGAATAAATTCATTAATTGTGATTTAGCCAACATCAAAGTTACCTTAAACTCAGAGTCATATCCTTATGATGATCTTAATATAAAAGTTGGGAAGAATAGTTTGCCATCCTCTATGATTGATATAAAAATTATGTTTGAGACTGGCATCAATATACCACCAAACTCATCAGCCTACTGCATTCTTATTCATGATCGTTTAATTGAATATACGCCTTTGACAGGACAGGTTCATAAAATTGTTTAAGCAATGAAAATGCCAGAAATAGTTTTTATTGATCTCCAAGGCTTTAGAGTAGATTCGAATAATTTTATTGCCAATGCAATTGTATTGGTTTTTAACGCTAAGGAGTGTATAAATTTCATCATAAAACCCCCTTCAATTATAGTTATTTATCACCAAGGAATCAAAAACAAGTTAATTGATTAGCAAAAAATCATCATCAAGTCTGTGTGCAAATTTCTCAAATCAAACACAGAGGGTTCTTTAATTTTTGTCAAGGGTTTGGAAAAGAAAAAGTGGTTGTAGAATATGCTGAGGAAAATCGTTTTCAATATAGAAAATATTAACTGCTGTAATTTAAGACAGCTGGATGAAAATTATCCCGATTGCATCCGTTGCAGTTCTCACAAACATGGAACATGGAACATGTGCACTGCATTTCTTTTAAATTTTTAAAATTTAAAAGAAATGAAGGCAATTTTCCACTTTTATTATCTTCATTTAATATTTAGAAAATACACACTTAAAAACAACATTTTAAAATTATATATAAAAATATGTATTCTTAAAATAGAAAACTAAAATACCAGTGTTTTATTTTTCTTAATAATCGCTTAAAAGCGTGACCATTAACCATTTTTGTTGAGTGAGTCATTGTAGCTCCCACCATTTCTTGCTCTCTTATTTTGACATAATCACATACAAGCTTCATATTGAATTTGAAGGATATGCGTTTAGCTTGACAATCCTTTAGCAGTTCTATTAAAATGGATTCCTCTGTTTTGAAAGATTCCTCAGGAATAGGAATTTCATTCTTTTCATTTACTAGCATATAAATTGCTAGTATTTCACTATAATCACTGCTCCTTACAGTGAGTCTAGGATTAATTGTCTTCATCCCACAATTGTTGCGATGTTGTAGTGTTCGCAAGTATTGGCTATAGTTTAAGCTACTAACTGCTACATTGCAAGAAATGCAAAATTTCGTTGAAGTGGTTGCATGGGTCCTTTCGTGCTTCTTCATTGTGGAGCGCTTAAGGAAAAACTTTCCGCTCTCAACACAATGTTTGATTTTATGTTGAAGCATGTTATGTTTGGTATTGAACACAGAAAAACATTTTAAGTTAGTTTTTATTTTTTTTTTTTTTATTAAAAATTAATTTCAAACACAGAAGAAAGGACTTGATAAAGGTCTCAAAAAGATATTTTTTTTATTAAAAACTTGTTTTAACAAAAAATTTTAAAAAGTTCCACAAACAGGAAAAACCGGATAATGAAGTATGAGGTATTTTAATTTAAAATTTATTTTAAAGATAGAAGAAGTTCAACAAACACGAAAAACCGGATAAAGTAATCTACTTATTTGATAAAGTAAAATATACTTAACTTAATTTTCTGATGGGATTTTCATCCAACCATGATTCTACATCTTTATTATTCGACTCGCTGCCTGTGTCTCATTCGCTATAGCAGAGGGGGGTGGGTGTCATCGTTTGGTCACGCGTGACTTAAATAAAACGTTTGAACTTTTTGTTGGATTTTTTAAAACTGTATTTTTTATTGTTATTGAGAAATAATCTTAACTCTAAAAATTAAAAATAACTTAAATGTAAGAATTGCAGTTATTCTGCAATTCAGCAAAAACTTATCGTCTACATTATTTGGAATTCTCACAGTTCTATTATAATGGTTTCTGGCCACAATAACAAAACTATCAAGTTGCCGTGGCATACAAGCAAATGACAAAATATGTGGTTATGAATATAAATACATATTTTGAATATTTGTTTATATGTAACTCCTCCATTCTTAGATTAAAAATTCCCTTTGCAGTAACAATATATATAAATACAAATGTATTATTCATTTTCTTTATATTTTGGATGACCTCCCTTATTTAATGAGGGGTATCATTTATTTGGATTTTAAATTTATTTCTTTTTATTACAAATATAAATGATATTATTATTAATAAAATTAATATTATCGTTATTAGACTGATGCCATACGAAATATTTTTGTGTATTGTAATTTTTTAGTTTCTTAAAGTTTAATGTGTTCTCAGAAAAATTGTATTCATTGTTATTATCATATATAAATTTATTAATTACAATATCATTTTTTTTATAAATGCATTATAATCTATTTTAATTTCACAATCATAGAAAGAAAGTACATAATTGCCATTTAACAAAATTTTCCTGTCATCACAATTTTGTTTAATTCGCTTGTTTCTTGCGTTTTTCACAATAACAGTTTCCTCATCAATCGTTATTATGCTAAATTCATCATTACACCTGTGTTTGCAATTCGAATGTAAAATAGAGTTTGAGCGTTTTTTTTTAGATATTTCAACTATTTGTGTTCATCATACTTATATGGGATATCATTTATATTTATAAACTATTCTTCGTTCGAATCAATTTCTAGAGTTTTTGAGTTAGGCATCGGTAGCATTAGTTTCAAGTCAGTTTTAAAGGAATTTAAAGGTACTTGGATTGCAATAACAAGTGAATTATTTTGGTAGTACAATACGTCCAATTTTGTTAGATGAAGTTTATGAAAATCGATGTCATAATCAATGATTTCGTCAGATGTCATTACAATAGGACGTAGTATGTGATTTCTAGCGGAGGCAATGCTGTCTTGAATTTGATTTACGATGTCTTCGATAAATTTCAATTTAAACAATATGTCAGAATAAAATAATTGCCTCGCAATTTATTGTTCCGTGATTTCAATTCGTCAAAAGCAGTATTAGTCATATTTCTGTCAGATCTGATAGTATCCTTTAGTAAATTAATGCTGTTCTGAAAATGTTCGTTTACAACAATCTGTTTGTTTAAACCCTCGATAGAGTTGTGATTATTTGCCTAGATGATTTAAAATGTCGATTCTATCTTCATTGTCCATTGTTCCAAATAGCCATCTCTGTGCGGAACCTACTACATTTAGTAAACCTCTTTTTCTTCTAATACTTGTATTAGGAGGACTTATTGACTTAATTCTTGATCTTAGTATTTGTATCTGTTTCTCGATTAAACCGTTTGGTGGAATTCCCGAAGACATCATATTTGACTGTATGTCTGTCAGGATATCTGTGAAATCATTAGGATTCATCATATGAAGTACAGTTACAGTTTGGTTCACAATTTCTATAGTCCTTATTTTTATATTAATAAAACCGGTTTCACTAGTTATTTGATTCGATAATAGCATTCTCCGGGTTGGGGCTATTTGTGACACGATCATCATTATTATAAGGATCTGTAAATTTAAAAGGACGTTTAATATTATTAGGGTGTACGTCACCCAAGTTTATTTTTATAAATATTGGTTGTTCCTTATGTCGAACGCTTTTGTAGTTTTTGATGTATACCTTCTGCCTATTTCAATATAATTTTCGCGATTTTCGTTTCGCTTACTCGTTATTTTACATTTCATGGCCTCAATACGATTTTTTATTATATTGCGATCAACACGATGTTGTTCAACTTCACAAGGGGTATATTTCATTGTCGAATGAAAAGTATTGTTGTAAAACTTGATAGCCTTAGCCATTTGGGTTATTATTGGAAGTTATTTCTGAAGGTTCAAAACTCTGATCTTTTCGGAAATTGTACTGTTTACTCTTTCAATATCTGAGTTGTCCGTATGGCTGTTAAGTTAAGTAGCGTGAAAGTCTATGTTTTCTTCATTCAAAAATCTGCGAACTTTCACTGTATAAAACTCATTATCAAAAACGAACTTATTTACTCTTCCTTTTGTTGCTATAAATTCCCTTAATTTCTGGATAATCGTTTGTTTATTTCTTTCCGGATGATGGAAATGTATAGTATGTTTGGAAAATTTATCTATAAAAATTATGAATGATTGTCGACTGTTAACATACGTATCCACATGGATTATTTCATTTGTGGTAGATGGAGTTACAGTGTGGCAGAACTTGGATTTCACTGGTTTTCTGTCATATTTCGCGATGAACAAAAATTGCAATTATTTATAACGCTAGGAATTGTTGTTTTCAACTCAGGATGGTACATTTTAAGTCTTATTCCCTCATAGGTTGGAATGATTTCCGAATGGCCAGTTTCTTTTTTGTGATATAAAGCTATTTGTCGCTTCAATTCTTCTATATCCGCATTTTACAAATTTAACATCAGGCCTGTTGAAAAGTTTAACTTATTGCCTTTTGAAATCTATAGTAAGTTCTTTCATCCATTTCAGAATAAACATGGCCTCTTATAGAATGAGTATTAAGTATACTGGCGATATTCCGACATTCCAAATCTGCTCTATGAATATTCTATTTTTATCGAATAATTGTACTGTATTTTATTCTTATTATTCGTAATTATAATCTGCGTTTTAAACCTGTTGACAGCTGTGTCCAAAATAGGGAAATCGTCACCCAGGTCCTCCTCCTGAGAGTGGATTGTTTCCACCACCAACGAGGAAGAGTCGTCCCCGTTTAATAAATTTTCCCCTGCATTGATGCTTTCAGCATCCACCAAAATGCTTTCACCCCTATCAGTACAATGCGACTCAAGAAATCAGCAATGTGATTCTCTTTACCCTCAATGTATTCAATCTTAGCGTCGTAATCCATTAAATGAACTAACGAACGCTGAAGTCTTGGGCTGATGTCCCTCCCATTATTTTTAGCCTGTAACCACTTAAGTGGTTTTTGATCTGTGTTCAGATCAAATTCAATGCCATAAAGGTATGGTCTAAAATACTTCACCCCCTAGACTATTGCTAATAGTTCCCTTTCTATAGTCAAATAATTTTTCTCATGAACATTAAGTGTTCTTGATACATAACATATGGGGTGTTTATCTTGTGTCAAAACAGCACCAAGTGCAAGGTTACTTGCATGTTATTAATCTAAACCTTTTATTAAAATTTGGAAATCTTAAAATAGGAGGATTCACCAGGATATCCTTTAGTTTTTCGAAGGCTGCTATAAAATTTGGATCATTCCAGTTCACTTTGGCATTCTTCTTCAAATATTTAGTAATGCAATCTTCGCATAATCTTTTATAAATTTTCTATAAAAACCTGTCATTCCCAAAAATGATTTTATCCCCTTCTGTGTATTTGGTTGTTTGAGATTCTGAATAATTTCCCCCTTCTTTGGGTTGGCTTTAACCCCCTCGGGTGTAAGAATGTGACCCAAAAATTCAGTCTGTTTTTGTAAAAAATTACATTTATCGATCTGAATTTTCAATTCGGATTCCCGAAGTCGTTTCATAATTTGTCTTAAATTTACCATATGCTCATCCAATGATGTGCTAAAAATTAGAATGTCATTCTTTAAGCCAAAGGGCATTCGAATAAATTCGTAATGACCGAATGGGGTTGAAAATACAGTTTTCTCCCTATCAGTTTTTCTACTAAAATTTGGTGAAATCCCTTTGCAAGATCCAAGGTAGAAAAATATTGAGTTTTGCCCAGTTTCGGGATTGGAAATTTATCGGTTTTAGTTACTCATTAAGTTTTCTATAGTCTACAACCAACCTCCATTTTATAATGCCGGATATATCAATGTTCTTCGGCACAATCCAGAGAGGACAGTTATAAGAAGAACTGCGAAATGCTCTGCATTTCGCTTATCTGCCTCTGTATCTCCTTTTCGATAGATGTTGGGATCTTATGCTGTATCTCGTGAGTACATGTAAGCACATTACCTTCCTTATAAAATAAATCCATAAATCCGCCTAGTATTTCCCTAAGCCCAAACCCTTCGTCGCGATTTAAGTGCCTTAAATCAAATTGATACATTCCATGAAATGTTGTATCCTGAATGGTCTGAATCGTATTAATATGATAAGGGGATTATTCTTCAAAAAGAATTTTCGCTCCAAATATATCAATAAATCTATTGCCTAAATCTATCCTTGCCCTTAGGGGTTCCAAAAAATTCTGGCCAATAATAACATCGTAGTTGCGTCTATTGAAATCAACTACCCTCCAGGAAAATGTTCCGAGTAGGATAAATTCCCTGGGGATCGGTGTAATAAGAGCGATTGTTGCTGAATTTATACCATTTTAAGTGCGGAATCTAAAGGGCTTTCCCAATGATGTTTCAGGAAATTCTCCCCCGAAATGATTCTGTCTCATTAGACTAGTTTCCGCTCCGGTATCAATCTGACATCTTACTACTTTACTCCCTATAGTAATTGCAATTAAGGGTAATCTCGATATAGAGGAATCCCCATTTTCCATTTGGCCTTTTAAATTTCCTATATCCATAGGAACAGTTGTGTACAATCGATATGATTTATGTCATGGAAAAAATTTAGTTTCAGCACTTTTCGTGGAAATTTTGTATAAATCATTAAAGTTGTCTGGATTTTTTCCATTAGGAAAACTGTTTTGACTTTTAGCACATTCTTTCTGTTTCTCATTGAGTCTATTATTATGTGTTTTGTTAGCTTTCCTTCAATGTCTAAAATCTATCGCTCTTGTATCATATAATAATTTTAATTGTGAAAATCTATTAAATAATGATTCGATAGTAAGACTCTGTTTCGAAATGCAAGCCCTAAATTGTCCGTCGATTTTTGAAATAAATATTTCGGTCAAAACCCTATCTACATTATGCGGTAAATATAATTCAGGTCTCTGTTCATCATTAATGAATATTTCATTAATTTTAAATTTCTACTCCAAAAACACATCAAATAGTTCCTTAAGATTACCTATCTCAATGTTTCTACAATGTTAAATACCTCGAGGTAAGCTTTCTTTGGTTTGAAGTCTTTCTCTAGTTGTCTTCTTATCTCCATCCAACTGCTGTCCTCTGGTAGTGTAGAAACTGACTTCGCTACATTTTCAATTAGCTTCTCATTTCTAATTATTATGCTGGAACATTTTATTAGTTCCTGGTTTTGACCGCAAAGGCTTAAGGTGTTTTCAACTGATTTGATGAAAGAAGAAAGTTGATGATTCTTTCCAAAAGGCCTTTTTTGGTGGAACTGGTTCAGGATTTGATGTGGGCTAAGTACTTTTAAGTTCAAATTATGAACTGTTTAAAAAAAACACGATTGTTTTAGTGAGTTGATCAAAATATAACTAACTTTATTTTTCATTATTTTTGGTTCTTATTTACTAATTACAAATATTTTATTGAGTTGTATTTTTATTTAACAAGTAAACAATTCTTTGGAAAAAGTTTAGTTTGCAATTCTTTCTTTTAGTAATTTTTTATAATTTATTAATTTTGTATTTATTAATTTTGTATTTATTAATTTTATTGCATTATCGTTCATTTATATGGGAACGGAAATGCAAGAAAACAATTCTTAAGAAAAAGTCTGGTTTTAATAATTTGCTATGTCTTAAATAATTTTTTAAGAAAACAATTCTTAGGAAAATAAATTGTTAGGTTTGTAGTCGTTTATTAATTTTGCGTAATTGCATTTATTTATTTTATTGCATTTTCGTTTATTTGTATGGGAACGGAAATGCAAGAAAACAATTTTCAAGAAAAAAGTCTGGATTTAACAATTTGTTACGTTTTAAATAATTTTTAAGAAAACAATTCTTAGGAAAATGAATTGTTAGGTTTGAAGTCGTTTATTAATTTTGCGTAATTGCATTTATTTATTTTATTGCATTTTCGTTTATTTATATGGGAACGGAAATGCGAATTAACTTTAGATTATGTTATTGATATGGTTTAGGGGAGTGATGGGAGATATTATAACACCCCCACCGTTAGTCTGAGGCTCCGCCGAGGAAACAATAAGGGTTCTTGTTTTAATTGTTTTTACATAGATTATGATAAAGATAATAATTAAAATAATAGAAATCCCTAAACTACTACCGGTATTTACCAGAGTGTTTTTTAGAAACTTATTATTAACAATTTTTATGGTTTCATTAAAATGTATATCCTTGATATCTAAGTCAGTAAGTTGAACATTGTTTTTATTTATTTTTAATATAAATTTTTCTAAGACAAATATTTCTCTTGTATTTACTTTAAAATTTTCATAAGTCTTAAGTTTTGTCTTGACAATACAATTTTCGAATTTTATTAAATAAGTTTTAAATTTTTCTAGTTTATATGGATGTTTACAGTTAGTTTCGATTTTATCTTGATAGTGTTTGAATATAAGTAAGCCAGGGTAAATTTCCTTTTCTTCTGAGTTTTTTGTTAATTTCATATTACATTTAGGTTCAAGATTTTTGACAATACTCGTTAGACAATTATCATTTATTTTTTCCAAGTTTTTATATTCTAATGTGTTCGATTTATATACTTCGTTGTTTTGAATAAGAACAGTGTTCCCATTTAGTAATAAGGTTCTATTTTTATTATCCGGAATTGGTTCAAATACTACTTCTGAAAATGATTCGTTCAAAAATCTTGGAACATTCAATGTCAATACTATGAAGTTTTCTTTATATGCTAGCGATACTTTTGTCTGAAGATAAGATTCTATATTTCCTATAAAATTAAATTCTTCCTCTGTTAATATATCCGAAGGGATTATTCCTAATTTTGAATTAAAAATAACGTGTCCAATCTCGTTCACATGGTTCATTAGTAGGTTAATGTCGTTATTAATGCGGAAAACGTTCTGTAAAAATAGGGTTTCGTCCTCTAAGTCGAGAATTTTATTCTGCGTCTCTGTCTTGAATCTGTTTACGTAGGTCTGTATTATTTTCTGTTGTCTATTTATGTGGTCCGTAATATTTGATATCCTGTTTGACATAGAAGTGCTCAAATATGAGACTTCGTTTAACGCTGTCATTGTGTCTTCGTTATTCCTTTCGAGGTTTATAATTTTGTCGAAAATTTGTTTTTCGTCGTCGCTGTCCATTGTGCCTACCATAAATTTTAGTCCTTTCCCTATTGCGTTCACTAATCCTCGTCTTTTTCTGAATCTAGGTGTCAAGTTATTTATCTTCGTCTTACATATTTCCATGTTTTTATTTACGCTTTCCAATAGTGGAGTGATGTTTGTGTAGGTATCCGAAAGTTTATGTATATTGTCCTGTAAGAAATTGGCTGTTTCCATATATTGCGTAGTATTGATAGCGTGAATTATTCTAATGTATTTATCGATGATCTTTACATCCTTTATCCTAATTGGTATATAACCATGATTGTCAGATAGGTCTTGAATGTCGAGGTATTGTCCGTAGGTAGCCATAAAAATAGTTGTCAGAAAAATCCAAAGTGTCATCTGGAAAAATTGTATATTATATATCTGTATACTCAGGCAAAATATTATTATTTAACTTTTATTCTGGGGTTATCCCTATCTTGAAATTTCTTACTTCGTCTGATATGGGTTTTATAATACTTGTGCCCTGTCTTAACGTTCTCGACGTGGTCGTCATCGATTTTCTTACTATCTATCTTCCTATATTTCCTATGGTTTTTACCTCCTCTAATCTCTTTGATATAATTTGAACCATCCTCTATTGTCACATCTGTCCTGTCTTTATTCAATTTGCCTATGTATTCCTCCTTTTTCTTAGTCATTAAATCATGAATCTCTGTATATTTCTCCTCATTAATTTTTCCATTCAGGAAATCAATAGGTCTGATCTTCGTTGTGCTATGAATTGTGTTGTTGTAGTATCCTATTATCCGCAGAATTTTTTCCTCTGTTGTTTGTTCTTTATTCTTTTCATCGTGCCTTAAAAGCCTTATATGCTCATTTATGGTATTGTGTAGACGTTCTATGTCTGCATTGGAAGTGTGGTTACTGCTTGAGGTAAAGTGTATGTTAATTTTTTCTTCGTTGAGGAATTCGCGCATTGGAATGGCTTTAAAACCCAGCTCATTGTCTACAACTATTTTTTCTATCTTACCAAATGTATTTATGTACTGTAGTAATTTAATTTTAAATTCTGTCCAAGTTCTACTGTTTATCTTGTATGCGACTGCATGTTTTGTAAATTTGTCTATTATTGTCATAAAAAGTTCCTTTTTCAAAGTGTAGAATACGTCTATATGAGCTATCTCTCGTGGTTTGAGTGGGGTTTCACTGACTCTAAATGGTATTTTAGGTGGTCTTCTATCGTATTTTTCAATTGTGCATACTTCACAATTGTTAATGAATTGTGTTATTCTTAATTTTAGGTAGGGGTTGTATATTTTGTTTCCTAGTTCCCCGAAGACAGCCTCTATTCCCCGGTGATTCTTACTTAAATGTTCTTTTTCTATAGCGTTCGTCAGTTCTTCTTCGTCCTTGATGTCTCTAAGCAACTTGGTACATCTTATTATCCTAAATTTCTCATTATTTGAAAAAAGTTCCATATATACGTTCTCCAGAGTGTTAAAAAATTCGTTCTCTATGTAAATTGCATTCAGTTGGTTTGGGTTGAAATGATTCTTCAAAAGAGATATTGAAGTTTCCCTGTCGAGTTTCTTAATTCCTATTACTTTTCTATTATTCCTGAAGACGTTCTCATTCCTTATCCTGGCTGCACCTGAAGAAATTTTCTTAATGATGATTTGGTTCTTAAACATGTTAATAGGGGATTCCGTTTCGTTTATCTTAAGCACTTCTGATTCCAAAGTATTGACGTTAGCGAGTTCGGGTTCTATTCTCGATAATGCGTCAGCGTTGTTATTTTTTATCCCTCTTTTATAAACGATTTTATAATCAAATTCAGAAAGTTTAAGCCTCCATCTTACCAATTTGGAATTTGGCTCCTTAATTGAAAATAGCCATGTGAGAGGTTTGTGGTCTGTTTCTATTTTAAACGGTCTTCCAAAGAGGTATGGGCGGAAATATTTGGTAGCCCAGATGATGGCCAGAAGTTCCTTTTCGATGGTGCTGTAATTGCACTCGTGCTCGTTAAGAGTACGACTCGCGTAACAAATTGGGTGGTTGTCTTGAGAAAGTATTGCCCCTAGTGCAAAATTGCTGGCATCCGTCGTAAGTGTGAATTCTTTTGAGAAGTTTGGATAGGCCAGAATTGGGTCGTGAGTTAGTAATGTTCTAAGGGTATTGAAACTCTCTATGTATTCTGGGTCAGCAATGTTCATTTTAGTGTCCTTCTTCAAGTATTTGGTCATAGGTTTGGCTATCCTGGAATAATCTTTTATAAATTTTCTGTAGTATCCTGTTAGCCCTAGAAACTGTTTTATTTGTTTGGGAGTTTTAGGCATTGGGAAATTTTTAACGCAATCTATTTTTTTAGGGTTAGCTTTTATTCCAAGAGGTGTCACTATGTGTCCGAGAAATTCAGTCTCCCGTTTAAAAAACTCTGATTTATCTAATTGTATTTTAAGATTAGCTTCTTGTAAGCGTTGAAAAATTAAATTAATTGAATTAATGTGTTCCTGTAGGGAGGTGGAAAAGATGATTATATCATCTAAATAAACCAAGCAAATTTTGTTAATATAGTCTTTAAGAACATTATTCATTAGCCTTTGGAATGTCGCTGGGGCTGTTTTCAACCCGAACGGCATTCTAATGAATTCGTAGTGTCCTCCTTCCACGGTGAAGGCGGTCTTATGAATATCCTGTTCTCTAACTTCGATCTGATGAAATCCTTTGGCCAAATCTAATGTGGTGAAATACTGGCATCTTCCCAGTTTATCAAGGATTTCATCGATGTTAGGAATTGGGTATTTGTCGTCTATGGTAACTTCATTGAGTTTCCGATAGTCTACGACGAGCCTCCATTTGGTTTTCCCACTTGCATCGGCCTTCTTCGCCACGATCCAAATGGGTGCGGAATAGGGAGAGTTACTGGGTCTAATAATTTTGTTGTCGAGCATTTCTTGTATTTGTGCTTCTACTTCGTTCTTATGTATATAGGGATAGCGATATGATTTGGTATGTATGGGTATGTTGTTGGTGGTTCTGATCTCATGTTTTATAGCGGATGTGAACGTTAATTGAGTACCGTCCCGATAAAATATGTTTGGGTATCTCCTTATTAATTTCAAAAGTTGTCCCTTTTCTTCAGCATTCATGTGCTCCGTTCGAATTTGTTCTATTGGTGGTTTACTATTTCCACCTTCAAAAGTACTGAAACTATCGTAGTCTACCTTCTGCGTAGTCAAACGATCGTTCTCAGGTAAGTTGATTGTTTCTATTCTGTCTTCTATTCTAAAAATGTCTTCTGCTATAATTTTCTCGTTATCCTCTTCAAGACACATTACATCGTCGTTGAATTTATTACCTTCAAAAATCATTGGCAATGTTCTGTTACCAAAAGTTATACTCTTAGTCTTATAATTTATGTTAGCATTTAATGGTTTTAGGATATCATTGCCTACTAAACCATCATAGAAGTCATGGAATTTTATTATGAAAAATTCAAGTGTGCCTATTGCTCCTAATTCTTCAAAAGTAGGTATTATAGCTTTTTTATTAACAAAAAGTTGGTGTTGTAATGTTTTTATCAATAGAGGGTTTGTTAAGTGAATTCTTTTAGGATGACAAATCCCAGGGTTTAAGATTGAATTCGTTGCTCCCGTATCTATAATTAATCGTATGTGTCCCAACTTAGTCTTAATTACTATAGATGGTAGCCTGCCCCCGAGGCTGGAGCCCGAAAATTTTCTGATATTTCCATTTTACCTATGTCCATAGGTTCCGGTGCGTGTCTGAAGTTCTGCCTGTTTGGAATGAAAGGTGGGTTCGATGGGGTTTGATTGTGTGGATTCCGATGTGGTTGTTGGGGGTGTCTGTATTGTCCCTGAAACGTTCGAGGAAAATTTGTTCGTTGGTCATTAAAAGGTTGTTGGTTATTCAAAGGTTGTTGTTGGTTATGTCTGTATTGTCCCTGAAACGTTCGAGGAAAATTTGTTCGTTGGTCATTAAAAGGTTGTTGGTTATGTCTGAATTGTGTGTTGTTCATGGGTTGGTCCTGGAAATGTCTTCGTTTGTTATTAAAATCTAGACGTTTGTTTGGTTGCGAGTTGTTTCTTTGGTGTAATTTATTATTGTCCGTCGAGTAAGCATACCCGGCTTGGAACAGAATGTCCATTGCTCCTTCTAAATCCGCTGGGTTTCTGCAAAATAGTACTGATTTCATCGGCTCGGGCAGTTTGCTTTTGAAAATATTTAATGCGGTGTGCATGTTATTGATTGCACTTTGTCTGACGGCTTCATCTTCCCCTAATATGATTTTTATTTTGTTATTTAGCCTCTGTAGTTTATTTTTTATATCTTCATAAAATTCCACTGTGTTTGTTTTAAATGTTACGCTCCTTAACTCATCAAAGAGCTCCTCGCAGGACCGCCTATCCCCAAAGTTGTTTTGCAAAATGTTCTTTATCTCTGGCCAAGAGACGGCGTGGCAGTTGATTTCGATAGTCTGCCTGGCTTTTCCTTTCAGTTTTGACTTGATTATGTCCGAAAATAGTAGTTGTGACATTCCGTCAAACGTGCGCAGATGTGGGTGTACCCTATCTATAAGTGTAGTGAAGATTTGTAGGTCCCTATGGTCCCCATTAAATTCTGGTAAACTGTTCAAGTATTTTAATGGGTTTATTGTTAGACTGTTAGGTTGTTCTACTACTTGGTCTACCATTTTTGTAATTATTGTCTTTCTTACACCCTAATATGTTTTAATTTTCTTTTCTTAACTAAATATTTCTTTCTTGCAATTTTCTTTATTAATGTTATCTGTTGAGAGTATCTTTCCAGGATTTCAATATCCTCTTCTTTTGGAGTATACAAAATAATTCTCTCTATTTCCGATTCTATTGTTAATTTCTCCCTTATATTCATTTAACACTTACAAGATACTAGGTTTTAATTATAATTTGTATTGTATATGTATATGTTCTTCTTTACAAAAAAATAAAAATAAATCTTACTCTTAATATTGATTTGGTGTGGACTGGCATCGAGGACTTCTGATTCCTTTAGGTAATGGTTGTTCTTTGGATGTGTTGTCACTTGATGGTTTAATTTTGGTGAAGCAAAAAATTTTCCCTCGTTGAATATTGTTGCTCTTATTATCCAGAGGTTCTTAGTGAGGTAGAAACTTTTCACTTGTTGAATTAAGAATGTTGTTTATTTTTCAAAGGTTCTTAGTGAGACAGAATAAAACTTTTCACTTGCTGAAGAATGTTTTTTTTTTTTTTTTTTTTTTACAAAATTTTTCACTTAAGAATAGTGTTATTTTTATTATTCAGAGGTTCTTAGTGAGGCAGAATATTTTTTCACTGGTTGAATTAAGAATGTTGTTCTGAGTGAGACAGAATAAAACTTTTCACTTAAAAATATTGTTATTTTTATTACCAAAAAAAAAATTTGGAGTGTTTACCAAGGGATTTTCGATATCCTATGTATGTTCATCTACGATCTTTCGTGGGATGAATACAAACTTGGCTTTGTTCACGGGTTTGTGCACAGATACCGCACTAGAAATTGAAATTTCGAGTCCTACCGCGTGGATGAAGAAATCTTTTGGTCTTTCTTATCCTTTAAAAAATTTTTTTTTCACTTTTTGAAACTTTATTTTTATTTACGTTGGGTCGGACTTGCGGTATCCTACCGACTGCGCCACTTTTAAGTTCAAATTATGAACTGTTTAAAAAAAACACGATTGTTTTAGTGAGTTGATCAAAATATAACTAACTTTATTTTTCATTATTTTTGGTTCTTATATACTAATTACAAATATTTTATTGAGTTGTATTTTTATTTAACAAGTAAACAATTCTTTGGAAAAAGTTTAGTTTGCAATTCTTTCTTTTAGTAATTTTTTATAATTTATTAATTTTGTATTTATTAATTTTGTATTTATTAATTTTATTGCATTATCGTTCATTTATATGGGAACGGAAATGCAAGAAAACAATTCTTAAGAAAAAGTCTGGTTTTAATAATTTGCTATGTCTTAAATAATTTTTTAAGAAAACAATTCTTAGGAAAATAAATTGTTAGGTTTGTAGTCGTTTATTAATTTTGCGTAATTGCATTTATTTATTTTATTGCATTTTCGTTTATTTGTATGGGAACGGAAATGCAAGAAAACAATTTTCAAGAAAAAAGTCTGGATTTAACAATTTGTTACGTTTTAAATAATTTTTAAGAAAACAATTCTTAGGAAAATGAATTGTTAGGTTTGAAGTCGTTTATTAATTTTGCGTAATTGCATTTATTTATTTTATTGCATTTTCGTTTATTTATATGGGAACGGAAATGCGAATTAACTTTAGATTATGTTATTGATATGGTTTAGGGGAGTGATGGGAGATATTATAACACTAAGTCTCAGTGCAAACTGCTGCAATTGTCCCTGTTGATGCGGTTGTTGTTGATGGTGTTGTTGTTGCAATATAACTTCCACTTGTTGGGAACTTGACAGCATTTGCATAATTTTACTTTCATACTAAGCTTTTTGTTGTTCCATTAACTGAACATGTCCAGCCATTTCATTTCGGAGTTGCATTTGCTGTTGTTGATGATCTTATATGACCGCTTCCTGTTTCAAAATCAAACATTCTAGTTGTTCAATTCTTAGTTGAATCTCAATATTCATATTTTCTGTCTTTTTTGTTTATTTAATGTTTATTTGTAGATATGTTCGATATATTTATATATTGGTTAACTTTTAGATGTATCTTTAGATATATATATATGTATATTGTTTGTTATTTATATATGTTCATAAGGTTGTTTTTTTTCACGATATATCTTTAGATATATTGGTCACCAACTGCGCCATAAAACGTTTGAACGTTTTGTTGGGTTTTTTAAAACTATATTCTTTATTGTTATTGAAAACTAATCTTAACTCTAAAAATTTTAAATAACTTAAATGTAAGAATTGCAGTTATTCTGCAATTCAGCAAAAACTTATCGTCTACATTATTTGGCACTCTCACAGTTCTGTTATAATGGTGTCTGGCCACAATAACAAAATTATAAAGTTGCCGTGTCATACAAGCAAATGACAAAATATGTGGTTATGAATATAAATACATTTTTTGAATGTTTGTTTATATGTAATATAATTATGTGTGTTTTTATGCCCGACCCTACGAAATACTTCATATCAATAAATAATTAATTTATGACGTTTTTAAAAACGTTTATATTTAAGATGTAAATATCACAAAAAAAAAACAATAATTACATTATTGTTACATTATAGTTACAAGAAACAAAACCAAACAATAAACAAACCCCAACAAGAAACAAACAGATTAGTTTCTATTTTTTAAAGACGGATTAATTATTCACTCTCTATTTCAAAATATTGTGAAATGTATTCTAAAGATACTACAATAAATTACTCACTTTATTTTCATAGTATTGTCAAACAGTTTAAATCAAGGGTGTCCAAGGTCTATACTCTTTATGCTCATTTGTTTTTGTAAATGCTCTTAGCTATAGGCTGTGTGTTTTAATACACATAGAGCACTCAGCAATAGCAATACTTATTAGTTTTTTTGTCGTTCTTCACTGTATACACGAAAGTGCAAAGCAACACCACTTTCGTATGCTCTGCTGGTAAACATTGACGACAGCGATCATTAATGTAGATTTTGTTTAACGTATGATATGAAATATTTTTTTCTTTTTCCTTTGTATGTATTGGTTTTTACAATAAAAAATATTGAATAAAAATTGGTTATTCTTTAAATGTATTGGTGTTTGCTCTTCCAGGGCACCCCTGGTTTAAATATTAACTTTATAAATGCGGAGGGTACAATAAATAATAATTTCTGGATACAGACAGAAAGAACAACTCAACGCATTAACATGTCAATACGGGAACAAATTGTAGAATTCCTTAATGAATATAAGGAGTTTATGTGACTAGAAGATTTACACTTCTTTTTAAAGAATGCTGATTATTTCGAATTATATGAGAATAAAAAAATTGTTAATTCAGCGCATGGAGAGCATTTTAAGGATTTTACATGGTCTGACGATAGATGTACTGAAGGTTCTGATACATGTAATTGCATCATCTATAAATTTAGAAAATTCATTCAACGATCTTATAAATCTCTATGATAAACATCTAAATTTTTAATTAAATAACAAAATAACAGAAATTATTATATTTATTATACGTATTTAAATTTATAAGTAATATTTAATAAGATTTTAATTTAATAATTATTTAAAAAGAAAGTAAAATAACCAAATACATAAAACTAATTTATAGTATTGTTTTTTATTATACACAACTAAACAAACAAAACACTAACAGATTCGAATTACCTCTTTATTACAAGAAACAAAAACTAACAGATTCGAATTTCCTCTTTATTACAAGAAACAAAACCGAACAAGAAACAAACAGATTCGAATTTTATTAAAACATAAAAATTTGTAGATTAATGAAAATGTCACATTAATAAATAAATAATTTATGACCTACTCGTACATTTTTTTGTATTAATTTCCTCTTTATACAAAAAAATATGTAGATCAATGACTTTCACTTGATCCTAAAAATTGTGCAGTCCAAAACAAATCTCATATTAATAAATATTTAATTTATGACATACTTGAAAAGAAAAACATCCACATGTAGAATGTATATACCACCAAAGAATACAAAGAATAGAAAATAAATACAAGAGATAAAAAGAATTAACCGACGACCACAGTACACTACATAAATTCAAAAAGATCCTCGTCACATCACACCTTCTAGCAAAACACACACATCAAAATGTTTGTATTACCAACCACCCTTTTACATTATGAGCATACAACCGACGTCCACAGTACACAAATAAATTCAAAAAACTCCTCGTCACATCACACCTTCTAGCAAAACAAACACAAAAATACAAAAGCCCATTAAACCATATTCAACTCTCATAGAAAAGTAATTAAATCATTATCAACTCTCATTGAAAAGTAATTAAATCATTATCAACTCTCAAAGTAATAAAATCATTATCAACTCTCATAGAAAAACCATTAAGCCATTCTGGTCTCTCAATTCCCTACTACTGAGTAACCGTAAAATATATGTAAATTGCACTTTTTCTTTATAAAAAAACTACCAAATGTGCATATTGCACAAAAATTTGTCTTAAGTTGCATGTCCAAATCAGCATATCACTTTTAACACGTCGGTCTTGTTTTTAAAATAAAACAATTTTTTATAAAAGTGCAATAAAAAATTATAAAAATTGCTTTTCGTCTTTGCTTGGCAACCATGGAATAAATAATACCCAAGTTTTTAAATAATCACATACTTTATACAAGTTGTTATATCGCTTGCCTATCTAAAGAAATATTTAAATAGCCAATTTATTATACCCTTCACCACAGGTGGAAGGGTATATATAAGTTTGTCATTCCGTTTGTAATTTCTACAATATTGATCTTAGACCCTATAAAGTATATATATTCTGGGTCCTTATGAAGAGCGAAGTTGATTTAACGATGTCCATCGGTCCGTCTGTGTGTTGAAATGGGTATTTTTCTCTAAGAATGGGTTTTTTTTCTCTAAGAACGCGGGTTCGATTCCTACACAAGACACAATTCAACTTTTTTTTTGTCCTTTTTTTATTTTCTTAAGACTTTTTTTTTTGTTTTTTTTTTAACATTTAATAATTAATTTAAATAAAATTTTATATTAATAATTAAATAATCCATAAATAGGCTATAAACATCAAAATTTGTATAAAAACCCTCTGATACAAATAAAATACAAACGGTTTTATTTCTATTTTTTGCTCCGAATTAAAAGAATTTATAAAAAGATTTTTTAACCAATTTATTTCTCATGTATTATTTTATTTCTCATATATTATTTTATAGTTGTAATATGACCTATGGATACGTCTTATATAGCAAAAGATCGAAATTCTTTAGTTCAGATACAAAAAGTTATGCCTACAACATATTTTTTTTTAAATACCTATTTTCTGGAACCATAAATCTTCCCGAGTTCGTTTCATCACCAAACTAAATGGTTAATTTCCTCTTAAAGGCGTCCGTATATAAATCTGTCCATTCCATATATGTCCATATATAAACTTCACTTTTCTCCCAACCATGGTGAAGGGTATATAAGATTCGGCACAGCCGAATTTAGCTTACTTGTTTTTATTATACGTTTACTTTCTGGTTAAATCCAAAAAATATACTTCACAATTTAATTAATTTCTTTTTATATTATTATTTTATTTTTTTTTAATATATTTATCTTCCTTTATTCGATCTTCAATATTATACTATATTATTCTTTAAAATCGAGTTCAAGATCCTTTTTATAAAAAATAATAATAATGATTATTTATTGTTTCTTTAAAATTATAAAATGAATATATTTATTACAATATCTTTTGCAAATGGAAACTTTTTTTTCTTTTTGTATTTTTGCAAGAACAGTTCTTATAAGTACCCGGATATTATACTAAAAGTTGGACTACGATAACAACTTGGAAACTATGCTGCCATATAAAATTTTCAAAAAAAACAGCGATTTTTACATGTAGGTGCTATATGCAAATACATTGTTTTTATTGAAATATTTTCCTTCTAATTGTTTCTTTAGTAAGGGATAATCTTTATTAAGCTCGGTTGTGTTTTCAGCGATTGAATTCGTTAAAATCGTAAAAAACCATAAAAACCTGCATAAAACGCGAAACAGTAGCTTTCATATCAGGTTTTGTGCAAACAATTCATAACGTTAATATAACCACAGGTATTGTGCTTGCATTTTAATAAAAGGAATTCATATTTTTTGCATTTTAAAAATTTGGTATGATAAAAAAATAAATAGAAAACCGCCAAACTTAAAAGGCATTTCACGGAAAATCTGTACCTTAGATCGAAAAATAAAGTACACCATTGTAATCAGCATGGTTGAAATATATAGAATTGATGGTCGGAACTCTATTAATTGTTTCTGTCATGCCGTGTTATTGATCAAACAAATGCCTATTTTATGAACCTCGAAAAATCCTGCTGTTAAACGCAAAGTAAATGACGTAATTTGCTCAAAATTTGACAGTAGTCTATTAACAGGTACTTGATGGGAGCAGTGTTGCATTTCATACAACTACGAGGGAAGTTCAAAAAGTCACGGTCTTTTTGATCCGCCCTCGTATTTTTATAGTTGGTTCAACTTTTACAACTGCACTAAAGAGATATATGTTGTTTTTATTTAGCTCTACGTCAACGTAAAACATAGACATTAGTTGCTAAGTTACCCTACTTTTGATGTTCATTGCGTTTCGGACTTGATGCCCTTGACTTTGAATTTCGTCTTTAATCGTTTAAACTGGTTTAGAAAAATGAAGATTTTTAACAAATACTCTGTAGGCTCTCTCTTGATTAAGCTGATAGGTGTAAAATAATATTTTATTTGACTAACACTCCAAATGACTTTATATATTTGGTCATCAGTCTTACCTGACCATCTCTCATGGATTTTTCATCTTCAGTATTTTTATTAATATATTTAAGTTGTTTATCACCAGTCTTATATCAGATACTTCCGGAATTATAAATAGTTTAGGTTCAGAAGTTATACTATTAACGTTTTGATCATTGTCATTACTTTAATTATCATTACAGTCATTATCATCATTACCATTGGTTATATCCATATCTAAATCATGTGCTGCAAACTGGTTGTTGCTAGTAGTTGGTACATGAATGCTGTTTTTATTATTAGCATTTTTCAAAGCTTTGCTTTTATGTTTAAAAATTTTTGGCGATTTTATTAACCGCCGTTTTTGTTTATTATCAAAACTGTTTGCCACACAGCTTCGTCTTTTTCACTATGATCGCTCCCGCTAGTCATTCTGCTGTAACAGCAGAGGATTAGTAAGGCAGAATACTAATCCCGTTTATTTTACTTTGATAAACAAAATAAAAACTTTGTTGTAGATTTGATTTCTGTTTTTGAAACTGATCACAATATGCGTCTGCACTCTATCACGGTGAGAAAGAGAGCCTTATAAAAATATTAAAAACAAAATTATTTCCAATAGAAAAAGATAAAATTTTTTTTTAAATTTATGCGATAAATAAAAAAATTATAATCGTATGTAGAGTTTTGAGACGAAAAAAATTGAATTATAGAAAAATCTTCTGCTGGTATTTTTTAAGTTTAAATTATTAAATAAAAATTGAAATAGAATAGTTAAAAAGCATTTTTCTTGATTTGAGAAATACAGTTGTTATCCAGGCAACCTTAAACCTTTTTCTCTAATTTTTTATCAATTTGATAAATATGCTTGAGCTCTAACATACCTGGGAATTTTTCGTTAACATTCATTACCATTAGTTGACACTAATGCAAATGAAAAAAATTTCATTACCATTTAATGGTAATGAAATTTTTTCCATTAAAAATTTCATTACTAATGGTAATGAAATAGCACAAATGCATAAAAAAAATCTAATTATAATTGATTGAAAAATTACACGCTGCTACAAAAAAAAAAAATTGCAAGAACTTGTGAAATTATTTAGTGTAGGTTGTAGGCCTAGCTGAGTGTATTATATAACCGGTTCTATAAATTGCAATATACCCTCAAAATTTCGAGATATGGGGAAAAGAGCATTTTTTTTTGGACTGGCACACTTAAACTTTTCTAACTCAGTAATTTTAACCGATTTAGAAACGGTCAACGGCATTAATTAGAAATGAACGTGCTCTTTCCAAGTATATATACTTCCCGTATACTATTAATATAAATATGTAGAAATTTTTTCAGTAATATAAAAAATTTAATTTTTTTTAAACTTTTTAATTTTCTACGAGGGTTTTTTTTCGAATCTTCTTTTAAAACAACAATAACCTCAAAGTCCTTCTGAGCAAAAAAAGCTTTTATTCGTGTAAATCGGTTAAAAAATGACAATGTTATTGTACTTTTTCTAAACAACTAAAACCCGATTTCGATTATATGATTCAACAAACGAAATAATTTAAAGTACGAACTACTTTTTTTTAATTACGTTTATTTTTTAAAATTCTTTACTTAATCTACTACGTTTGTAAGGCAACCAGCAGTAATTTGCTAGCATTCTGATCTGACTTTTTCCTTCGAAACGCTTTTCCATTTTGGTGGAAGCGTTCGCCTTACTCGTCTCTAAATTAACCCAGATTTTCTGGGAAGAATTCCAAGTGAGAATGCAAAAAATGTATTTTGATTGACATTCTGCCTCTAGAAATTCACTAACACACTCAACTTTTAATAAACCAAATGATTTTTATTAACACTTAGCTTATAACACAATTAAATATTTTGGTTAGCTTTTTTTAAGAAAAATATGTTGTTTTTAGAAGCTGCACCACTAATACTAACTAGTAAAGAATTTTTTTGAAAGTATGAAAAACAAGTAACGGTATTATTACAAAAAAAAATTAAATAAAGCCTTATTTACAATGATAGAGTACTAAACTATGCAGGGTGGATTTTCTTTATTTCTCCTTCGCACTTATGTCTTGTTTGTATCATACTCGTATAATAAGTCCTAAAGCTAGAACTGTAATTACCTAAGTTCCTTAAGTTGGCTTTGGCATACGCCGAACTTGAGTAACAATCTAAAGTAAAAAACAACAAATTTTTAAATTCTTTGTTAATTGAAACGTAAATAATAAAACAAAAGCCAATTTTAATTGGGCTTTAACGGCGATTCGTTAACAAAAATAAAAAAAAATTGTTTAAGGAATTCTAATATCTCTTGATTAGAAAAAGTACTACAACTTTGTCAATTTTTAACCGATTTACACAAATAAAAGTTTGTTTTACTCAGAAAGACACTAACTTAAAGATTATGGTTGATTTGAAAAAAACACTAGTAGAAATGAAAAATTTAAAAAAAAAATTAAAAATTTTTATATTATTGAAAAAATCTCAACACATTTATATAAATGGTATAGGGGAAGTATATATATTTGGAAAGAGCACGTTCATTTCCGTTGACCGTTTCGATATCGGTTAAAAAATGAATGAGTTAGAAAAGTTTAAGTGCCCCAGTCCAAAAAAATACTCTTTTCCCCATATCTCGATATTTTGAGGGTATATTGCAACTTATAAAACCGGTTATATAATACACTCAGCTAGACCTACAACCTACACTAGGTCTTTTCGCAAATTCTTTTTCAGTGTAGCACAGTGTTATTTGCTTACAAAAAAGTTTATACGATTTGAAAATTATCAAAGTAGCTTTATACAGAAAATAATAAAACAAAATATAAAAAATACAAATGTTAACCCGCATAAATAAATATTAACATAAATATTAACACATACAATGACGGTTAATAATGCTAATGGTTTTTTTTCTAATTAGTGCTTTAGTAATGGTAATGAAACTCAAAAACATTGTCAATGAAATCAAATCCTTAAATCATTACCATTAATCCAAGCAATGGTAATGAAATGTTTTTTAATGGTAATGAAATTTTTTCATTACCATTGCTATCAATGTAATGGTAATGAAATCATCAATTAATTAGTCCAATCAATGCATTAGTCCCATGTATGAGCTCTTACAGCCGTTTTTATGGATAACGCTATGATTTTGAAATTGAGAAGAAAAATTCTCAATGCTATTCTCAAGTGTAAAGTTTAAGAAATAAACTAGTTCTCAAATCTTTATTTATTCATTGTCAATAGTAAATATTTGTTGGATTAACAACATCTTAACGGATTTCGTCCAAACTTTCAGTATTTACTTTTTTGACCAACTTAAAATTCAGAAAACTAAATTCGTCCATACAATCCGTTGTCACCCTAATGCTCACATGTGTACAAAACTAACAAAATCATTTTATTAAATATAGTAATACAAAAGAAATGCTAGATTTAGCCTGGTATTTTCGTTTAGATTCGAAAAGCTTTTCTACTAACTCTCATCCCACACGTTTTATGTAGCTAGTTATATTGGCGCGGAATGTTTTTTTAACTTTTTGTTTCTGTTACTGATTTTTTGTTTGTTTAGTAACTAACGTATAGTAATGTTATTACGTAGTAAGTGAAAAATAAGTGTGATTGCAAAAAAAGAAAAGATTTTCAGACATCATTAAATGTTACATTTAACAACCCCGAAAACTGTCAATCTAATTTCCTATAAAAAATAACACCAAAGTGTGAAATATACTTAGATATTTTTATAGATATTTTCATAGCATTTTTCCTTTTCAAAAAGAGTTTTTTTGTCAAACTACTTCTTGGTATAGTCTGAAGGGTGGTACGTTTGGAGAGTTATATGGCCGTTATGCATCAAATAGGAATGTGAATATATACGAAGTATATATACCTTAAAAGTACTACATTTACTGGCAATGAAGCCAATTTTCTAGATTTAACTTTTGACATACTCCTCCCCTACATTTTTTTTAAGTAATTCCTGATTCCATACGCCACTAATACTTGGTATTGTATATTTTACAATTTATTGGCATATTTTAACTATATATGTTACATCCATCTAATAGCATGTACAGTGTTGCTCAAAACAACAAACCAAAAGCAACAAAATACACGTAACGGTTTTTCGTTCCACAAGTTTCTATGAAGACATTTTGTTACTTTGGAGACTGTCCTTAAACTTTTAGTTATTCTACTGTCAGAAAGAAATATTTTTGTATAATAAAGAAACTTTTAAAAGATATAAATGAAAATGAATATTTATTTGACAATTTTTTTAAGGAGACTTTTAAAAAATTTTCAAAAACAATAATGATAAATAAGAAAAGTACTGTAAATAAATGGTTTAACGCTGAATTGCATTCAATGAAGATTAGAAAATACTAACCTAACATGGACAAATTACAAAACAATAAGAAATATTTATAAAGTAAAAGAGAAAACGAAAAAAATATCTACATAAATAACAAAATTAACAATGCAAAAGATCAAAAGCAGATGTGGAGGGAGATCAAAAGTCTAGTTCTTAAAAAGAATCAAAATGTGATAAAGTGTGTGATATTTAACAATATAGAATATAAAGATAACAAAGAAATTGCTAGTAATTTCAATAATTATTTCGTAGATAGTATTAAATTAATAAGAGACTCAATCGATAATGTGCAATGTGATAACCAAGTAACTATGATAAATAACAATTTCAAATTCCGCGCAATAAACATTTTAGAACTTAAGAATATAATAGGAAAAATGAAAAATAAAACTGACTATGATAAGATATCCATTAAAATAATTATAGACAACTGGAATATAACTGGAGAAACACTATTGAAAATAATAAATAAATCTTTAGAAACAGGGGAGTTTCCTGAAAACTGGTAACACCAATAGAAAAAGTAGCCAAGACAAATAATTGTAAAGAATTCAGGCCAGTAAATACTTTAAAAAACTGTGAGAAAATTTTAGAAAAAGTGGTAAAAGAACAATTGGAAAAATATATTAAAGATAATGCTATATTGTCAAAGTATCAATAAGGCCTCCGTAAAAAATACTCATGTGAAACGACTGTAAACTATGTAATATGTAGATGGAAGAATATAGAAAGAAATAACAAAATAATGGCTTTATTCTTAGACTTCAAAAGAGCATTTGAAACAATTGACAGACAAATTATGGTAAGAAAACTTAATAGGTCTGTACGAGGTAATTTTGGGTAAAGTCTGGTAAAATGAGAGTAAGCAAAAAATTCTCTCACAAAACCATAAAAATGCCCAAAATACTGCGAACGCACAAAACCACATTTTATACCCAAAAATAAACGTCAAATTTATTCATATTAAAAAATAGCTTAATTAATAAATATATTTAAAATGGCAAATATCTATTTACATTTTCATAATTAAGAAGGAAATGTTGTTTATAGTAAACTTTCATTTAACTTTAATTTGTTTTCAAAAATGCAAAACAGTTAATTCATTAGCAGCAGCTGATGATTTAACAATTTTACCATTTTACCCAAACAAAAAGTACGGGTAATTTCTGGTAAAAAGAGAAACACAATTACTCTCTCATGAACGCTCTCATTTACCCAATTTTTGTTACAAGAAACGCTTTCTGGTAAGATTGGGTTCCCGCGGGTGCCCGCGGTAACGTACGTCGAACAGACCTAATATGTATGGAATACAAGGTACGGAATTGAAATTAGGTCTGTACGAGGTAATTTTGGGTAAAGTCTGGTAAAATGAGAGTAAGCAAAAAATTCTCTCACAAAATCATAAAAATGCCCAAAATACTGCGAACGCAAAAAACCACATTTCATACCCAAAAATAAACGTCAAATTTATTCATATAAAAAAACGGCTTAATTAATAAATATATTTGAAATGGCAAATATCTATTTACATTTTCAAATCTATTTTTCATTATTAAGAAGGAAAAGTTCTTTATGATAAGTTTTTAGTTAACTTTAATTTTTTTCAAAAATGCAAAACAGCTAATTTATTAGCAACAGCTGATGATTTGACAATTTTACCATTTTACCCAAACAAAAAGTACGGGTAAGTTCTGGTAAAATGAGAAACACAATTACTCTCTCATGAACGCTCTCATTTACCCAATTTTCGTTACAAGAAACGCTTTCTGGTAAGATTGGGTTCCCGCGGGCATCCGCGGTAACGTACGTCGAACACACCTATTGTTTGAGTCTTACTCGAAAAATAGAAAACAAATTACAAAAGTTAACGATACTTTATCAGATGAAATAGGAAATGATAACGGTGTTCCACAAGGATCTATTTTGGGTGCCCTGCTTTTCATTATATACATAAATGACATGCCAAACGTATTGGACAAATGTGAAATGGTTTTATACGCAGACGATACGCTGATATACACGGAAGCAGATAATGAAGGACAATGTCGGGAAAATATGGTTCATGACATAAAGAAAATTACTACTTGGCTGAACGAAAGTAAAACTAAAATAATTGAAGTAAATATGAATTCTGAAACAATTTTCAAAATTAATGACAAGATAATAGAAAAAGTGAAGTATATAAAGTATCATGGTTTTGTAATAGACAATGAATTGAAATTTAAAAACCATATAGACTATATTTGTAAAAAAAATTGGTAAAAAAAATTGGGTTTTTCCAAAGAATAAGAAATAAGATATCAAAAACGACTGCAATAAATATATATAATACAATAATTAAACCACATTTTGAATTTGGATCGACAATATTATATACGTGTTGTACTACATACATCTCAAATAGAAAGGATGCAGAAACTTCAAAATATAATGAGAATTATTTATGATAGGAAATCTTAAATGGATGAACGTTAAGCAAAGATTAGAAGTCAACACATTGATTTTTATCAAGAAAATAATGTATTTAGAAAAGAATGTGAAAAATTTATCAGAAATAATGTAAATTTATAGATCTTAAAAGAATATTTGTTATAAGAATTTTTGTAATTTTTTTTTTTGAGTGATCTGGATATAAACCCATTGCATATCTTAAAATATCACTCTTCATTACTTCTAAAGCATAAGTTATAGTAAATCGTGTATTTTTTTTTTGAATCTAAAGCATTTATTCAAATTGAGAAAATAGTTCTGATGAACTTTTTTAATTTTTTTATTAAATCATTTTTTATATTTTAGTTTAAAATTTCATGAGGGTTAGAATTTAAGCAGTTTTTATAAAAGTTTTGAAAAATCAATTAAAACAGATTTTTTACCTCTAATTGAGACTAGCTGTCATTTTAATTTTTTCAGCCATAAATATTTATGACGACGCAATCTGTGCATTTTTGCATTATTTATATTATTTAACACTACATCATTTCCAGTTTTAATTCAGAATTTACCAAAATAATTTTAAAATTGTGTCAAAATTATTTCAAATTGTCCAAAAATGTTTTAAAATTGTGCAAAAATTATTTGAAATTGTTCAAAAATATTTTAAAATTGTATAAAAATGTTTCAAAATTGTACAACCAGTTTTTAAATTATCCAAAAATTCATTAAAATTTTTGAAAAATGTTTCAAAAATGCTTTTTCACTTATGCATAATTATTTATTTGTTTTAAAAAATTGTATTTGTATATCAATGCATAAATCTCGCTTCATTAAACTTATTTTTCTGCATTCTTATGAATAAAATTTTCATCAAAGCTTAAATACTACAAAATATATGAACATTTTCCACTAATGCATTAGAATACCTAATTATTGTATTATCATTGCTTCCTTAGAGTAAAGTATGAGTAATGCTAGTAGCTACATTTGAATACTTCCATCCTATGACACGCTAATGTTAAATTTATCGATGAAACCATTAGAAAAGAAGTGATGCCTTTGCCATAGTAGTGATGCTTTTATTGCTTCTTTGGCAGCTTCATTTTTGCTGGGTATATACAGTGCTGTGCAAAATAATAGACTGTTGAAAGAGCGAAATTTTTCATTCTCTTTTATTATTTGGTACCGTTGGTTTTACTATTCTCTTTAATACCAGTTGTTGGTATTTTGTGGAATTTTTTATTTACTGTTTAAGTGCACTCAACTAAAATCTAAAATATAACAAAATACAATTCTCCAAAAAACAGGCTTATTTTGTGTAATATTGAAATGTGGTAAAATTTTTCCGAAAATTCTTACAATTTTGCTCCAGTTTTTATCTTCATAATTTAAAAGAGGGTATGTTAAACAATACAACAAAAAAATTATAATTATTGTGGTTTACTTATTAAAGGTGGGTCGAAATTTGCATTACACTGCTAAGGAACGCCGAGTGGCTAAAAATTTACGAAATGGAGGAGATACTTTAGATTTTATTGCCAAAACTCTTGGAAGATCAGACAAATGAATTCGAAATGCACTAAAATGGAAACCGTCTAAAGAAACCCGGGGTAGACCACGAAAATCTTCATTAACTACGGACTCCCCTATAGTACTGTTGGTCAAAAAGAACCCTGTTCTATCGCCAAGAGCAATTTACGCGGAAATAAATAATGAAATTAGCGCTTCAACAGTCCGTCGAAGACTAATAGAAAATAATTTGCCTGGGAGAATTGCTCGAAAGGTTTTATTGCTAAGCAAAAACAAAATAGCCCGAAAATGCTTTGCTTCCAAATTCCAAAATAGCTCAATTGACGATTTCAAAAATATCTTGTGGAGTGATGAGACAAAGATTAATTTATTCTGGTCTGATAGTCGAGGTAATGTCCGAAGACCCAAAGGAAAGGAGCTTGATGGTCGCTACACAAAAAAAAACCGTTAAATACGGTGGAGGTAACATAATGGTCTGGGGCGCTTTTTCGTGGTATGGTGTTGGACCTTTACACCAGATAACAGATATCAAGAATAAAGAAATTTATCGCGATATTTTGGAAAAGGTAATGCTCCCATATGCAGAGAATCATATGCCACCAGAATGGCCTTTCAACAGGACAATGATCCTAAGAATATTGGCTGAGTGCACATGAAATGTCAGTTTTGGAATGACCTTCACAGTCCCCCGATCTCAACCCGATTGAGATCGGGTATAGTCTGAAGGGTGGTACGTTTGGAGAGTTATATGGCCGTTATGCATCAAATAGGAATGTGAATATATACGAAGTATATATACCTTAAAAGTACTACATTTACTGGCAATGAAGCCAATTTTCTAGATTTAACTTTTGACATACTCCTCCCCTACATTTTTTTTAAGTAATTCCTGATTCCATACGCCACTAATACTTGGTATTGTATATTTTACAATTTATTGGCATATTTTAACTATATACATATGTTACATCCATCTAATAGCATGTACAGTGTTGCTCAAAACAACAAACCAAAAGCAACAAAATACACGTAACGGTTTTTCGTTCCACAAGTTTCTATGAAGACATTTTGTTACTTTGGAGACTGTCCTTAAACTTTTAGTTATTCTACTGTCAGAAAGAAATATTTTTGTATAACAAAGAAACTTTTAAAAGATATAAATGAAAATGAATATTTATTTGACAATTTTTTTAAGGAGACTTTTAAAAAAATTTTCAAAAACAATAATGATAAATAAGAAAAGTACTGTAAATAAATGGTTTAACGCTGAATTGCATTCAATGAAGATTAGAAAATACAAACCAAGCATGGACAAATTACAAAACAATAAGAAATATTTATAAAGTAAAAGAGAAAACGAAAAAAATATCTACATAAATAACAAAATTAACAATGCAAAAGATCAAAAGCAGATGTGGAGGGAGATCAAAAGTCTAGTTCTTAAAAAGAATCAAAATGTGATAAAGTGTGTGATATTTAACAATATAGAATATAAAGATAACAAAGAAATTGCTAGTAATTTCAATAATTATTTCGTAGATAGTATTAAATTAATAAGAGACTCAATCGATAATGTGCAATGTGATAACCAAGTAACTATGATAAATAACAATTTCAAATTCCGCGCAATAAACATTTTAGAACTTAAGAATATAATAGGAAAAATGAAAAATAAAACTGACTATGATAAGATATCCATTAAAATAATTATAGACAACTGGAATATAACTGGAGAAACACTATTGAAAATAATAAATAAATCTTTAGAAACAGGGGAGTTTCCTGAAAACTGGTAACACCAATAGAAAAAGTAGCCAAGACAAATAATTGTAAAGAATTCAGGCCAGTAAATACTTTAAAAAACTGTGAGAAAATTTTAGAAAAAGTGGTAAAAGAACAATTGGAAAAATATATTAAAGATAATGCTATATTGTCAAAGTATCAATAAGGCCTCCGTAAAAAATACTCATGTGAAACGACTGTAAACTATGTAATATGTAGATGGAAGAATATAGAAAGAAATAACAAAATAATGGCTTTATTCTTAGACTTCAAAAGAGCATTTGAAACAATTGACAGACAAATTATGGTAAGAAAACTTAATAGGTCTGTACGAGGTAATTTTGGGTAAAGTCTGGTAAAATGAGAGTAAGCAAAAAATTCTCTCACAAAACCATAAAAATGCCCAAAATACTGCGAACGCACAAAACCACATTTCATACCCAAAAATAAACGTCAAATTTATTCATATTAAAAAATAGCTTAATTAATAAATATATTTAAAATGGCAAATATCTATTTACATTTTCATAATTAAGAAGGAAAAGTTGTTTATAGTAAACTTTCATTTAACTTTAATTTTTTTCAAAAATGCAAAACAGCTAATTTATTAGCAACAGCTGATGATTTGACAATTTTACCATTTTACCCAAACAAAAAGTACGGGTAAGTTCTGGTAAAATGAGAAACACAATTACTCTCTCATGAACGCTCTCATTTACCCAATTTTCGTTACAAGAAACGCTTTCTGGTAAGATTGGGTTCCCGCGGGCATCCGCGGTAACGTACGTCGAACACACCTATTGTTTGAGTCTTACTCGAAAAATAGAAAACAAATTACAAAAGTTAACGATACTTTATCAGATGAAATAGGAAATGATAACGGTGTTCCACAAGGATCTATTTTGGGTGCCTTGCTTTTCATTATATACATAAATGACATGCCAAACGTATTGGACAAATGTGAAATGGTTTTATACGCAGACGATACGCTGATATACACGGAAGCAGATAATGAAGGACAATGTCGGGAAAATATGGTTCATGACATAAAGAAAATTACTACTTGGCTGAACGAAAGTAAAACTAAAATAATTGAAGTAAATATGAATTCTGAAACAATTTTCAAAATTAATGACAAGATAATAGAAAAAGTGAAGTATATAAAGTATCATGGTTTTGTAATAGACAATTAATTGAAATTTAAAAACCATATAGACTATATTTGTAAAAAAAATTGGTAAAAAAAATTGGGTTTTTCCAAAGAATAAGAAATAAGATATCAAAAACGACTGCAATAAATATATATAATACAATAAATAAACCACATTTTGAATTTGGATCGACAATATTATATACGTGTTGTACTACATACATCTCAAATAGAAAGGATGCAGAAACTTCAAAATATAATGAGAATTATTTATGATAGGAAATCTTAAATGGATGAACGTTAAGCAAAGATTAGAAGTCAACACATTGATTTTTATCAAGAAAATAATGTATTTAGAAAAGAATGTGAAAAATTTATCAGAAATAATGTAAATTTATAGATCTTAAAAGAATATTTGTTATAAGAATTTTTGTAATTTTTTTTTTTTGAGTGATCTGGATATAAACCCATTGCATATCTTAAAATATCACTCTTCATTACTTCTAAAGCATAAGTTATAGTAAATCGTGTATTTTTTTTTTGAATCTAAAGCATTTATTCAAATTGAGAAAATAGTTCTGATGAACTTTTTTAATTTTTTTATTAAATCATTTTTTATATTTTAGTTTAAAATTTCATGAGGGTTAGAATTTAAGCAGTTTTTATAAAAGTTTTGAAAAATCAATTAAAACAGATTTTTTACCTCTAATTGAGACTAGCTGTCATTTTAATTTTTTCAGCCATAAATATTTATGACGACGCAATCTGTGCATTTTTGCATTATTTATATTATTTAACACTACATCATTTCCAGTTTTAATTCAGAATTTACCAAAATAATTTTAAAATTGTGTCAAAATTATTTCAAATTGTCCAAAAATGTTTTAAAATTGTGCAAAAATTATTTGAAATTGTTCAAAAATATTTTAAAATTGTATAAAAATGTTTCAAAATTGTACAACCAGTTTTTAAATTATCCAAAAATTCATTAAAATTTTTGAAAAATGTTTTAAAAATGCTTTTTCACTTATGCATAATTATTTATTTGTTTTAAAAAATTGTATTTGTATATCAATGCATAAATCTCGCTTCATTAAACTTATTTTTCTGCATTCTTATGAATAAAATTTTCATCAAAGCTTAAATACTACAAAATATATGAACATTTTCCACTAATGCATTAGAATACCTAATTATTGTATTATCATTGCTTCCTTAGAGTAAAGTATGAGTAATGCTAGTAGCTACATTTGAATACTTCCATCCTATGACACGCTAATGTTAAATTTATCGATGAAACCATTAGAAAAGAAGTGATGCCTTTGCCATAGTAGTGATGCTTTTATTGCTTCTTTGGCAGCTTCATTTTTGCTGGGTATATACAGTGCTGTGCAAAATAATAGACTGTTGAAAGAGCGAAATTTTTCATTCTCTTTTATTATTTGGTACCGTTGGTTTTACTATTCTCTTTAATACCAGTTGTTGGTATTTTGTGGAATTTTTTATTTACTGTTTAAGTGCACTCAACTAAAATCTAAAATATAACAAAATACAATTCTCCAAAAAACAGGCTTATTTTGTGTAATATTGAAATGTGGTAAAATTTTTCCGAAAATTCTTACAATTTTGCTCCAGTTTTTATCTTCATAATTTAAAAGAGGGTATGTTAAACAATACAACAAAAAAATTATAATTATTGTGGTTTACTTATTAAAGGTGGGTCGAAATTTGCATTGCACTGCTAAGGAACGCCGAGTGGCTAAAAATTTACGAAATGGAGGAGATACTTTAGATTTTATTGCCAAAACTCTTGGAAGATCAGACAAATGAATTCGAAATGCACTAAAATGGAAACCGTCTAAAGAAACCCGGGGTAGACCACGAAAATCTTCATTAACTACGGACTCCCCTATAGTACTGTTGGTCAAAAAGAACCCTGTTCTATCGCCAAGAGCAATTTACGCGGAAATAAATAATGAAATTAGCGCTTCAACAGTCCGTCGAAGACTAATAGAAAATAATTTGCCTGGGAGAATTGCTCGAAAGGTTTTATTGCTAAGCAAAAACAAAATAGCCCGAAAATGCTTTGCTTCCAAATTCCAAAATAGCTCAATTGACGATTTCAAAAATATCTTGTGGAGTGATGAGACAAAGATTAATTTATTCTGGTCTGATAATGTCCGAAGACCCAAAGGAAAGGAGCTTGATGGTCGCTACACAAAAAAAAACCGTTAAATACGGTGGAGATAACATAATGGTCTGGGGCGCTTTTTCGTGGTATGGTGTTGGACCTTTACACCAGATAACAGATATCAAGAATAAAGAAATTTATCGCGATATTTTGGAAAAGGTAATGCTCCCATATGCAGAGAATCATATGCCACCAGAATGGCCTTTCAACAGGACAATGATCCTAAGAATTCTTCAAAATTAGTAAAATATTGGCTGAGTGCACATGAAATGTCAGTTTTGGAATGACCTTCACAGTCCCCCGATCTCAACCCGATTGAGAATTTGTGGATGGAACTGAAAAGAAGCATAGAAGGAGAGATATTTCATAACAAAAATCAGCTTTGGGAAGCAATTAAGGCCAAATGGGAAGCTATTCCTGTTGAAAAATGCCAGAAACTCATAGAGTCAATGCCAAGGAGAGTAAGAGCTGTTTTGGACAATAACGGTGGACATTCAGGATATTAACACACATGCCACAATAGTCCTCTTCAAGAAAAGAAGAAAAAAAATTTGTTTTATATTTTTTATTTTTTAAGACCTTTGTTAATAAGATGATAAATACGTCTATTATTTTGAATCATTAAAACCGTGAATTTTTTTATTTTTTAAAAATAAAGATATATTGAAATAATTTTTTTTCTTCACATTCGAGTATTTTTTAGAGTATTCAAAAAACCGGCCTTTTGAAAAAACCGGTTTCGGTTTTCTTTGAAAAATAGAATTTTAAAAAAACCGGTTTCGGTTTTTGCAGAAAAAACCCGTCAACCGGTTTCTTCGGTTTTTTTAATTTGAATAAAAAGCTTATATAATTTGTTAATTGTTTTTAGTACAAAAAAAACCAAATTTAATATAAAAAGTAATAAAAATAAAAAAATACATTCTTTGAAAAAAAAATATATATACATATATATTCATTTAAATTTAATTTCTTTATTGTATTTCATTTCAACCAATATTTTTTAATATAATATCTTAAAAATTAATATTATAAAACTATATTCATATCAAATGAATAGAGATCATTAAGTTTGTAAATTGGTAAAATTAGGTACGTTAGTAATTTAAACGTTTGGCATTAAATAAGTTTTTTTAATATTACATTTTTTTTCAGTTCTAAAATAATATTTTAGAAATAATATGCAATATAAATGTTTCGTTTTATGACGATTTTTTTTTTGTTTGCTTTTAAAAAAGCTAAGATAAAGTGGAAAATACTCTTTCACTAATAGTAGATGTTGGACAAATAGTTAAAAGACAATTATATAAATTTTCCAACTTTTCAGTTCTTTTGTGGCATTTATCAAGATATATGAAATCATCATATAATGAATGATTCTGTACAGTTTTTTTTTAAGATTTTGAATACTGTTTATTGTGTTATTTAGATCAGAAATTGAACTATTTGAATTTGGAATATCCAAAGTTAAGTCTTCATCGTAATCTATCACACTTACATCTAAATCTTCATAACCAAACAAACGATTATAAAAGTGTTCGGAAAAAATAAAAGAGACCAAGTAACCCAGTTGGTGATGTAATTAAAAAAACCGGTTAACCGAACAAAAAAGACCGGCTTTCGGTTTTTTTCGAATTTACAAAATATTCGAAACCGATCGGTTTTTAAAAATAAAGAAACCGATTGACCGGTTTTCGGTTTCGGTTTTTGAATACTCTAGTATTTTTGTTGTAGATTATAAATATATAAAAAGAGAATTCATTTACTTCAGCTGTTTTAAAAAATTAAAAAGAACAAAATAAGTCTATTTTGCACAGCACTGTATCGTTCCATACAATTTGACCCGCCCTAATATATATATATATATATATATATATATATATATATATATATATATATATATATATATATATATATATATATATGTGCACAGAACATTTTGCGGGGACGGGTTTTCGTTCCACAAGTTACTATGAAGACATTTTGGTACTTTGGGGACTGTCCTCAAACTTTAAATTATTCTACTGTTTACACTGAAGACATTTTACTGGATACGGCGCATATTATAGGGACTTTTTTGGCTGTATATAGAGATGTCTTCAAATATATATATATATATATATATATATATTCATTTCGCATACTTTGAAGACATCTGTATATACAGCCAAAAAGTCCCTATAATATGCGCCGTATCCAGTAAAATGTCTTCAGTGTAAACAGTAGAATAATTAAAATTTGAGGACGGTCCCAAAGTACCAAAATGTCTTCATAGTAACTTGTGGAACGAAAACCCGTCCCCGCAACATGCGCTGTGCACATATATATATATATATATATATATATATATATATATGCATAGGGCATGTTGCGGGGACGGGTTTTCGTTCCACAAGTTACTATGAAGACATTTTGTTACTTTGGGGACTGTCCTTAAACTTTTCATTATTCTACTGTGTACACTGAAGACATTTACTGGATACAGCTCATATTTCGGGGTCTTTTTTGGCTGTATATACAGATGTCTTCAAAGTATGTGAAATGCATATATATATATATATATATATATATATATATATATATATATATATATATATATATATATATATATATATATATTCAGTGTGCATACTTTCAAGACATCTGTATATACAGCAAAAGAAGTCCCTATTATATGCGCTGTATCGAGTAAAATGTCTTCAGTGTATATAATAGATTAATGTAATGTTTGAGGTCAGTCTCCAAAGAATCAAAATGTCTTCATAGTAACCTGTGAATCGAAAAACCGTCCCCGCAACATGCACTGTGCACATATATATATATATATATATATATATATATATATGTGCATAGTGCATGTTGCGGTGACGGGTTTTCGCTCCACAAGTTACTATGAAGACATTTTGTTACTTTGGGGACTGTCCACAAACTTTTCATTATTCTACTGTTTACACTGAAGACATTTTACTGGATACAGCTCATATTACGGGGTCTTTTTTGGCTGTATATACAGATGTCTTCAAAGTATGTGAAATGCATATATATATATATATATATATATATATATATATATGTGAAATGCATATATATATATATATTCATTGCACATACTTTGAAGACATCTGTATATACAGCCAAAAAAGTCCCTATTATATGCGCTGTATCCCGTAAAATGTCTTCAGTGTAAACAGTAGAACAACGAAAAGTTTAAGGACGAGCTTTCGTTTTAAAATATTAGGGTAGCTCATTAAGGTGGTAGGAACTGAGGTCTGGTGGGTTAATACTAGAACGGGTTACTTGAGGTCAATGGCACCTTCGACGAAAACATCGGTCTCCGCGAGACAAAAAACATTGATATACAACACTTTAAGATCCGACGGTAAATTGCGAAGATATAAAGAAAAATATAAAAAGGCGACCCCTACGTTCGGCAAAAAAAAAAAGAAAACATTTTCGAAATTTTCTTGTTAAAATACTTTATATTTGAGGGTGTACGGTGAACTTTTTTTTTGAGGTACGGTCTATTGTGCATACTTTGAAGACATCTGTATATACAGCCAAAAAAGTCCCTATAATATGCGCTGTATCCAGTAAACTGTCTTTAGTGTATACAGTGGATTAATTAAAAGTTTAAGGACGGTCCTCAAAGTAACAAAATGTCTTCATAGTAACTTGTGGAACGAAAAACCGTCCCCGCAACATGCGCTGTGCACATATACATATATATATATATATATATATATATATATATATATATATATGTGCACAGCACATATTGCGGGGACGGGTTTTCGTTCCACAAGTTACTATGAAGACATTTTGTTACTTTGGGGACTGTCCTTAAAGTTTTCGTTATTCTAGTGTTTACTCTGAAGACATTTTACTGGACACAGCGCATTTTATAGGGACTTTTTTGGCTGTATATACAGATGTCTTCAAAGTATGGGCAATGCATATATATATATATATATATATATATATATATATATATATATATATATATATATATATATATATATGTGCATAGTGCATGTTGCGGTGACGGGTTTTCGCTCCAAAAGTTACTATGAAGACATTTTGTTACTTTGGGGACTGTCCACAAACTTTTCATTATTCTACTGTTTACACTGAAGACATTTTACTGGATACAGCTCATATTACGGGGTCTTTTTTGGCTGTATATACAGATATCTTCAAAGTATGTGAAATGCATATATATATATATATATATATATGTGCACAGCACATGTTGCGGGGACGGGTTTTCATTCCACAAGTTACTATGAAGACATTTTGTTACTTTGGGGACTGTCCTTAAACTTTTCGTTATTCTAGTGTGTACTCTGAAGACATTTTACTGGACACATCGCATATTATAAGGACTTTTTTGGCTGTATATACAGATGTCTTCAAAGTATTCACAATGAATATATATATATATATGTGAAATGCATATATATATATATATATATATATATATATGTGCATGGCGCATGTTTCGGGGACGGGTTTTCGTTCCACAAGTTACTATGAAGACATTTTGTTACTTTGGGACTGTCCGCAAACTTTTCATTATTCTACTGTTTACACTGAAGCCATTTTACTGGATACAGCGCATATTATTGGGACTTTTTTGGCTTTATATACAGATGTCTTCAAAGTATGCACAATGAATATATATATATATATATATATATATATATATATATATGCATTGCCCATACTTTGAAGACATCTGTATATACAGCCAAAAATGTCCCTATAAAATGCGCTGTGTCCAGTGAAATGTCTTCAGAGTAAACACTAGAATAACGAAAAGTTTAAGGACAGTCCCCAAAGTAACAAAATGTCTTCATAGTAACTTGTGGAACGAAAACCCGTCCCCGCAACATGTGCTGTGCACATATATATATATATATATATATATATATATATATGTGCATGGCGCATGATGCGGGGACAGGTTTTCGTTCCACAAGTTACTATGAAGACATTTTGATACTTTGGGGACTGTCCTTAAACTTTTCGTTAATCTACTGTTTACACTGAAGACATTTTACTGGATACAGCGCATATTACAGGGACTTTTTTGGCTGTATATACAGATGTCTTCAAAGTATGTGAAATGCATATATATATATATATATATATATATATATATGTTAGGGCGGGTCAAATTGTATGGAACCATTTTTTTTATATTTTTTGATAAAGCGTATAGCAAAACCGTAATATATAGGTGATTCTGAGAAATTTTGCTCAAGAGACCATAGCTCTAAGTCGGATTTGGAGCCCCCCAAAATTTCAAAATAGAAATTTTTTCATATATACATAGAACAATTTAATTAAATTCGTCATAAAATCGGATAGAATTATAGTAGATTTCTCAATCTGGGCTTGTTTGAAAGGCATTTTTATCACCTTTCAGAATCTGTACTGATACCTGGCAGCATTGTTCAATTGAACAACTTTGTAACACTGAATAATGACGTTACAAAATAATGACGTTTACCAACACTAAACGTTGCCAAGCTTGCTTTTCCTTCTTCCTTAATAGTTCATCGTGCAATGTGCACGCAGTTTGCCAAAATACTTAAATAAAAACTCGGTTATCACAATACCAATACTTTTTTTTATTTTTAAATTTAGTGTGACACAATCAAAGAGTGCAAAGTATTAAAGTTATTATGGATAATCAAGAACCATCAACATCGTCTGAGGTGTCTTCGCAAATGGAAGCAACAACATCAACAAGTTTTGACTCTAGATTGACTAACATGCCTCATCAAGATATTGTTGTTTTTGGTTTATCAAGTGATTTAAATGATCTTAGTTTGCCTACTAAATGTGACATTTTAAAATAATATTTTTTTTTTAAGTGATCGTGCTAAATTTGAAAACAAAATGTTCTCGTATAAAACTTTTACTCCTCACGTAACAGATAAATTGATCCAAATTTGGTGTAAATTAAATATTGAAATCATTAATGGAAAGAGTGTTTTAAAAAAATTAACTGATTTGCTTGATAAATACCAGAAACATGTACAACATAGAAACAAAAGAGATAAATTTAAAGCATTTGTTGATTCAATAAACGAATTATTTTATATTGGCAAATGTAATTGCAAATTAAAAACAACAGAATGCTCGTGTGGATTAATTCCAGAACATCTAAAAGAATTTATGATGGACCAGCATAATGATAGAAAATTCACAATACCTGAATATACGGAAGACGTTGAAGAAGTAGCTACAATACCAACACTTACAACTGGTATCGATGATCCAAGTTACGAACCACCTGAATTACACATGGATGAAAATGAAGCAACAACAGAAGTTCCAGAAGCAACTTTTCAAATGAGACGAGGTCATTTTACTCAAAGATACGATGCCTTAAATTTTGCTATGATGTGTGATATAGTCGCTTCATGTTTAGCAACAGCTTTATTCGAAGATATAAATTTTAGAGATGTTCATGGTATTCTTGTTATTATAGATAAATCAAAAGTGGCTAGAGAAAAAGTTAAATCTACCCAGCAAAAATGAAGCTGCCAAAGAAGCAATAAAAGCATTACTACTATGGCAAAGGCATCACTTCTTTTCTAATGGTTTCATCGATGAATTTAACATTAGCGTGTCATAGGATGGAAGTATTCAATTGTAGCTACTAGCATTACTCATACTTTACTCTAAGGAAGCAATGATAATACAATGATAAGGTATTCTGATGCATTAGTGGAAAATGTTCATATACTTTGTAGTATTTAAGCTTTGATGAAAATTTAATTCATTAGAATGTAAAAAAATAAGTTTAAAGAAGCGAAAAGTATGCATTGATATACAAATACTTTTTATTAAAACAAATAAATAATTCTGCATTAGTGAAAAAGCATTTTTGAAACATTTTTCAAAAATTTTAATGAATTCTTAGACAAATTCTAAAATATTTTTGGATAATTTAAAAACTGGTTGTATAATTTGGAAACATTTTTAGACAATTTTAAAATATTTTTGAACAATTTTAAATAATTTTTGCACAATTTTAATCATCTCTGGGCAATTTGAATTAATTTTTACACAATTTTAAAATTATTTTGATAAATTCTGAATTAAAAGTGGAAATGGTGTAGTGTTAAATAATAAACATAATGCACAAATGCACAAATTGCGTCCTCATAAATATTTAAGGCTGAAAAAATGCAAATGACAGGCTAGCTAGTTTCAAGTAAAGGTTAAAAAAATCTGTTTTTCTTGATATTTCAAAACTTTTATAAAAATTGCAAAACTGCATGAGGGTTAGAAATTTTAAACTAAAATATAAAAAATGATTAAATAAAAAAAATAAAAAATTTCATCAGAACTATTTTTTCAATTTGAATAAATGCTTTAGATTTAAAAAAATATACAATATACTATAACTTATGCTTTAGAAGTAATGCAGAGTGATATTTTAAGATATGCATCGGGTTTATATCCAGATCATATCATTTGAAATATGAACACATGAATGCTTTTGGAAGTGCATTAGAATAACACCAAAAAATCATAAAAGAATGTCAACTGAACTTTAGGAAGCAATGAAAGAAGTTATAGTCACAGAATGACTACCATTTTTTTTGCTGGGTAGAGATGCAGTGCTTCGTACACGACATACAAATTCTTCCATAACTGCAGTCTCTTTCGATGGTAGAAAAGATGACTCATTAACTACAGAGAAAATTAATGACAAATTTCATACCACTTTGGTAAAAGAACCGCATTTAGTTGTTCTGAAAGAGCACTATAATGAGTTACTTGTATATGTAAATTTGGGTAGTCAAGAAGATGCAAAAACCAAACACAGAAAACTGAATGAATTTTTCAACAATAAAACATTAACAGTTGATCAATTAATTGGCATATGCAGATGGTGAGCCAGCATGGTGTTTTACGATTATTTGAAAAACAGTCAAATAGACCAATTCACTGGTTTATATGTCTGCTTCATTTCAATGAACTGTCAATTCGTCATTTATATGAAGCATTGGACAAAATAGTTACCAGTGGACCACGAGCAGCCAGTGGAAAGTTATTCAAAGCTATTCAAGAATGTGAGAAATTGCAGGTATGTAACACTTTATTTTATTTAATATCATTTATTATTATTATTTATTGTCATTATTTTACTTTTTCGATTGGAATAAAGTTAAAATAAAATAATTGCATTTTAATTGATCTAAACATTTAATTTTTCAGGTAGTAGCTGATTTTGATCCAATACCACTGGAGAATATGCCTGCAATTATGGATCTTGAACATGAGCTCGAATTATCAACAGATGTTAAATATTTGTATCAAATAGCTAAAACAATTTCGAATGGTATTGTTCCAGTTGATTTAGCTTACATTAAATCAGGACCAATTGCACATTCTCGTTGGATAACCAAAGCAAGTAGGTTACTACGATTATATGTAACAACTAATACACCATCGACCAATTTAAAAACTTTGTCAGTTTATATTATTACAGTTTATGTGCCAATGTACTTCAGTGTGAAGTTTTATAACTCTGTTGTGTACGGCAGTGCACTTTTATTAAAATTTATACGTTGGACACGATACTTACAACCAAACTTTCGTAATATTGTATATGGTGTAATTCAAAACAACTCATATTACGCACATCCAGAAAATATCTTATTTACAATGTTATTTGATGATCGAAAGCAATGCGGGATAGAGCTATCAAAAAGATTTTACACTATCGAGAAAAATTGTACGATCCAACAAAACTCAGAGTTTACAAAATATATATCTTAAATTTCGATGTTACCGATTATGTCAATATGGTTGCTATGAATAACGACGATATATTATTTGAACCAGCATTTACTCGACAGATTCCATATGATCACTTGGTAGAATAAGTACTTAGATTTCGATGGACCACCACTGGCTGATCCACAAATTCCAATGCACATACAAGGAACAGAAAGGCATGTACAATTATTAACGAGTGTTTCAAAACGAGTTATAGAAAAGAATCGTGAAGGAGTTATGGCAGTGACATTTGAAAGTCGTAAGAAAACTCCTCGAATGGAAAGTAAAAAGGACCTTAAAAAATAATATTACCACGTTAAAACATTAAAGTGTAGGTCGAGAATAATATGTTTAATAAATGTTTTTCGTGAATACTAAAAAATGAAATTCTAAAGTTTTTCTGATTGGAATGTCATTTGAAGCTAAGTATTAAGGACAATTATTAGATGTAGGGTACTTTAATTGTCAAGGTGTATAACATTCGGCCATAGGGTGGGAACAGTATACCCCAAAGGAACTAACATCTTTTTTCTTTTGTATTTTCATTGATGAATTTTGTCTTTGAACATCTTCCGATTTTAATTGTTCTTTTGATTGTTTAATTGGCATGCATATGTTATTTTTATATGTTGTTGTGCTGTGGATCATGGGGTTGAGAACCTCTTTTCTGTAGCTTTTTAGGTGGCATCTTTTAATAAATTTTGCATGCCTATCGACCATAGCAGCACACTACAATTTTTAATGTAAAATACTGACAATATTATTTTTACAGCCAGGCTTGTCTCGGCATCAATGGCCTTTCTGTTAGAAAACCTCTCCATTTTTGCCTTTAAAAGTTCCAATAATAAAATGAAATTATTTACTTTCATCCGAGTTGCCTTGAAAAATGTTTCTCATCCTTTTCCTTTAGCTATTGTACACACGTTTTATAAAATCCCTCTTCATCGTGAGTTTAATTTTCTGGAATTCATGTACTGAAGCTGTAATATGCGCTATTTTAGCAGCTGTTGCTAAATTCACCAAATATTCTTCAGACATTTTCAGCAACGTAAATATTACAAATTTTTATATATTGTTACGAAAATTCAATTCATCAATTTCCACTCACTCGTGGAAACATAAATCCCCATATGTTAGCCCTGAAATATAAAACAGTTAAATGGCAGACCTTCACCATATCTAATGTTTCTGTCAAACTTCAAAAAAAAAATCGTAATCGTTTCAAGTTTGTATTTAAATAAAGAGTAGCTATAAGAGAATTTCAACTGTGTTTATTATTTGCAATAAAAAAGAACAAGATTTATTAAAAGGAAATAAATCAACGATTTTAAAAGGAAAAAAATCAACGATTTTAAAAGGAAAAATTGTAACAATTGGTGTCAGAAGTAGAATTGCAATATAATAAGGCGTCATGAAATTGGAGGAGCTTAAAGTGGAAGAATTGAGTAAGTTGAATTGAATGTTGGCTGCTATGATGGAAAAGATGGAAAAAATGAGAAACTGCAGACAGCGAAAAATTGTTAGCCAACAATTTTTCTAAGGCAGACAACATGAAAATGTTAGGAGCTTCGAGAGCAGACAACATGAAACTGTTAGAAACTTCAAGAGCAGACTATAAAAAACTGTTGGAAATTTCTATAGCAGAGAACAGGAAACTGTTAGAAATTTCTAGAGCAGACAACGAGAAACTGTTAACTAAGATGGAAATAAAATTGTTAACTAAGTTGGAAAAGAAACTTTAAGAAACTTCTAGAGCCTCTACTGAGAAAATGGACAGATTTGACAAGAAGTTGTCCGAGTTAGAGAATGGCGTGGAAATACAAGCCAAAAATGTTGTGAGAAAAGTAAAATGAATAATCTTCAATGTCAAGAGTGCCCAGTACGAATTATTTCAAAAACGGCGTACCATTTAATGTTTTTAAGTTCTAGTTCGAAACAGTTGCCGCCAAAAATATGTGGAACATAGATGGAAAAGCTATAGAATTGATTCTGCCAATCACCTGCCGAAATAATTATGATGACATAATTGTGGCAAACGAAAGTATGGTGGCAAACACAAAAAAGAAATTTACCGAATGGAACTAAGAGCTAGACTGCAGAAAGCAAACGAGTCGTTACAAGATTTTGCAACAGAAATTGAGCGGTTGGTAGCCGGGCGTTTGTGAGTGGAATTCGTGATGTGTTCCATGTGTTTAAAGCTTAAAGCCGCATATGATTAGATATAAGCTTGTTTAATCTTATTTTAAAGTTTAATACGTTTTATTTTTCATCGTTAAATACAATTATGCAACCCTTTGTTTCCTAAGCAATTAATAATCAGACTTTTACACCTTTATTATAAAAATCTTTAACTTTATTAATACGTATACGTGCCTAGATTAACATGATATTTTTAAGACACATTTGAAGCTACTTTCCGGTATTGTGGTGTAAACTAAACAAAAAGCAACAAATTCTAATTGGAAATGTACAGCAAACAATTCAGAAGCCAATCTTCCAAATAACCAAGTCTACGAATATAAAAAAGAAGAAACCTTTTTATAAATAATTTTTTGGGGTCTAGAATTCAAATCCAAAATGCTCATCTTTTGGTTGTTCTTAAAAATATATATATTCAATATTGGACCTTTTTCTACATTTGTGTTAAAAAATTAAGGTGGACACTCGATTCGTTTCTGAGTTATAGCCAAAAACGCGTCCCAAGTATGTTTTAAAAGGAGTTATTCAGGTACCTACAACTACCTACACTCACCAAAAAAAGGCTGTAATGGCAACTGAAAATTTTGCTGTTATTACGGGAAATTCTGCTAATTTGAACCCAGCGGTATTTTTTGCTAATCTTAGCAACACGTGTTTGCTGACGTGTAGTACATTGAAATTAGTAGCCGCTACTAAATTTTAGTAGACTTTTTGTAAAGTGGAATTTAAAATCTGCTAAAATCAGCAAAAAGAATTACTAAATATTATTAATATTAGTAAAAAGCTTTGAATTTATTTTTTTTATCGAGTATCAAAAATTTTGATTATATTTTTTAAAAAACGAATTAATCATTTTGTTTTAATTTGGTAATTTCTGTTTTGAAAAATATTTTATTCAATTTTTTTTTACTTTTAAGGTTAAATTTTAATTGTTTTTAGGGCGGATTTTTAGACATTAGTCGGTAACTTCACTTCCGATCCCTTTTTTAATATATGTAACATTTTAAGAAAATTTAAGTTTGTAGGTGTAAGTTTTAATTAGAAATAACATTTCCTTCAATATCCACTTTTTTAAAATTAGTAATATGTTTATTATATTTTATTATTTATTTATTTTATTTATTAATAGTAAACTAAACAAAAAGCAACAAATTCTAATTAGAAATGTACAGCAAACAATTCAGAAGCCAATCTTCCAAATAACCAAGTCTACGAATATAAAAAAGAAGAAACCTTTTTATAAATTGGTTGACAAAATTATTTTTATTTATATAAATAAGGATTTTTAGTATGTTTTAGGGCTGATAACAAAATTTAATTTATGATAATTTTCACAACAATGGAATATTTTACGCAGTGTTTTACTAAAACAAAATACAACATCTAAACTTCAGTATACTATGCCAAAAACACAGCTTTTTATCCACATTCTGAAGTTATTATCATGTCAACTTCGCTTAAGATTTTTTAAAACTTTTGTATATTTATTCCGTAAATTTTGTATAATTTATCAAGAGAAATTGTTTGCGGTATTTGCATGCAGTGCATTCCATACGCAAAACAAACTTTTTGGTAGTTTTATCCTTCTTTCTTTAATATAGGTTTTTGCTCAAACATTTTAACTTATTTTAACCAAGTCTGTTAACTTCTTAAAATTAAGAAAAATCTCCATTAGCTTCCAAAATTACTTATACGTAACGTGACGAATCAGCTGATTAAATTTAAATGAATGAGTTAAAAAAAGACAACCAAATTTAGGTACGTCAAGTTACGTATGGCTAAATCATATTTTAAACAGACCAGTGGGATATCAATTAAATTAGTTGAAAATGTTCAATTACAAATTATAAGTAATTGCAATTAAGCTGCAAATAATTACTTGTAATTGAAACATAAGAAAATTACATTTTTAAAACTTTAGTATTTTTGTGCAGCACTTAAATTTCGGTACCAGAAAAGCTGTTAACTGCAGGTAAGTGCTTTTTTAATTTTTATTTATGCATTATTAGTGAAGATAATACAACAAACTGCTCACATGACACGTGTACTGGTGTGTGGGTTGAACACCAGTGGAAAATAACCTTATTTTCGATAGATGAAAAGGGATGGCCGTTGAGAGATAAACGGTGGGTATAATTATAATCGCTCCAGAGGAGAAATTATAATGGGTTGAGTTTAAGGAAAGAAAATGAAACCAGACTTTAGTAATCTTTTAAATTTTATTTATAACAATTCAGGTTTCTTTCTTAACGTAACAATACATACATGGGTTGAAGTAGGCTTGGCAAAGGTAAAGTTAGTATACCACAACTTAAAGTAAATTTGTTGATAGCTGCTCGCACTGCCGGTTAACGATGTTGTTCAATATCTTGCTCAAAAGAAAGTGTCTGCTTTCGCATCAGCACAAAAAAAATGTAGGATACACACGTAAGTACTTAACGAAAGTTCGTTACTGGTGACAAATGGAAAGGCTACAGCGAGTGTCAATTCTACAGTGCGGGCAACTTTCATGAACTTTACGAGATTAGGTGTGGTGAGTATGAATAAATCAATAAGAATTCAGTTATATTTAACTACATATTTTAAATTTTAGTATTCAATTCAAAGATTAGGCTCACGAATATAAGAAAAAAAAGATTAATCAAAAGGATTTTTAGACGTAATTACAAAGTTTTAGGATGCATTTTAAATGTACAAATCTGATTTGTACATGCCGCCGCCTCCGAGTTAGGAACTGGATGCTGGGGTATCGGTGGCACACAGAACTTGTGCTAAGGATTTAATGGCTTCAGCCAAGACCTTTGGATCTGGAATGGTTACTTTCGGTAGCTGCCTACGCTGGTTGTTTGCGGCCTGCGATGCCGTAGTTGTTGGATGCCTTTCTGTAAGTCTGTTTATTGCTTGTTGATTCTGACGTGATCGACTGGCGGTCTGGGAACCTTCGGCACGTACAGAACGGCGACGTCTTGAGTGTAATAGTGTGTGGTGAAGTTCATCACACTTCCTGCATGTCTCCAGAGACGTACAAGACCTAATGGTGTGGCTTTTGGCTAGACAGTTGCGACAGTACCGATGTCGTTCTACAACCTCTTCTCTCGCGTGGACATCCATTCTCAAAAACAAACGGCAAACTTTTAACGGGTGGTATCTTCGGCACAAGTTGCATTTGAAGATGTCAGGGTTTTGACGTCTTAAACGGTTGTTGGTGGTACTGTTTCTGGTTCGGGTTCGCCGGACTGTAGTTAATCGTCGGTTAGGCCTGCTGGGAAAGAAATAATAGAAAAGTAAAAATTATGGGAGTTAGTAATTTTGCTAAAATATAATGGGTTAACGTGTTAAGTGGTTGTTTGTGAAAAGTATGACAATGGTAAGTAATGAGAACGAGTATAAAGCATAAACTACAGGGCCTCAGGCCCATTGCCCAAAAAGGGAAGGTAGCACAACTTCGCAATTGGACGCGTTATCACTCCGGAAGCCGTGCGTATGTCCGCGATACGTACATTGTTGTCGGGACCGGGGAATGTTTTATCAACCCTCCCTAAGCGCCATTCGTGAGGAGGCTGTAAGTCATCCATGACTACCACTAGATCTCCTACCTGAAGATTGGGGACAGAATTTCTCCACTTGTATCTTTTGTGAAAAGATTTAAGATACTCATCCTTCCATCGCCTGGCCAGCTGATGGTGGAGGGCTTTTAATTTTTCCTACCGGTTGATTATAGACATGTTTTCGCAATTTTGCTCTGGAAAGGCCATTAGGGGTGCTCCCCGTAAGAAGTGTCCGGGAGTTAAGGCCGTTAGATCTGAAGGATCTTCGGATAGAGCCGAGATAGGCCGGGAATTAAGGACTCCTTCTATTTTAGCTAAAATAGTAGAAAATTCCTCGAAAGTGAACTTTTGAGCGCCTGCGATACGTTTAAGGTGAAATTTAAAACTTTTCACTGCGGCCTCCCAAAGGCCGCCCATGTGTGGTGCGTATGGGGGGATAAACTTCCACTCAAATCCGTGAGCAATGTATTTTTGAGCTATCTCTTGCGAAGTGTTTTCTAAAAAGTCCGAAAATTCTTGCTCAAGTTTTTTACTAGCCCCCAGGAAATTTCTTCCGTTATCTGTTATAACCCGTTGGGGTAGCCCCCGCCTCCCAACAAATCGGGCAAATGCCGCTTGAAAAGCAGCTGAGGAGAGGTCAGAGCATGCTTCTAAATGCATTGCCTTTGTGCTAAAGCAAACGAAGACAGAAACGTAACCTTTCACTGAGGGAGATCTTCTTAGGGTCGATGTTTTGATCTCAAATGGGCCGGCAAAGTCAATTCCGGTTACCTGAAACGGTAGAGATAGACTACATCTATCAACAGGTAAGGGAGCCATGATTTGTAAACAGGCTGTTTGTTTGTAAATTACACAGGTTTTGAATTGTCGTATTATGCTTTTTACTCGAAGTTTGAGTCTGCAAATGTAGAATTCCGTTTGCACCATTCTACACATCTGGCTGCACTCTGCGTGAAAAAGAAATTGGTGCAAGTGTGCGAGATATAAATGACAAAACCGTGATTTACCTGGTAGTATTATCGGATACCGTTCATTATATGAAAGAGACGCTTGAGATAATCTTCCATTTGCTCTTATAATCGAGTTTTCATCTAGAAATACGTTTAGGACCTTAATGAGCTTTTGTTAGATGGGGCTTTATTATTCATTAAACATTCATACTCATCTGGAAAAAATTGGGTTTGAGCTATGATAATAAGTCTTTCTTTTGCAAACTTCATCTCTGGTTGAGTTATGTTGTTTTCAATAGTGACATGAACATCTGCACGAATTTTTCTGATACATTTATTGAAAAATCGAAAAATATAACTTACAACTCTAAGAGCTCTGCTATAGGATGAGAATTTGTTTAGAATTTCATTATCTTGTACCTCTACGTGCAGAACTTGGGTTACTTCAGGGGTTTTTGTGACTTTCAATGGGTTTCTTTTAGGCCATTCAGACGCTGGTTTTGATAACCATGATGGTCCATGCCACCAGAGGGAATTGTGTACCAAATCTTGGGGTTTACATCCTCTCGTTCCTATATCGGCTGGATTATCATGTGTTGAAACGTGGTGCCACGTCGCATCTGGTACCAAACTGTGAATCTGGGAGATTCTGTTCGCTACGTAGGTTTCCCATGCCGATGGATGTTTTGAAAGCCATCCTAGGGTTATGGACGAGTCTGTCCATAAATATACTTGTTTTGGTTCTAGCTTTAATAATGTAATGACGTACTTAACAAGGTTTGCAAGCAAGACTGCGCCTGTGAGCTCTAATCGTTGAAGTGAAATTGTCTGTATCGGGGCGACTTTGCTTTTAGCTACTATTAAATTAGAGAAAGTATTGTATTTACTGTTCTCACACCGCATGTATACCGTGGCACAGTATGCCGCTTTGGACGCGTCTGAGAACCCGTGAATTTCTGTGGTGTCAGAGGGCAAATACTGTAACCATCTTGGGATGGAAATTAGTTCAACTTGTGATAAATCCTGGACTAGAATGTCCCAGGTTTGCATTGACTCATAAGAAACTTCGTCATCCCAATCTAGGCCTTCTAGCCATAATTGTTGGATGAGAATTTTTGCCCTTATTACTATTGGCGTGATCCATCAGCTGGATCAAATAACTTTGCCACTGATGACAGAATCTGTCGTTTGGTATTTTTCGTGGAATGTTCAAATGGTGAAAAAGTGTAAGTAAATGTGTCTGTTAGGGCATTCCATTTAATACCTAGGGTTTTTTCTCGTGAAAACGGAGAAAATTTGAATCATACAGATCTTCTTTGGGTAAATGGGATAAAAGTTCTTTATTATTTGCGGTAATCTTTTTGAGAGGAAATCCCGCTGATTTTAGGGTTTCAATCAGCTGGTCCTGGGCTTCTCGGGTTTCTTCTACCGTATAACCTCCGGTCAAAATGTCATCGACATATGTCTCTGAGCGCAGTATTGATGCTGCTTTAGGGTGTGTGGGTTCGGAATCAAGAGCGAGTTGAATAAGGGTCCGAATTGCTAGGAAGGGAGCACAATTCACTCCGAAGGTTACCGTTTTAAGCTGGTAGTCTTGAATAGGGCCAGCCGAGTCTGGCTGGAATAAAATTCTCTGATAGGGTCTGTCATCAGCATGTACTAGTATTTGGCGATACCAGTTGAGAATAATGGATATCAAATCGTTTTGTAGGGTTGGGCCTGTGTACAGAATGTCATTTAGAGAGAATTGCGATTTAGACTTTCTAGACGCATTGAAAACGACTCTGAGTTTCGTCGTTTTGTGCTCTGGTCGAATAACCGCGTGGTGTGGTAGATAATATGAGCCATATTTACCTTTGCAAATAATCTCATTTGATGGCATTTCTTACATGTGGTCAAGAGTTAAGTATTCATTGATAACTTCCTTATATTGTGTTTGTAGGCCGGGATCTTTGGCCAGTGTTTTTTCCATGGTAGAGTACTGGGCTAAGGCTATGAATCTTGATGATCCTAGAAAGACTGTCTCGGGAAATTCTTTCTTGAAGGGTAGCCTAACAATATATCTACAAGTTTTATCGCGCGTAGTGGTCTGAGTATAAAATTCGTCGCAGAACTCATCTTCTGCTGATTTTGTGCGAGCTATGGGGACTTCTTCTTGCTCCCAAAACCTTTTTAAGAGTACATTAAGTTCCGAAGTTTCAGAGGGAACAACTGTCGTTGTAAAGGTTTGCACTGTTTGGGTTTCAATTGGACCACTGAGTACCCATCCGAAAATGGTATTATACGCCGATGTTTGACCACAGATGTTTTTCTTTATGCCATCAATGTTTACCGAGTGCTCTTAATCATTCCCCAGAATTAGATCTTTTTGAGACGCTTTATTTAAGGTAGGGTCTGCTAGATCTAAGTCTGCAAGTTCAGGGGAATGGGGTTTAACAAAAGTACACGCTGGAAGTCTTTTTGTGACTTTTGGTAAGACTATCGCTTTGATGGGAATTTTCATATTGTGTCTTTTGGCATATAACACAAATTCGCATTCTTTATTTGCTGACTGTCGTTGACCACCAATGCCAATGACGTCAAAGTGCGATTTTTTGTATGGCAGTTGAAGTCTATTTCTCACTCTTTCCGTTAGAAAAGTACGTTGCGAGCCAGGATCAATTAATGCCCTGACTGTAAATAGCTCACCTCTGTGGTCTATTTTAATCAATGCTGTGCGCAATAACACATTCTCGTTACCACTAGAGCAATGTGCCTGAACTTTTCTTGAGGTTTGAGGAAGTTCTTCTGCTGTGTTATTTTGAACTATTTGAGTGTTATGTGTAGAGAAATTTCGAGAAACTTTGTTCTGAGCATTAGGAGTTTCAGTATGCTGAGCACTTTCTGGTATTTGAGTTGGGTTATGTGTTTTTTGCCTCATCTTATTACTCTGGGGTGATTTTGTCATTGTGAAACAATCTTTTGAGCCTTTTATACTCGTGAGACGTTCCACAACTTCATACCGATCAATTAGGAATTGAGACATTTGACTCCAACTCGGTAGCTCGGTAGCCAAAGTGAGAGTGTGGTTTCTGGAAGTTTCGTTGATATTAATCTAATCAAGATTGGGTCCCAGCTACTCACTTTAACACCAAGGGTTCTAAGGGTTGCTAAGGAGTCATTTACGGATGATTGGATTCTTCTGATGGAATCACTATCTTCCTTTGTGGCTGATGGTATGTCGAACAGAATTTTTATTTGGTTGTCAACCAAAACTCGCTTGTTTTCATACCTAGTTTCTAGTGCCCTCCATGCGAGATCGAAATTGTCATAAGAAAGAGGATATCTCTCAACAATAGCACCAGCTTCGCCTCTCGTTTTATTTCGTAGGTGGTACAATTTCGTAACAGGAGTGAGCTTGGGGTGATTTATGTATGCCGCTGTGAACATATCGCGGAAGGATCGCCATTGCTCATAACTACCTTTAAAAATTTCTGTGTCGCAGGGTGGGAGTTTAAGAAAAATATTAGCGGTATCTGACACTACGTTATGAGCGGTAGATTGCCGTCCCATAGAGAATCGAGGGGACACTTCGAGTCCTTGAGCTTGGGTTCGATCTATTTCAAAAGCTTTCATAAGCTCAAGAGCTTGGGAGTTACAATGGTAGAATGCTTCAGAACACGCCTCAAAATTCAATTTTGATTCTTCTTTAAATTCTGGGGGAACTAGCTCGTTTTGAGCTAACATAACTTTTTCATAAGAGGATTCTACCTTGTGCCATCTTGAGTCCAAATCTTTTAGTTTCACCTCAAGAATTGCCTCACTATGACTTTCAATAGGGGCACTGTTAAATTTATTACAAAACTGAAGCAGATGCTCACAGTCGAACACAAATTTTTCCCTAATGGAAGATGTAGATGTGGAAGTCGATGTCATATTTCTTTATGGGGTTGGTTTTAATGTGCTATAAGGGAAATTATTTTAAATTTGCAACTGAAAGGATTCGTAAAAGGAGTGCCAAGCAATGTGTATTCTAATTGTAAAATTAAATTATCTAGCAAATTTTATTTTTTTTTGAGAAAAAAAAAATTTACCTTACAAATCTCTATTGTATTGTATTAAATAAATTTTCAATAAAATGTTTTTATTTAACTTTAATAATTTAAAATCCAAAACTTTAAATGTAATATTGTAACAGTAAAATAGCTAAAGCAATATCAATTAATTAATAATCCAACCATTAATAAATGTACAAATCTGATTTGTACAACACGTATAATTTAATTAAAATAAATTGAAAATATTAAGAATAATTTATTTAAAGTACCACTGTTAATATATTTTAACAGATCTGAGCGATCTCAATTATTCACTTATGATTCAACCATGTCAACTCAAACAGAAAAAGGGCATTTTCGGATTTACCATATCCGATTGAAATGAAATTCACCATAACAATTATACTCGACAAGAACTCAACGAAACATAATTTTCAGATTATGGGTCCTTTAGGTTTCCGAAATATGACGTCATGAAAAATATAAAAATCTTAAAAAATTTACTAAAGTATTGTTACCAAATCGACTACAACTTTTAAAGGTACAAAATTCGTCTTGGCCTTATTTTTAAGAGAGAAAGAGCACTTTACATGATATGAATACCAATTTTTTCACTGGAAAGTTCAAAGATAATTTTTTGGGGTCTAGAATTCAAATCCAAAATGCTCATCTTTTGGTTGTTCTTAAAAATATATATATTCAATATTGGACCTTTTTCTACATTTGTGTTAAAAAATTAAGGTGGACACTCGATTCGTTTCTGAGTTATAGACAAAAACGCGTCCCAAGTATGTTTTAAAAGGAGTTATTCAGGTACCTACTACTACCTACACTCACCAAAAAAAGGCTGTAATGGCAACTGAAAATTTTGCTGTTATTACGGGAAATTCTGCTAATTTGAACCCAGCGGTATTTTTTACTAATCTCAGCAACACGTGTTTGCTGACGTGTAGTACATTGAAATTAGTAGCCGCTACTAAATTTTAGTAGACTTTTTGTAAAGTGGAATTTAAAATCTGTTTGCTAAAATCAGCAAAAAGAATTACTAAATATTATTAATATTAGTAAAAAGCTTTGAATTTATTTTTTTTTATCGAGTATCAAAAATTTTGATTATATTTTTTAAAAAACGAATTAATCATTTTGTTTTAATTTGGTAATTTCTGTTTTGAAAAATATTTTATTCAATTTTTTTTTTACTTTTAAGGTTAAATTTTAATTGTTTTTAGGGCGGATTTTTAGACATTAGTCGGTATCTTCACTTCCGATCCCTTTTTTAATATATGTAACATTTTAAGAAAATTTAAGTTTGTAGGTGTAAGTTTTAATTAGAAATAACATTTCCTTCAATATCCACTTTTTTAAAATTAGTAATATTTTTTGCTAATTTTAGCAAATCGGTTTTCAAAAATTTGTAAAATGATTTCTGAAATTAGCAACAAAAATTTGTAAATATTCTGTAAAAATTCTGTAATTTGTAAAATGTAAATTGCAAAAATATTTGCTAAATAATAATTTTTTACTAAAAATCAGTACAAAAATAGTAGAGTGCGATTGAAAACCGTTTACAAATTTTTCTACTAACTTTTTTTCTGAGTGTATTACTGTCGATTGGCTAGTGGATCCTTTAGTCGTACTATCCTTATGTGGAATAAATTCTCTGCAAAGGTCATTCCTGTCACTTACAACTTAGTGAAATTTAAGTCAAATGTCCACAGGCACTATTCCATATTTCTTCTAGCCTCTAACCTAACTTCCTTTTGCCAATCCAATACGCAGCATTGCTAGGGTATCCCTAAGTATTGGTCCAATGTAAAAAGCGCATCCATTTTAACCAGGCGCGGGGGATATAACAGGATTATAAATCCCCCAAATAAATAAGTGATTAACGTTTTGCAACTACTAAAGAAATCCCTAACATTTCTCTAAATTTTATATTGTTGCCTATCCAAATATTTGACTGCAAATATCGTGTTTTAAAAGTATTCTTGTAGACCGCTCTTAAACACATCTGCCTCAACTTATTTTGCAAGTAGAAATGATAAATTTGTTTTGAATAAAAATTGCAATAAAACGGGTTTTGTATCATAAGTTTTTTAATTTTATTTAGTTTTTTCCTTGTCCTGTTTTAGTATCAACAAATCGAGATACGCCTTTTCTATATTAAGCCATCGATATGTATTTTTACTTATTTTTATACCCTCCACCATATATGGTGAGGGTATATATCAGTTTGTCATTCCGTTTGTAATATGTCGAAATATAGGTTTAAGACCCCATAAAGTATATATGTATATTCGTGATCCTTATGCAATTTTAAGTCGATTTAGCGATGTCCGTCTGTCTGTCTGTTGAAATGGCGATCACGACGAGAAGACGCAAGCGGGGGTGCCTATTTTTACCCAGATTATTGAACATCCTCCCGAGCAGTTTGGTAAATGAGCGAAATCGGTTTAAAGGTTCAAAAGTTATGAGTGAAAATGTGAAGGTACCTCTAAATTTTCCATACAAATTGGTACAATTTTTCTGTATCTATTTTTATTTTCTGTTAAGTAAGTAAAAATGTTATTAAGTCTTCTTCTTGTTCGATTACATTTCTTGTCTTACATACTATGAGAATAATAACATTCTTAGAGCTATGTGTGTGTTACTGTAATAACTAAGTTAACGTAAAAAGCAACATTGTTAGAGTCGCTAACAGAGCAGACCTCTGTAAATAACATTACTAAAATTAAACAACAAAAGTTCTGTTACATAAATTGACAAAACATATTCATATTACAGTTCATCCAAAATTTAGTATATACGTATATCATATTCAGCCCCTATGATTGCTTGAGGCTGGGCTCATATAGAATGAGGTAAGGTCCAGAGGAGCTGGATTGTCGGTAATACGTCCATTGATGGTGTTTTTCTCGTTTTCGTATATTTGGCTGACAAGAAAATTATTGTGTAGCTCAAGTTTCTCAACAAATCTGGCTTGCAACAGAAGGGTAGAACATCGGCATTTTCATAGACGTAACTATTTGAAGATCGTTTTATGAAATTTTCATAATTTTTTCCGATGCATTTTCTTAGGATTTTCCATTTAAAATATCTCCAATTCTTTGGCTACTATAGGAGATATAGTAAACCTGATTGGGTTTTTCTGTTAAGCTTTGTTGGTTTTTCGTTTCATTCCATAAAATGTTTTTTTTTCTGTTTTTGTAACCAAAGACATTTATATCTAAAGAAAGAGCAAAATACATAATTGCTTTAGTGCCGCTACTTTTGAATAGGTTTCGCTGAATTAACTAAAACAATACCCTACCCCATGGCTAGGTCCAAAGAAATTGATATATAAAGAAAGAGCAAAATGCATAATTGCTTTAGTACCGCTACTTTTGAATAGGTAGCACCTCATGACGATTTAGCCTTGGATTAGGCTTTCAATTAACTAATTTACCAAAAATATTAAATTAACTACAAACGTCAAATTCTAATGCATTAAGATGTTACAAGTAGACTTATTACATAATTTTAAAATCAAATTGTCAAATGTTTGACGTAATAAAATAATATTTTTTTTATTCCATTTGTATTTTTAAGAATTGAGGGATTGGCAAATGTATATTTATGTTCATGTTTTCTTTCATAAAAAAATATACATGAATAAAGTGCAATATTGTGCTCTTAAACATCTAAATGAATATTGATTTAAAAAATTAAGGTTTAATATGCACATAAAACATATATTTTTCATAGTTTTTGGTAAATATTCATTTATGTTACAAAGAAAGTAGAAAATCAAGAATACTCTACTGCATATTGTAGCACAATATGGCTAATGGAGACTAGCTTGCAGCAAAATATGCCTAATGGAGAGAATGCACGTTCTGATGGGCCATCTATTGACAAATAGTTACAACTCATGTTCTTTCTTTAACAAATTAATTTCTTTGCTGTATTCTCTCCATTAAACAAACACACTTCAATTTTTTAAAGAAAGAATATTCGTTGCAATTGTTTATCAATGCGTGGCGCATCAGAAAGTACATTCTCTCCATCAGGCATATTCAGCTGCAGAGCTAGTCCCCATCAGCCGGAACAAAATTGAGTATTTGACAAAAACTATGCTTTAAAATGTTTTTTTTTTTTTGTGCAGTCCATGGTTAAAAAACTAGTGAAAATGTAAAGGTGTCTCTAAGTTGCCCTTACAAATTTAGTACAATTTCATAGTAGCGACTGGTACATAACATATTTTTTCATATTTTTTTCACCAGTCGCTTAGCAGTAAATATTTTGTATTCACCTCAAAAATTTTTTCACCACTAAAATTTTTTTTCACAACAAAAAATTTTTTCACCTCAAACATTTTTTTTCACCTCTAAATTTTGTTTCTTCCAAAAAAGTTCTTTTCACATTTAAAAAGTTTTTCACCTGAAAAAATTTTTTCACCTACATAATTTTACTTCAAAAGTTTTCTTATATTATTTGTATCAAAAACAGTAGAGAACATATTTTTAGGATATTGGTGGAGGGTATTCAAAGATTCGGCACAGCCGAATTTAGCCCTTTTTTACTTGTTTTAATTAAAGACATATGTATTTTTAATTTTTATTTAAAGATTAGCTTAGTTAACTTAATGTATGGAATTTACTTTTAATTTTTGTTGAGTTTTTGTATACTAATTTTTTAATTTAAACAAATTGAATTTAAATTATTTATTGAATATAAAATTTTGTTTTGCACATATGTCCTATTGCGGAAAAAATGTGGAAAAATATTCCAAATCTGTTAAAAGTAAAAGTTTAAAAATCTCCTAATGTGCTTTGCAGCGCAAAGGGTAAAAATTTCGGAATGTTTAAAATTTGTTTTTAAATAGTTCGAATTATTAATGGTTCTGAAATTAAATATATCGGTCAATCGTTAAGCTTTAATTTATATAAAGGTTAGTTAAGCTTTAATTTATATAAAGGATTTTTATATTTTATATAAAGATTATGTAATGAAAAAAATGAATATTGTAATGCTTCAGCTAAAATTCGCTTGACCGATAAGAAATTTATTTTCAGAATGGAAACCGAAATTAGTTAAAAAACTATGTATCTTTTAATCTTACTCAATTATCACAATTTTATTTCATTTTCAATTTTTAAACTTTTATTTGACACTAATTTGGAATATTTTTTCGAAACTTTAATGCAACTTCTTTATGTAGAAACTAATTAATTTAAACTGTTGTGTTTTTATTTAAATTAAATTATTAATTTTTTATTAATTATTATTAATTTTTATAAAATGACTGATTATTTTTTTTTAAGTTTTTTGTACGGAATTCATTTTAATTTTTTTTAGTCTTGTTTTTTATGTTATTATACCCTCCACCATATATGGTGAGGGTTTGTCATTCCGATTGATACATGCCGAAATATAGGTCTAAGACCCAATAAATTACAATCTTATTAATTCCTGTTGAAATTTACCCAGCTTATACTAGGAAACACTACTCCTACTATAAGTTGAGTAAATTTATTCTGTGTGCGTAAATAAAAAAGTACACACATTATGCGTAAATCTATGAACACAAAATGGGTAAAATTACATTAAAAGTGCGTACAATTTAAATCAAATTTTAAAATTGAAAATTAAATTTACCAAATTTGTGTGTAATGAAACACGTTTTTCCTATAAATGTACACAAATGTGCATGTTTTCTACTACGATGTAGAAAATTAAACAGCCAAAAAATGTTTGTTTTGTAATAAAAACAATAAATTTATTGTTTAGTAATTCACAATACAGAAACAATAAATTTATTGTTTAGTAACTCACAATAAGAATAAAAACAATAAATTTTTTGTTCAATAATTCCAAATAATTGTTAAAATTTAAAAAACTAATAAAGTTTTCTATTTTAATTTTGAAAATTTTTTAGTTTTTTTTTCAATTTCAATATGTCATACCATTATAAGTTAGTATATTTACAAACTTTGTGCGTAAAATTTCAACAAAATAATACTAATTTTAGGCATACATACTTCGTGTGTGTAGTATTGCATATGAAAGTGTGCGCAAAAAAGTTTTACGCATTTGGTGTTTATGGTATATATATTCGTGATCCTTATGCAGTTTTAAGTCGATTTAGCGATGCCTGTCTGTCTGTTGAAATGGAGATCGCGGCGCGAAGACGCACGCGGCGTCTTCATTTTTAACTAGATTAATGGACATTCTCCGGAGCAGTTTGCTATTGAAAATGAGCAAAATCCGTCCAGCGGTTAAAAAGTTGTGAGTGAAAATGTGAAGGTACAATTTCATAGTAGCGACCGGCAAGTAAAATATTTCGTCTTGTTTTTTCACCAGTCGCTTAGAATTGAATAATATTTTATATTCAACTCAAATAGTTTTCACCTCAAAAAATATTTTTCACCTCGAAAAATATTTTTCACCACTAAATTTTTTTTCACCTCAAAAAATATTTTTCACCTCCATAATTTTACTTTACAGTTTTGTACATTATCTGTAACCGTAGAACATTTTTTTGGATATTGGTGGAGGATATTCAAAGACTCGGCACATCCGAATTTAAGCATTTTTTAATTGTTTTTTTTTTATAAATAAACTGTTAAAGCAAATTTTTAAATGTTTCGTTCCATTTAAAATTTTGTCCAGAAAGCATAACATGGATCCTCATTTAAATATAATAACATAATAAAATAATAATATAATATAAACAGCTAAACAAAAAATATGATTTTCAAATTATACAAGTAAAAAAATACTAAATTCGGCTGTACCCTCCCTCCATGTCTTAAGAACACAATCATTTACCTAATCACAGATAATACATTACACATGTGAACAAAATATTTTAAAATTTAATCGATACTTTCGGTAAATTTTATACTGTAACATATATGTTTTTTGACCTTTTTTATTTGATCTTGGGAGGACTTTCAGACAAAATGTTTTCAAAACCCACAAATGTCTAAATATCTACGCCAACAACCATATTATAGAAATTAAAAACATTAATATGGTATTAGAAATGACATACATTTATATTTTTGATTTTTTTAGGAATAAAAGTGCATTTAAGGTTCTAATTGTGTGGTTCAAATTGTTTTATGGTACTCGTATAAACTATATCATCCCTTTAAAAGAAGTTAGGTCGCAAAAGTTGTCATAAATAAAAAAATAATAAAAAGCGGACATTTGTGAATAGTACCAAATGATTCAAAGGAGTACCATGGCACTTTTAAGATTCTAATAGTTCAAAAGGTACATAAGTACAAGCTTTATCATCCCTGTCCTCCAGAGGATTTTGATACAAATAATGTAAATAAATTAGATGTGAAATTATGACGGTGAAACAAATTTTGAAAATAATTTTTGAGGTGAAAAATATTTAAGGTCATTTAAAATATTATTCACTTCTAAGCGACTGGTGGAAAAATAAGAGAAAATATATTATTTACCGGTCGCTACTATGAATTCACATTTTCACTCATAACTTTTTAACGGCTGCACCGATTTTGCTCATTTGTGATAACAAAGTGCTCAAGAGGATGTCCATTAATCTAGATAAAAATGAGCACCCCCGCTTGCGTCTTTGTACCGTGATCGCCATTTCAACCGACAGACGGACATCGCTAACACTACTTAAAATCACATAAGGATCACGAATATATATACTTTATGTAACAAAAGGAATGACAATCTGATATATACCTTCACCATATATTGTGGAGGGTATGAACAAATCAAAATAGTTCCCCCCCCCCCCCCCACAAAAGATTGAGCTGGATCCTTCCCTGATTTTAGCTGTAACTGCGGTTAAGGAAAACTGCGTTTAAATGCAAAATCTAATTTTAAACTATATTAAAATTAAACCGTAGCTTCCTCAGGTATATGAAATTTTTTAATTAAAAAATTGTTTTTCTGTGTTATAAATGCTTTCGTGCATATTAACTAGAGCCCCCCATTACACAGTTTTACAGTCGACCGATCTACCCGGTCGGACCGCATTTAAAACCGGACTTGCAGCCCGGTTAACCGAGTTGTAGTTTTTTTTCCAAATGTACGTTCATGGGACTTTTTACTTTTAAATAAAGGCTGGATTAGCCAGACGTAAACGTATCTCTGTAAAGCAAATTCAGTGAGATAAATAAAAATAGAAGATGTTGTGTTGTATATTTTTGTGTCATTGTTATGCATTGAAGATATACAATACATACACAAAACGTAAATACACAACGAAAATCAGTTTCGATTAGATTTTTGTTGTGTATTTACGTTTTGTGTATATATTGTATATGTTCAATGCTATACATTTGCTATACAGAGATACGTTTACGTCTGGCTAATCCAGCCATCAATAATCGAAAAATTACTAAAATTTATATGAATTTTTATATAAATTTGATGCCTAAATTATGGAGATTAATTTTCCAAAAATAGTGGCATTTTCATATAAATGACAGGTACAGAAATTTCTAAATTTAAGAGCCAGTATCGGAATATTTTTCTTTCACAACTTAAAAAAAGGTTACAGTTCCAATTCAGAATGACGTCTAGATTATTTATGCAAAGTGTAAGTCCGTTGTGAGCCAAGTCATAAAAGCGACGGACAATGGACCGAAAAAAACCGTGGCATTTTTGAATTTAAAAGCCAGTTTCAGAATATTTTTGTTCCACAACTTAAGAAAAATTTACATTTCCAAGTTAGAATTACGTCTAGATTATTTTTGCAAAGTTTTAGTCCATTGTGAACCAAGTCATAGAAACGCCATACATTAGACCGAAAAAGCCACGCCATAAAAACGGTCCGAAAAAGACCGTGCATATTTCAAACAAATGTATGAATAGTGAAGGACTTTCTGAATTCAAGATTCAGTTTCAGAATATTTGTGCTCCACAACTTAAATAAATTTGTTCAATCTTAAGTAGAAATTATGTCTGCAATGTTTCTGCAAATTTTTAACCTATTTTCAGCAACGGTATAAAAACGTCATAAATGGGACCGAAAAAGACCGTGGCTTTGTTGTATACATTACTAATTAGTATACGAAAGATTAATACAAATTTTGAAAACAAATTATTGATTTTTTTTTGAATCTTAACGACTTGATTTTCGATTTTTATAAAATTTAAGAACTATGTGAAAATTTATCAATTTTAATAAAATTATCGATTTTCATAGAATTTATAAATAGAATTTATAAATTTTTAGATTTTGAAAAAACTGAAATTTTTACTAAATTTATAGATTTTTATACAGTTTATCAATTTTCAGATTCTTAAAAAATATATCGATTTTTAAAAATACCCTGTCCGGTTGACTTTTATTATAAACCTAAAAAAATCTTAAAATATATATTTTTTTAATTGTTTTTTTACTAATATTGACTAACCCCCCGTTGAAACATGCAAGTAATTACTTGCAAGTAGTGTATACGTGATATCAACGAAGAACAATAAAACTTTTAGAGTGGCTACACTACAGTGCAGGTTCATTTTTTAAAATGTCGTCAACAGTCAGTGTTGTCTGTTTAGGGGATTTATCCCCAAATTGGGGATTTCGTTCGTGAATGGGGATGAAAATTTCCTTTTGGGGATCCGGGGATTTGTTGGGGATGACAACAAAATTTAAGGGGATTTTGGAAATAAAACAGGGATTGCAGGCAATACCGCTACAATACCGTTATCGATTCAATACCTTTTCAACTGACTATCGTTACCCCAAGAAAAAAAAACGTTACTGAAACAATCGTTATCCTTAAAATACCGTTACCGAAATAATATAAAATACCGATACCGAAATAACAAAAAAAAAATCGTTATCCCTAAAATACCGTTACCGAAATAATAGAAAATACAGTTATCGCTAAAATACCGATACCGAAATAACTAAAAAAAATCGTTATCCCTAAAATACCGTTTCCGAAATAATAGAAAATGACTTTACCCTTAAGTCCATTCCGCGCATACTGTGCCTCTTAACGTCCTACGCGGTTGTCCAAAAAGAAGAATCAGTGTAATTGTATGCTGAAAGTTACAGGGTACCAAAGCGTAGGATGCCTTGACGCGTCTGACACGAAAAGTATGTCTACTGGACTGTCAAGGGTGTCCAAGCCCTATGCTTTTGATGCTCATTTGTTTTTGTAAATGCTCTTAGCTATAGGCTGTGTGTTTAAATACACATAGAGCACTCAGCAATAGCAATAAGAAATACACAAACAACTTTGCCTTATTAGTTTTTTTTGTCGTTCTTCATTGTATACACGCAAGTGCAAAGCAACAACACTTTCGTATGCTTTGCTGGTAAACATTGGCGACAGCGATCATCAATGTAGATTTTGTTTTTGTTTAACGTATGATATGAAATATTTTTTTTCTTTATTGAATAAAAATTAGTTATTCTTTAAATGTATTGGTGTTTACTCTTCCATAAGGAACTTTTGGGCACCCCTGCTTTAAGTCGTATTGTTAAATTTGCAAACGCTTATTGTATTGTTAACACTGTGGCAACGCTTTTTTTTTACATGTCTACACAAGTTATGGTCTTGTTTACCAGAGGGTCAATTCTCGTTCTGTGAAAAGGTGAAATGAAAAGTTTTTTCACGTTTTCATAGTACTTTTGATTCGCGTTCTGTGAAAAAATGTAAGGAAATATCAAAACGTTTTCATATGAAAAAAAAAGTGGAACGAAACAAGATTTTTTCACGATTGCACAGCACTGGCGATTCTTGTTTTGTGTAACAGTGCAAACAACTGTCAAAATATTTTCATATGAAAAAATTGCTTACACAGACTATTTATAAGTGAAATAAACATGGAGAAGACTGTAAGAGGAAAGCATGCCAGCGAAAGCCAAAAGGAGTATTTTATTAATTATTAAGAAAAGCATGTGGACATTGCAAACGAGAAGTAAGTAGCTTAATAAACATAATCACACTTTTATTAATCCCATATTTACAGATTTGTAACTGCAGAGCCTTAACAGTTTTAGTGGGACCCAAAAGGACAGTGAAAAATGGCAAAAGTATGGCATATTTATTTATAGTTTATTTATATTCTTTATGAATTTTTTTTTTTCTTTAAGTAATATTAGACTTCATACGCGCACCAAATATAGTTCACTTAAAGTAAGCCGATATAAATCCATGAAGTGCTTGTCGGTTGTCATCTCGAATGGATTGTGGTCAGCACGAAGTATGCGTCTCAGCACTCTCAAAAAATTCCTAAAAATTATTAAATTATTTACTGCAATGAAATGCTTGTAACATCATAGTCTTACCTTTGTTCATCCGGAATTCTTTGAGTAATATCTAATAATACAATTAATCCAGATATTTTTATATAATTATTTAAAATAAATTTTACGAACTTAATTCACTTTTGATTACGTTTTTCTCTGTTTTGACATTTGCTTTAAATTTTGGATAACACAGTTACAAAATTTTCATGGGTACAGTGCGAATAAAACGTTTTTTTCATAATACATACGAGAATCGCAATTTATGTATTTGTGAAAAGTTCGAGTGAAAAGTGCTTATGAAAACGAAAATGAAAAGTTTTTTTCACTTCACATTATCACAGAACGAGAATTGACCCTCAGGTGTCTTCAAATGCAATAAAATTTGCCATGATATTTGAAAATAACACAAAAAACAACAATGAAATTCTTTTCGTTGTTCCTTTGTGTGTAATTTTTAAATTTCATTTCATATTATATTGAATGGGGGTTGGTTAAACTAAAGAAAAAACATATGAGCATGTACTTGAAATTAGTTTAAATAATTTATTTTAATCGTTTGAAAATAAAAGAAGTTTAAAGTTGTGGAAATTTTTTTATTTAGAAATTCCAAAATTTTCTCGAAAAATTTATGTTATATAAAATCTTACCGATCAGTACAAAAACATACAGATATGTGTATATTTTTGCTCTTATTAAACATTTAGTATGTTGTCTGTGAAATACTACTGCTGAAAAAATTACCTAACCAGGATAAGAGCATTCTCGCTTTTTTTTTAATTTTCCCAGATATGTCTAATAAACTTCCTTAATTCCTATCACCAAAGAGTATCCCAGCGTATTCCTTGGCTCATTTCATGAAAATTTTCAGATTGGTGGTCGGAGGGTAGTAGGGTAAAAGTGCTAACTTCTGAAACAGTGGTCGGATTGTTTTTGGTCTTGTTGGAAATGGTATAAGATATAATTATATGTGGCTTAATATATGTTCTAATATAAGAAATATTTTTTGATATAATTATATATGATACATTTTGTGCAAACAAACTTGAATTGTTTGAATTGTTAAATATAGTTCTATATCTAGAGTATTTTTGATATGGTAAAAGATATAATTTATATCAATTCTTTTAAGTTTTAGTTTGTTTTTATTTTCTTATTAATATTTTTTTTACAAAACTTTCAAATTTTATATTCTTTTGGGATAGTTCTTCTTATCCCAAAAGAATTTGAAAATTTAGAAATTTTTGATAGAGAGTATACTGAGTTCCCAGATAATTACACGGAGTCCCTAATATTAACCAATACTATAGGTAACACATATTTTAAATTTCAGATTTTTCCCTTTGAACCCCCATCGAGGGTGAGAATTTTTCCCTTTTCTGCCCCTCCCTGTTGGATTTTAACGTCCTAGGTGCAACGGCTTGTGCAGGCTGTTAAGCCTGCACTTAATCGAGAGGCGACTTAATCGATGAGTTAGCACATATTCCAAGAAAAACATGTTTTAAATTTCCTGTAGGGGTATGGGCAGGCCGTGAGTTTTTCCCCAAAATAGTTTCCAAGAACTTCGTCTTAGTGAATGTCTACGCCGCAGAGGGAACCTACATACAAAATTTCAGCGTCCTACCTCCTGTGGTTTGGGCTGGGCGATGTTGAATGAAATAAAGAAATAAATTTTTACTCATTTGCCCATTTGCACATGTACACATTTGCACTTTTGCAAATTTTCACATTTGCACTTTGCAAATTAGCCCGTTTTCTCTTTTGCAAATTTGCACATATGCACATTTGCACTTTTGTAAATTTTCACATTTACACTTTATCAAATTTTAACATTTGCACTTTTAAAAATTTCCACATTTGCACTTTTGAAAATTTGCACATTTTCTCATTTGTAAATTTACAGACTTTCACATTTGCACATTTACAAATCTGCACAATCGCGCTTTTGCACATTTACATTGGATGAGGAATCAAAGTACTGTCAAGGGGCAGAATTTTCCGCTTATTTGCCCCTCCGCTTTAGATTTTCCAAAAGTCACGCCATAACTGTTATCTACTCTGGAGAAGGAACCTGCATACCTAATTTCAACTTCCTAGTTTCAGCATCTGAAAATACAAAAATTATTAAAATACAAGACAATACCGAAATTAAATGTAACAACTCCAAATTGCAGGATATACAATTCACTAGTTGTAATATACAATTGACTATTTCTGAAATACAATTGTCTATTCTGAAATACAATTGACTATTTATGAAATACAATTGACTATTCTGAAATACAACTGACAATTTCTGAAATACAATTGACTATTTCTGAAATGCCATTGGAAAAGGTGTAGTTTTCGTGTATATTTAATCTAACACAATTCGATCTGACTTTTCTTGGATAAATTTGGATATTACTTTATCCATAAATATATTGTTGGGTCTTATTTGATCTGCCATTTTTCGGATCAATTGAGATACTTCTAAATCTCCAAATATATTGCTAGATCTAATACGATCTGCCATTTTTCTGATCAAATAAGATATTAAGGAATATAAAATTGGATATGATTAAATATTGTGCCAGATTAATTTTTTTACTCGGGCATGCTTACTTTTGCCAATTAATTTCGAACCATCTGTTGTTCATTATTTAAAAATGTGTGAGTTAGTTATAGATATTACTGCAAGGGGCTGCTGTGAAGTAATAAGATTTAAAAATATATTTTCTGTACATACATATATCTATCTTCCAAAAGTCTGATCATGATGGGGTTAAATGTATCGGTTTGCATTGAAACTAGCGTTATCTTTAAAATACAGATACCACAATAACAAAAATAACGTTACCCTTAAAATATCGTTACCGAAATAATGGAAAATACCGTTATCGATAAAATACCGATACCGAAATAACTGAAAAAATCGTTATATATAAAATACCTTTACTGAAATAACTGAAAAAATCGTTATCCTTAAAATATCGTTACTGAAATAATAGAAAATAGCGTTACCCTAAAAATAAAAAAAAACGAAAAATTTTGTAAAAATTTAAAAGATGTTAAAAATCGATGTTTTATAAAATCCATAAATTTAGTAAAAATTCGAAAATTTTTTTAAAAATGCAATTTTTTTAAAAAATTTAGAAACAATTTATAAAAATCAATAAATTTTATAAAAATCTATGCTATAAATTTTATAAAAATCCATACATTTTATAAAAATCGATAAATTTAAGTATACGAAAATATATCTTTAGTATTTCGTATACTACACGTTTATGAATCCCAGCAAAACATTGTTAATGGGTGCGATATACTCATGCATTATCTTGTAATGATAGCTCGTTACCGTTTGTATTATTTGCAAACATAAAGTAATGAGTTCGTTGATAACGTATTGCATGATTTATAAACGTAAAGTAATAATTCAAATATTTTCGTAAATTTATTTCTACTTTCATTACTTTTTGTTTTTTGTAATCAAAATTGTAACTATTCATTTATGTTCAAAGCAATGAAATGATATATGCAACGATAGCTTAGTGGGTAGAGTTCTCTGCTGGTATCCAGGGTTGCCAGGATCGATTCCCATCATGACCACGTGAAATGTTTGTAATAATTTCTCTTTCTAAATATTTTTTTTTATTAGAATCTATTTGTAGACACATTAATGGGTCGATATATTACTTTAAGGCTCATCGCCTGTAAAATTCATCAATGTAGTAAGTAATGCATTGGCCCCTATTGCTATACATTACTTAACACGTTATTTGGTAATGTATGGTTATCAACAAAAAAATATATACATAATAGAAAAGAATTAAAAAAGATTTTTAAAATTTACATTAAATTTTATTGCTATTGTTGTTGTTGACTAATGAGTATGAAGGTAAACGCATGTGTGTATGATATGCTGTCAAAATTTTCATGAATAATCAGTACGTACAATTTAATTTGTAGTGTGTTGTTGTTGGTAATGATGAATTATAATGTGCGTATGTATATTAAGGTATGAGGAATGTAAAAAAAATTGCTTTCTATAATCCAACATTTATTGTAAAAAATATTAACTTAAAATAAAATTTAAATTGGCAATATGTGCATTATTCTTTTTGTTATTTTTTGAAAAAAATAATTTATTAACTAAATATTTAATTTTCAAATTTGAGCACTTTCAACCAGGGACCGTAACTGTATGACTTTTATCAAAAAAATCAAGATATAAGAGTTATTTTTGATTTTTATATTTTTAGATAGAAAATAAGAGTTATTTTTGATTTTTATTTTTTTAAATGAAAAATAAAAGTTATTTTTGATTTTTATATTTTTAAATGAAAAATAAAAGTTATATTTGATTTTTATATCAAAAATAAAAGTTATTTTTGATTTTTATGTTTTTATATCAATAATAAAAATCAATTCAAAATTCGTGACATAGGTAATATGTTTATTAATCTTTGTTACGTATTAAAGTAAAAATAAAGTACACAGTTATAATAACAACAAAATGTGTGTAACAAAGTTTCTAAATTACGCTGTGCATTGCCCTTGAACTTGAAATAACGCTATTATTTGTTCTTTCATTTTTGTTGTTGTTATTATTAGCGTAATCTTATTGTAGTTTTTAATTTATTAATTGCAACGCAAATTGTCAATGGAGATGAAAAGTCAATGGAGATGAATTATTCGTCTTCGGACGACGATGATACTCCTGCGACAATAAATGACAGCGTCCGCAAAGCTTATTTGGAAATAGACAATTACAAAGAAAAGCGTTTCGATACTTCTGCTAATTTATTGGAATATTGGGAGAGCAAAAAATTTGTGTTTCCATGGCTTCGAAAATTAGCTTTAATTGTTTAATTGCCAGTGTGAAAGGTCATTTTCAGCACTCAGATTAATATTGAGAGATTTGAGATATAATTTATCTGAAGAACATTTAAAATGAATTATGATGGTAAAATTGAACACCTGAAAACGACCTCTTAACACTGAATTGAATGGCAGCCAAAACTTATAAGCTATTTCTATGCATTCATGTTTTTATAGCTGATAATGGATAAGTCATATAGAAATTTGAATGAAGCAGCATATTATAATACATACGGCATCAACAAATAAATAAGAGTTTTGAATTGATTTTTATTATTTTTATATATATATAAATCAAAAATAACTTTTACTTTTCTTTTAAAAATATAAAAATCAAAAATAATTTTTATTTTTCATTTAAAAATATAAAAATCAAAAATAACTTCTATTTTTCATTTAAAAAAATAAAAATCAAAAATAACTCTTATTTTTGATTGTTAAAATAAAAATCAAAAATTTAAAATGCATGCAATATGTTGGATGCATTTCGCCTAAAAATCATGATTAAAAGTTTTCTACGATGTTCATTTATGTATGATTTATTTCTTCAAAAATTGAAAAATAACTCTTATTTCCGGTCCCTGCTTTCAACTTTAAAAATAAGAAAATCAAAATTTTAATAATATGCAACGTAAAATTTAAGTTCACTGCACGTATTGTTGAATACAATTTATATTATATACTTATATAACATATTGTATATTTATATATAGTCAAAACCCGGTATAAAGAATGATATATTGTCAGGCCTATATGTCGATACCGAACATTTTTGTACGAAATTTCTTCTTCATATTTAGCATTTGTAAAATTTTTTAGATTACTTTAAATTAGAAAAAGGACTACAGTAATGGTACACACTTAAATTAGAGGACTCACAAACAGAAAATTCTCAAATTATTTTCTTATTTAGATTTTTTATTATACCCTCCACCATACATGGTGAGGGTATATATCAGTTTGTCATTCCGTTTGTAACATTTCGAAATATAGGTCTAAGACCCCATAAAGTATATATATTCGTGATCCTTATGCAATTTTAAGTCGATTTAGGGATGTCCGTCTGTCTGTTGAAATGACGATTAAGACGCGTAGATACCTCTAAATTTTCCATACAAATTGGTGTATTTTAGTACTATTTCAAAGTAGCGACTGATACATAATATATTTCAAGGTAGCGACTGGTACATAATATATTTTTTCACCAGTCGCTTAGAAATTAAAAATATTTTGTATTCACTTCAAATAATAATAAAGTTTTTTAACCACAAAAAATTTTTTTCATCTCAACATTTTTTTCACCTAAAAATTTTTTTTCGCAACCAGAAAAGATTTTTATCAAAAAATTTTTTTCACCTCTATAATTTTACTTTAAAAGTTTTTTACATTATTTGTGTTAAAAACAGTGGAGTGCATTTTTTATGATATTGTTGGAGGGTGTTCAAAGATTCGGCACAGCCGAATTTAAGCCTTTTTTAACTTTTTTCTTTATTTTCAGAAATATTCGTTATATAAGGTAGTCAAAGAAAAAAAATAGGTCGTACGTTATATCGCTTTTTCGTTATACCCAATATTCGTAATACCGGGCTTTGACTGTATTATAATAAATATATTTTATATATACCCAGGAAAACTTTGGTAATGGGTGCGATAAACTCATGCATTACCCTGTAATGTGTACTCCTTACCTATATGATTACTTTTCAATATAAAGCAAAGAGTTACTGATAATTGGATACATAATAAAATCCTTTGTAATGTATACTCCTTACCATCATCATTATTATGAAATATAAGGCATTGAGTTACCAATAGATGTTGGTTAAATAGTGCATAACTTTGTAATGTGTACTCCTTACCTTCAGTATTATTTTGAAACATAAAGTAATTGGTAACCGACATTTGGTTACGTAATGCATTACAATTTAACATATAATAATGACTTGAATTAAAATCATACGTAGTATAAAAATCAATGTTTGATTAATAATTTATATATAATTTATAATTTATATCCCCTCTATATTAGAGAAAAAATCTTAGCAATAATTAAAAGCGTCGACAGAATAACAACACAAAATTGCTCATCGCCAAGCTTATGTTAATTTTTTTTTGGTTTTCTCATAATTTGTTAAAATTTATTTAATTTTTTTAAATTTCATCAAATTTTTTTGATATTTTTTACATAATAGCAATAATTAACGAGAATCATTGCAACATAAATTGCCGGCAATAAATATTTACGAAATCGAGTCATTCACACAGAAGATAAGATAATGTTGACGTTTGCTGCAATTTATGTCCACATATTTGTCTCCATTCTAGACTACGGGATGTGCATTTATTTATATTGCACACTACTGTAAAATCTAAAAACTACTGCCATCAATTGATAACAAGAATTTTTAGTTTCAGAAACTCTAGCATTCGTGTTTTTATTAGTTTGCATTTCTGTAGAAAAGCCTAAATTGGATTGAAAAATTAAAGATTTTAAGTTAAAAGTTAAAGTTAAAAATGATAAGTCAAAGTAACCAATTATTGTTAACCTCTTCGTTATCATTTGGCTTACCAATTATTTTTTTAATCATTACTTTTCCCATTACTTTTCATTTTATAGTAAGCATAATTGTTAGCATGAACCCATTACTTTGAGGCTCATCGCCTGTAAAATTTATCAATGAAGTAAGGTGTAAAGAAATCCATCGGCCCCTACGGCTATACATTACTTTACCCATTATTTGGTAATGTGTGGCTTTGCTGGGTATTAATAGTATTAATAGTATTTTAGGTCATATTCTATTTTATAAATTGTTTTATTGCAAAGAAACATGAACATTTTATTAGTAAATTGTAGAGAATAAAAATTGAAAAAATTCCACCGAGCCAGCAGGATAGAATTCTTAGTATTTTTTTGGTTGCCGCAACACAACCTCCTCAGTATCCACGCTCTCCTCTTGGGTCATTGCTTATTGCTTATTGATGATTGTCTATTTTTTATTCAGTGTTTGGAAACAAGTTAACAAACCCGAAAACAACACACAATTAAACTAACATCAACGAAATTTAACAATTTATATTTATCCTCTATTTTTACAGTTTTTTGTTATGAACTTTAATTCTTAAAGTATCTAATCACAAAGCTTATATGAAGCCGTTAATTTCAAATGTTTGTCCTAATCAATATTAAATTTACTACATACGAGAGCGGATCAATAAGTCCGTGACTTTTCGAACTTGCCTCGTAGTTATATGAAATGCAACACTGGTCCCTTCAAGTACCACCAGTTAATAGACTACTGTCAAATTTTGAGCAAGTTACGTCATTTACTTTGCGTTTAACAGCTGTTCAATACATACAACCTCGTGGATTTTTTAAAAATGAAAAAAAAGTAAATTTCGAGTGCTCATTAAACATTATTATTTGCGGAAAAAAACCGTCAATCAAACCAAGGAAAAGCTTGATAAATACTATTGGACTCTGCACCATCAATTTCAATGGTAAAAAAGTGGTTTACTGACTTTCGTTGTGGTCGCACAAGTACAAATGACGCTGAACGTTCTGGACTGCCAATTGAGGTCAATAGACCCGAAAATGTCGAAAAATTGACGATATGGTGTTGGCCGATCGAAGAGTAAAAGTGCGTGAAAATGTTGATGCCATAGGCATTTCATATGGCAGTGTGGTTTCGATTTTAAATGATCAGTTGGATTTAAGAAAGCTGTCTGCAAGATGGCTGCCGTGTTTGCTCTCAATTGACCATAAACCTAATCGTGTGACAACTTCAAAGGATTGGCAAAATTCCATAAATCGGGCTACGAATTGGAACCTCATCCGCAATATTCTACGGATTTAGCCCCCAGTGACTATTTCTTATTTCCAAACCTAAAGAAATGGCTCGGTGGAAAGAGATTTAGCTCCAACGATGAAATGATTGATCAAACAAATGCCTATTTTGTAAACCTCTAAAAATCTTATTTTTTCGAAGGGATACAAAAATTGGAGAAACGTTTTACTAAGTGTATTCTGCTAAAAGAAGATTATGTTGAAAAATATTTTTTTTTTTAACTGTGTTTCATTCAATAAGTCACAGATTATTGATCCGTCCTCGTAATCTATGTTGATAGTTAATGATTAGACAATATTTTGAATTATATTTTGCACTGTATCCTTGTGCTTAAAGTAAAGAAGTTTTTATATATTGTTGATCTGTTATTTGGTAAATGAATAGTATTAATAGGCTTTAAATCATATAATCAGATTTTTTCTTATAAATTTCGATGACGCTGAGGCATAATTGAGGTTCTATGCTGTTAATGTGCCGGATTATCTCATCCTTTAGCTCTTGAATTGTTGCTGGCTTACCTTACCTTTTTGTTTCAAATAACCCCAAAGAAAGAAGTCCAACGGTGTCAAATCACATGATTTTGGCGGCCAATTGACGTCGCCACCACGTGAGATAACACGGCCATTGAATTTGTTGCGAAAAAGAGCCATTGTTTCGTTAGCTGTGTGGCACCGTCCTGCTGAAACCACATATCGTACGCATCCATATCCTCAATTTCTGGCTTCAAGAATTCCGTTATGATCTCACGATACCGAACATCGACGGCAAGTCCAGGTTGACGGCTATTCTGCGAACATTAGCAATGTTTTCCGCAGAACGAACTTGGCGAGCATGCACAGGTGTTTTCTCATTTCCTACAGACCTGATTTGCAGAAATATGTGCCAATTATCCCGATTGTGGACACATTTGGTCGATTATGCTGACCAAAAAAATCACAAAGTGCATTTTGATTTGAACGCCCATTTTCATAATAAGCCTGAATAACTTTAACGCGTTGCTCGATTGTGTATCTTTCCATGGTTCAAATTGAGTAGTCTGAAATGAAATGCAGAAAAAAATTGACTTTTAGGTGTGATTCACATTCAACATCGGCCCTTAAAATTTAACCACCCTTTATATTTACATGCATACATTTTTTGTTTTGTATTTTTGTTTCTATATTAGTTTTTCAGAAAATTGCAATTCTCGCAATGTAACAAATTAACCCTTTTTCTTCCTACGAGCCTTACTTTATAGCCAATTCAAATGCATTAATACCCACAGAGCTAAATTATCACCCGTTTTGCTCTATCTTGCTCAGTTCTTGAGATATGTGCAATTGAAGTTATAATCTGCTGCTGTTGCAATTAAGAATGTGAAAAACAAAACGTTTGCTAAATTAAAGAGCTATTTTGAGAATATTTTTGTTTCAAAATAAAAAAAAAATACAATTTGATGTCAGATTATGTACATTATTTTTTCCAAAATTTTTACGCATTACGACAGGTCAACAAAAAAGACCGCGGAGGAATTTAAGAGCCGATTTCGGAATATTTTTGCTCCACAAGTTGAAAAATATTTCTCAGTTTTAAGTCAGAACTATGTCTAGAAAATTTCTGCAAACTTTCAATTCATTATTATCCACGGCATAAAAACGCCGTACATGGGACCGAAAAAGACCGTGCTTTTATATAAGTTAAGGCAATATTTATTTATTTCACAATTTTAATACGTTAACACAAAATTTTAATTTCAACACAGTACTTATTTATTGTGATTTCGTAATTTCCCACGTTAATTGTTGCTAACGTTTGCGTCTGCACTTTTGTTCAAAACAAAAGTGCCATGTTCGCGCTACACGCGCAACCATTTATTTGATGATTCAACGGGAATGTTATTAAGCTGTGAAAATAAAATAATAACTTTGTTTCTTTTGTAGTTAGTCTTAAGTTCGTATTATTAAGGTACAGAACAAAATAAAAAGCACATAGTGCTGTAATAAAGACGATTAATTAAAAACCAAAACACAAGTGTTTAATTGGCGCCCGAGCACAGGGACCCCTAAAAGGAGAACTAATATTGAACTGTAATCAGTAAAGATCCTGTAGGGGCAAAATTAAAGCCTTGGCGTGGCTCCTCAGTAGAATTCGGAAATTCAAACGGGTGCGTACGTATTTGTCGTGGTCAGTCAAGCCCGGTAAACGGAACTTAAAAAAAAAAATAAAAATTAAGTAAATAAAACTAGAAATAAGAGTAAGAAATAAAATTCATCTAACGTATCATAAAAACAAAAAAAAAAGTGATACAGAAATAAAACTCAAACAAGTGAACCTTAAGTATAGTGAAACTACAGAAGAAAACATTTTTTTAAGCGTAACAAATAAAATTCTAACATTTTCGAAAAAACAAAACTCAAACAAGCCAAATAAGTGTACCAAATAAATGCGTTTAATGAATTATCGAAGTTTATCGAAAAAAACCGGAATTAAGTGAACTTTCAGAAAACAATTTTTGAAATTACAAACGCAACAAGTGAACCTTAAAAAAAGAGGAATAAAAGCCAAAATCGTAAAAGGAAAGAACGGAAAAACATAACAAACGCAACAAGTGAACTGTGACTGGAGGACAAACAAACCAACATCAACAACAGGAGACTAACCAACATGATCCGGATTATATTTTTTGTAAGATTGAATTTATTATTAATTAGATAAGAATATTGAGTTCTGCAGGGAAATTATAGTTTCCGATAGGGAATCAAATAGCCACGTCAAAGATTTTTTCTTTTTTATTCCTCATCGATTTGAATTAAATTAAGTTAGTGCTAAGGGCAACAGGGAGATATAGAAATTATTTGATAAAATGAGCCAAGAGGACCAATTATCGGCAACTTTGTCGAAATTAAATTTTGGTGCATCCTCAAGTAGTTCTAGTTCATCATCTTCATTTACTAACAGTCAGAAAAAGGAACTTGTGAATTTAATATCAGCAACGGTTACTTCTATTTTAAATCCTGTGGCAGAAGGGGAAGAAGAAATTACAGTAGATTTTAGTAGAAACCCTAAATTGTCAGAACGTGTGCCTGACGTAGTCAAATGTCTGAGAGAATTTTCTGGGAAACCAGAAGAGTTCAATTCATGGAGAAAGTCCGTAGATCGGATACTGCTAATGTATGGACAGAATAGGAACACACCTAAATATTTTTCTATCCTACACACAATTAGGCACAAAATCATAGGAGAGGCCGATGCGGCGCTCGAATCATACGGAGCGCCACTAAACTGGGAAAAAATTAAGAAGTGTTTAATGCTTCACTACGCGGACAAGAGGGATGTCGGTACCCTCGAATACCAAATGGCGACTCTTGCCCAACGCGGCAACTCCGTTCAAGAATTTTATCGAAAAGTTTACCAATACCTTTCTTTGATTTTAGACAAGATTGATTGTCTCGATTTGGGAGAGGAAGCTCTGTCCGCAATGACTGCAGCGTACAGAGGAAAGGCTCTAGACACCTTTATAAGGGGATTAAATGGCAATTTGCCAAGTCTTCAGAGCGTAAGGGAACCAACGAGTTTACTGCAGGCTCAACAAACGTGTCTGAAATTGAGCAACTTGAACTATAGGACAGTCCATGCCAATAGTATGGAAAGGGTTCGACCAAATGTTAGATCTGTTGGTCAGCAGCGATCTCCCCCTGTGGTACGACCATTTTACCCAGAACTCACTAACCCACATGCGAATTTTCCTGGGGCAGTTAACTACTACCCATATAGACAAAACAGAGTTGGTCCAAATCCACCAAATTTTTCACCACCTCTACCACCCAAACCGCCTGTACCAATGGAGGTGGATAGATCAGTTCAGACAAGACAGGTCAATTACCAAAATAGACCAGCGTATCAGCAAACACAATATTTGGGACGGCCAGTCTGGCAAAATCCCCCTAATAATTTTCCCAAAGCTGGTGGTAACCAGGCCGAGAAAAGGCCACCATCACAGAACACTCCACAACCCAACAAAGTTCAACGTGTATTCAACACGGAAGCAGCGGAATTCATTCCGTTTGAGTATGGTGCAGATGGAGAGGAATATTACGAGGACTTACGAAATTATCCTCTTGAATATGAGGTAGAGAACATCGAAAGTGAGCAAATAAACCCTGCTACTGACGATATTAATTTTTTAGGTTAGGCTCTTCCTCACTGCCGTATTTCCTTTTTAAGATGAAAAACGGCAATGAGTTGAAATTTCTCTTGGATACCGGATCTAATTAAAATTACGTCAAACCTGACTTTATTCGAAATCCCATTCCTAACAAACCTTTTTTTGCCCATTCAGTAGGCGGAACTGTTAAAATCACCCACCATGCAAATATTAGTATTTTCAATAACGAAATAGGTAAACTTAAATTTCATCTGCTACCCAATCTTAAGACTTTCGATGCCATAATAGGCAATGACACTTTGAAAAGTTTGAATGCGATTATTTTTACTAAAGAAAACTATTTTACATTGTTAAATAGATATCGATATCCTATTCACCAATTACAAATTAATTCTATAGCGCATACTACACTGAGATTGAATCACCTGTCTCCAGAGGATACCGAAAAGTTAAAGCAACTCTTTGAATCCCATTCAACCTTGTTTTCCGAACCAGATAGGAAACTCACTTATGTTACGAATGTCAGAGCAGAAATTAGAACGAGAAGCGACAGACCAATCTACTCCAAAACGTATTCATACCCAATGCCCCTAAAGAGGAAAATAGACGGACAAATTGAGGAATTACTTAAGGATGGCATTATTCGTCCATCAAAATCCCCCTATAATTCCCCGGTATGGATAGTACCGAAGAAACAAGATGCTTCGGGCGAAAAAAAGTTTCGTATGGTAGTTGATTATCGTAAACTGAATGAAGACACCATACCGGATAAATATCCGATTCCGGATATTACCACTATTTTAGCAAATTTGGGATCAAATAGATTTTTCTCAACAATTGATCTCAAGAGTGGGTTCCACCAAATTGCTCTAAATGAGGCTGATATTGAGAAAACTGCCTTCTCTATCGCCAATGAAAAGTTTGAGTTCACTCGGCTTCCATTTGGGTTGCGAAATGCTCCCGCTATTTTCCAGCGCACCTTAGACGATGTGCTTAGGGAACACATTGGTGTTCGTTGTTATATTTATATCGACGATATAATTATTTTTAGCAAAACTAAAGAGGAACATTTTGAAAATTTGAATATTATCTTTGACACTCTGGAGAAAGCTCGCTTGAAAGTGCAATGCGATAAATGTGAGTTTATGAAGGAGGAAACCGAATTTCTAGGTATCATTGTTTGCCAAAATGGCATCCGCACTGCATCAAAAAGGACAAAGGCTATTATGAATTTCCCGAAGCCAAAAAATGTTCACGATTTGCGTTCATTTTTGGGAATGACAGGTCATTACCGCAAATTTATAAAAGCATACGCTCAGATTGCCAGACCTCTTACTGAGGAGATTTGAGAAGAATACCCAAGAATTTGTCTAAAAAGACACAAATAAATTTTACGGAGCAACAAACGGAAGCTTTTAATCAATTAAAGAGATGTTTGACATCAGATGATGTAATGCTTCATTATCCGGACTTCGATAAGTCCTTCGAGTTAACTACAGACGCATCTGGGTATGCTTTGGGAGCCGTACTTTCCCAAGACGGAAAGCCAATTAGCTTTCTTTCTAGAACTTTAAGTAGAGCCGAAGAAAATTTCGCAGCAAATGAAAGGGAGATGCTGGCGATAATTTGGGCTCTACAGTCCCTCAAATGTTTCCTGTACGGATCAAAAGAGGTCAAAATTTTCACGGATCACCAACCTCTGACTTTCGCTCTCAGCAATAAGAATACGAATGATAAAATGAAAAGGTGGAAGGCACAGTTGGAGGAATATAATCACAAGCTTATTTACGAACCAGGCAACACGAACATAGTGGCAGATTTACTCTCAAGACCACCAATAACAAATGTTAATTCTGTTACTGTCCACAGTAGCGATAGCTCGTCCGAAGATTTGATACCATCAGTGGAAACACCTGTCAATGTTTTCAAGAATCAGATTTTCATATCGGAAGACACCGACAGTTCATATAAATTCGAAATTATTTTTCCTACTTACCATAGGCATCTGATATCCGAGGAATCGTTTTCCGACGAATCACTGAAGGCGCTTCTGGAAAAATACTTGAATCCATCGGTTATAAGTGGTATAAAGACCACGGAACCAATAATGCTGAAAATCCAAACAATCTATCCAACTTATCTCAGAAAGTATAAGATTCGTTTTACACAACAGATGGTAAAAGATATTACCAATGAAGAGGACCAAGACAGAATTATAATTGAAGAGCATAATCGCGCTCATAGGAACGAAAATTAAAATAGACTACAAATACTCGAACAATTTTATTTTCCCGCTATGGCAAGGAAAATTAAGAGAATCACGAAAATGTGTAAAGTATGTAGGGAAAATAAGTATGACCGACACCCAAATAATACAAAATTGGGTGCCACACCTTTACCGGAATACCCAGGTCATACAATTCATATAGACATTTTTTCAACAGACAAACACAGGGTACTTACCTCCATAGACAAATTCTCCAAGTTGGTTGTGGTTAAAGAAGTGGATGGGAAGAGTATTCGAAATATAATGAAACCATTAGGGGAAATAATATTTTACTTTGGAGTCCCAAGGGTAATAATTTGTGATAACGGGAAGACATTTAGTTCGCAACCAATAAAGTTTATGTTAGAAAATGAATTCAATATTAAAATATTTACTGCACCGCCTTACAAGAGCGAGGTGAACGGACAGATAGAAAGATTCCATTCGACCTTGGCAGAGATTATGAGGTGCTTAGGGCATGAATACCCTGAGAAAGGTTTTAGGGAACTTCTTGAGTGGTCTGTAAATGAGTATAATCACTCCATTCACTCTGTCACGAAAAGAAAACCCGTCGATGTATTCTTTGTCAGACCCACTTCATCTGAGCCCAATAACATACAAGAGGTTAGAAAGAAAATATTCGAACATTTAAGAGCGAAACAAGAAAGGGACTTAAAGTATCATAACAGGAATAGACAGGAGATAGTCGATTACAAGGTAGGAAAAAAAATCTTTGTCATACAAAATAAAAGATTAGGGACTAAGCTTTCAAAGAGATTCAAGGAAGAAGTAGTTAAGGAAAACAAGAATTCCACAGTAACAACAGAATCAGGGAAAATAGTACACAAATACCATATTAGAAGCTGATTAAACCATATATTTTTTTTAGAGCATTCATTTATTTGAATCTTCCTTTCTGCTACGGAGGAGTTGAAATCTTGGACTATTCTCAGGCCGAAGTCATTAATATTGGAGATGGCACTGGGAAGATCCAAACCTATAGAATTCTGCATACTATCAATCTAACGGAATATTCCTCACTGATAGAGGAGCTGAAAACTGATTTTGGCAAAAACATACCATCATCTCATCCATTACATCCATTCATCACAGAGCAAATCAACAACATAATCATAAGCATTAACAACATCATTCCCAAAAGCAAAAGCAAACGTTCATTAAACTTCATAGGTTCCGCTTGGAAGTGGATTGCGGGAAACCCAGACCACGACGATCTCGTCGCCATAGATAGCAAGTTCGAAGAGGTAGTAGATAATAATAACTCGAGTAAGTAATTAAATAATAAAGGCACTAAAAAGTAGTAGCGAATTTCAGACTGTACTGATACTCCAGTATAAATTTAAAATTGACATTTTACGGGAAGAAATAGAAAACATTAACAAAGCAATTCACCTCACAAAAGCTAACACTATTAACTCATTCATATTATCAGATCAAGAGGCTCATAGAATTAATACTTATGAAGGAAAATATGCCATTTGATTCCCTGGAGGAAGCATTAAATTTCGCGGAAGTTTAGATTGCTTTTAAAGAAGATATATTGATTTATGTTATAAAGTTACCAAAAACGGGGACTGAAATTTGTAATTCTTTTAAAATAAAACCACTTAGTAAGAATGAAACAAGCAAAATGAAATTGTTGATTTGGAAAACGAGTATTGCATAAGAAATATATTACAAAATAAACCTTATGATTGTATTGTCACAAACACTGAACATATTGAAAATTCAGTAGAAATAAGAAATGGACTAATTTTATTAAATAATTTCAGAGGGAAAATTGAGATACAGAATAATACAAAATGTTTAAATGGTTCATATTTGATAAACTTTTTTAATGAAACTGTAATTATCGATAATTTTACTTTTACGGCTTTAGAAACACACAGCTTGAGACCATTGCCTGCATTAATTAAACACTCTAATTCTCGTTCACAATTCGAAGAAGTGTTATCACTTCAAAAATATAGAAAGAATTAAATCACTAAACTTACTAGTCAAATCTAGCATGGGTACATATTTTGGGCTTTTAGCCCTTATATTAATTATAATTGGGATCTCCAAGTGTAGAAACCGCAACACAGCGGAAATTGTTATTAAAAATATTAATCCTCCCCAGGTGCCGACTAAGTTAGTTCCAAGGCACATCAGTTTAAACGACATCCCATACTTTTAAACCAATCGGGGACGATTGGAATTTAGGAGGGAGGAGTTAAGGCAATATTTATTTATTTCACAATTTTAATATGTTAACACAATATTTTAATTTCAACACAGTACTTATTTATTGTGATTTCGTAATTTCCCACATTAATTGTTGCTAACGTTTGCGTCTGCACTTTTGTTCAAAACAAAAGTGCCATGTTCGCGCTACACGCGCAACCATTTATTTGATGATTCAACGGGAATGTTATTAAGCTGTGAAAATAAAATAATAATTTTGTTTCTTTTGTAGTTAGTCTTAAGTTCGTATTATTAAGGTACAGAACAAAATAAAAAGCACATGGTGCTGTAATAAAGACGATTAATTAAAAACCAAAACACAAGTGTTTAATTTATACATACTATAAATCTGTAGTAACTACCCTGTAGGAAGCCTGGAGTCAAGTGGCTACAAGTCACCACTGTTGTCGACGATTTTGGGTGACATGTCCACAAAGCGTCTATACTAGTTACATTCCTTTTTTGCATCTGCAAAGCTATGCTTGTTCTTGATTTTTTGTTTTATTTTGCAAGCAAAATTAAAGTTTTAATAAAAATATAAGGAAAAATGAATTTAAAAGGTAAATATACAAATTTTAACAAAATATATAATAAGCAAAAGAAATTACAAAAAACTTGTGAAAAAACAATCAATTTTGTAAAAAAAAAAAATAAAAATAACAAGAAAGAGGCAACAGTTTTTAGTGAAAGTTGCAACTCTAGAGATTTTGTCGAGCCTGAAGAAGATTTTACGGAGCCTGTGGAAGATTTTATGCAGTCTTTTAAAGATTTGTCTACTCCAAACTTAAGTTTGCACGAACATTTTTTTTACTTTAATGAAATTTATAAAAAAAATTTTATTAATAAAATATCTCATTTAACAAAATAAAGTAGTCTTAAGTTCGTATTATTAAGGTACAGAACAAAATAAAAAGCACATAGTGCTGTAATAAAGACGATTAATTAAAAACCAAAACACAAGTGTTTAATTGGCGCCCGAGCACAGGGACCCCTAAAAGGAGAACTAATATTGAACTGTAATCAGTAAAGATCCTGTAGGGGCAAAATTAAAGCCTTGGCGTGGCTCCTCAGTAGAATTCGGAAATTCAAACGGGTGCGTACGTATTTGTCGTGGTCAGTCAAGCCCGGTAAACGGAACTTTTAAAAAAAAAAAATAAAAATTAAGTAAATAAAACTAGAAATAAGTGTAAGAAATAAAATTCATCTAACGTATCATAAAAACAAAAAAAAAGTGATACAGAAATAAAACTCAAACAAGTGAACCTTAAGTATAGTGAAACTACAGAAGAAAACATTTTTTTAAGCGTAACAAATAAAATTCTAACATTTTCGAAAAAACAAAACTCAAACAAGCCAAATAAGTGTACCAAATAAATGCGTTTAATGAATTATCGAAGTTTATCGAAAAAAAACGGAATCAAGTGAACTTTCAGAAAACAATTTTTGAAATTACAAACGCAACAAGTGAACCTTAAAAAAAGAGGAATAAAAGCCAAAATCGTAAAAGGAAAGAACGGAAAAACATAACAAACGCAACAAGTGAACTGTGACTGGAGGACAAACAAACCAACATCAACAACAGGAGACTAACCAACATGATCCGGATTATATTTTTTGTAAGATTGAATTTATTATTAATTAGTTAAGAATATTGAGTTGTGCAGGGAAATTATAGTTTCCGATAGGGAATCAAATAGCCACGTCAAAGATTTTTTCTTTTTTATTCCTCATCGATTTGAATTAAATTAAGTTAGTGCTAAGGGCAACAGGGAGATATAGAAATTATTTGATAAAATGAGCCAAGAGGACCAATTATCGGCAACTTTGTCGAAATTAAATTTTGGTGCATCCTCAAGTAGTTCTAGTTCATCATCTTCATTTACTAACAGTCAGAAAAAGGAACTTGTGAATTTAATATCAGCAACGGTTACTTCTATTTTAAATCCTGTGGCAGAAGGGGAAGAAGAAATTACAGTAGATTTTAGTAGAAACCCTGAATTGTCAGAACGTGTGCCTGACGTAGTCAAATGTCTGAGAGAATTTTCTGGGAAACCAGAAGAGTTCAATTCATGGAGAAAGTCCGTAGATCGGATACTGCTTATGTATGGACAGAATAGGAACACACCTAAATATTTTTCTATCCTACACACAATTAGGCACAAAATCATAGGAGAGGCCGATGCGGCGCTCGAATCATACGGAGCGCCACTAAACTGGGAAAAAATTAAGAAGTGTTTAATGCTTCACTACGCGGACAAGAGGGATGTCGGTACCCTCGAATACCAAATGGCGACTCTTGCCCAACGCGGCAACTCCGTTCAAGAATTTTATCGAAAAGTTTACCAATACCTTTCTTTGATTTTAGACAAGATTGATTGTCTCGATTTGGGAGAGGAAGCTCTGTCCGCAATGACTGCAGCGTACAGAGGAAAGGCTCTAGACACCTTTATAAGGGGATTAAATGGCAATTTGCCAAGTCTTCTGAGCGTAAGGGAACCAACGAGTTTACTGCAGGCTCAACAAACGTGTCTGAAATTGAGCAACTTGAACTATAGGACAGTCCATGCCAATAGTATGGAAAGGGTTCGACCAAATGTTAGATCTGTTGGTCAGCAGCGATCTCCCCCTGTGGTACGACCATTTTACCCAGAACTCACTAACCCACATGCGAATTTTCCTGGGGCAGTTAACTACTACCCATATAGACAAAACAGAGTTGGTCCAAATCCACCAAATTTTTCACCACCTCTACCACCCAAACCGCCTGTACCAATGGAGGTGGATAGATCAGTTCAGACAAGACAGGTCAATTACCAAAATAGACCAGCGTATCAGCAAACACAATATTTGGGACGGCCAGTCTGGCAAAATCCCCCTAATAATTTTCCCAAAGCTGGTGGTAACCAGGCCGAGAAAAGGCCACCATCACAGAACACTCCACAACCCAACAAAGTTCAACGTGTATTCAACACGGAAGCAGCGGAATTCATTCCGTTTGAGTATGGTGCAGATGGAGAGGAATATTACGAGGACTTACGAAATTATCCTCTTGAATATGAGGTAGAGAACATCGAAAGTGAGCAAATAAACCCTGCTACTGACGATATTAATTTTTTAGGTTAGGCTCTTCCTCACTGCCGTATTTCCTTTTTAAGATGAAAAACGGCAATGAGTTGAAATTTCTCTTGGATACCGGATCTAATTAAAATTACGTCAAACCTGACTTTATTCGAAATCCCATTCCTAACAAACCTTTTTTTGCCCATTCAGTAGGCGGAACTGTTGAAATCACCCACCATGCAAATATTAGTATTTTCAATAACGAAATAGGTAAACTTAAATTTCATCTGCTACCCAATCTTAAGACTTTCGATGCCATAATAGGCAATGACACTTTGAAAAGTTTGAATGCGATTATTTTTACTAAAGAAAACTATTTTACATTGTTAAATAGATATCGATATCCTATTCACCAATTACAAATTAATTCTATAGCGCATACTACACTGAGATTGAATCACCTGTCTCCAGAGGATACCGAAAAGTTAAAGCAACTCTTTGAATCCCATTCAACCTTGTTTTCCGAACCAGATAGGAAACTCACTTATGTTACGAATGTCAGAGCAGAAATTAGAACTAGAAGCGACAGACCAATCTACTCCAAAACGTATTCATACCCAATGCCCCTAAAGAGGGAAATAGACGGACAAATTGAGGAATTACTTAAGGATGGCATTATTCGTCCATCAAAATCCCCCTATAATTCCCCGGTATGGATAGTACCGAAGAAACAAGATGCTTCGGGCGAAAAAAAGTTTCGTATGGTAGTTGATTATCGTAAACTGAATGAAGACACCATACCGGATAAATATCCGATTCCGGATATTACCACTATTTTAACAAATTTGGGATCAAATAGATTTTTCCCAACAATTGATCTCAAGAGTGGGTTCCACCAAATTGCTCTAAATGAGGCTGATATTGAGAAAACTGCCTTCTCTATCGCCAATGGAAAGTTTGAGTTCACTCGGCTTCCATTTGGGTTGCGAAATGCTCCCGCTATTTTCCAGCGCACCTTAGACGATGTGCTTAGGGAACACATTGGTGTTCGTTGTTATATTTATATCGACGATATAATTATTTTTAGCAAAACTAAAGAGGAACATTTTGAAAATTTGAATATTATCTTTGACACTCTGGAGAAAGCTCGCTTGAAAGTGCAATGCGATAAATGTGAGTTTATGAAGGAGGAAACCGAATTTCTAGGTATCATTGTTTGCCAAAATGGCATCCGCACTGCATCAAAAAGGACAAAGGCTATTATGAATTTCCCGAAGCCAAAAAATGTTCACGATTTGCGTTCATTTTTGGGAATGACAGGTCATTACCGCAAATTTATAAAAGCATACGCTCAGATTGCCAGACCTCTTACTGAGGAGATTTGAGAAGAATACCCAAGAATTTGTCTAAAAAGACACAAATAAATTTTACGGAGCAACAAACGGAAGCTTTTAATCAATTAAAGAGATGTTTGACATCAGATGATGTAATGCTTCATTATCCGGACTTCGATAAGTCCTTCGAGTTAACTACAGACGCATCTGGGTATGCTTTGGGAGCCGTACTTTCCCAAGACGGAAAGCCAATTAGCTTTCTTTCTAGAACTTTAAGTAGAGCCGAAGAAAATTTCGCAGCAAATGAAAGGGAGATGCTGGCGATAATTTGGGCTCTACAGGGACTGTAGAGATCAAAAGAGGTCCTGTACGGATCAAAAGAGGTCAAAATTTTCACGGATCACCAACCTCTGACTTTCGCTCTCAGCAATAAGAATACGAATGATAAAATGAAGAGGTGGAAGGCACAGTTGGAGGAATATAATCACAAGCTTATTTACGAACCAGGCAACACGAACATAGTGGCAGGTTTACTCTCAAGACCACCAATAACAAATGTTAATTCTGTTACTGTCCACAGTAGCGATAGCTCGTCCGAAGATTTGATACCATCAGTGGAAACACCTGTCAATGTTTTCAAGAATCAGATTTTCATATCGGAAGACACCGACAGTTCATATAAATTCGAAATTATTTTTCCTACTTACCATAGGCATCTGATATCCGAGGAATCGTTTTCCGACGAATCACTGAAGGCGCTTCTGGAAAAATACTTGAATCCATCGGTTATAAGTGGTATAAAGACCACGGAACCAATAATGCTGAAAATCCAAACAATCTATCCAACTTATCTCAGAAAGTATAAGATTCGTTTTACACAACAGATGGTAAAAGATATTACCAATGAAGAGGACCAAGACAGAATTATAATTGAAGAGCATAATCGCGCTCATAGGAACGAAAATTAAAATAGACTACAAATACTCGAACAATTTTATTTTCCCGCTATGGCAAGGAAAATTAAGAGAATCACGAAAATGTGTAAAGTATGTAGGGAAAATAAGTATGACCGACACCCAAATAATACAAAATTGGGTGCCACACCTTTACCGGAATACCCAGGTCATACAATTCATATAGACATTTTTTCAACAGACAAACACAGGGTACTTACCTCCATAGACAAATTCTCCAAGTTGGTTGAGGTTAAAGAAGTAGATGGGAAGAGTATTCGAAATATAATGAAACCATTAGGGGAAATAATATTTTACTTTGGAGTCCCAAGGGTAATAATTTGTGATAACGGGAAGACATTTAGTTCGCAACCAATAAAGTTTATGTTAGAAAATGAATTCAATATTAAAATATTTACTGCACCGCCTTACAAGAGCGAGGTGAACGGACAGATAGAAAGATTCCATTCGACCTTGGCAGAGATTATGAGGTGCTTAGGGCATGAATACCCTGAGAAAGGTTTTAGGGAACTTCTTGAGTGGTCTGTAAATGAGTATAATCACTCCATTCACTCTGTCACGAAAAGAAAACCCGTCGATGTATTCTTTGTCAGACCCACTTCATCTGAGCCCAATAACATACAAGAGGTTAGAAAGAAAATATTCGAACAATTAAGAGCGAAACAAGAAAGGGACTTAAAGTATCATAACAGGAATAGACAGGAGATAGTCGATTACAAGGTAGGAAAAAAAATCTTTGTCATACAAAATAAAAGATTAGGGACTAAGCTTTCAAAGAGATTCAAGGAAGAAGTAGTTAAGGAAAACAAGAATTCCACAGTAACAACAGAATCAGGGAAAATAGTACACAAATACCATATTAGAAGCTGATTAAACCATATATTTTTTTTAGAGCATTCATTTCTTTGAATCTTACTTTCTGCTACGGAGGAGTTGAAATCTTGGACTATTCTCAGGCCGAAGTCATTAATATTGGAGATGGCACTGGGAAGATCCAAACCTATAGAATTCTGCATACTATCAATCTAACGGAATATTCCTCACTGATAGAGGAGCTGAAAACTGATTTTGGCAAAAACATACCATCATCTCATCCATTACATCCATTCATCACAGAGCAAATCAACAACATAATCATAAGCATTAACAACATCATTCCCAAAAGCAAAAGCAAACGTTCATTAAATTTCATAGGCTCCGCTTGGAAGTGGATTGCGGGAAACCCAGACCACGACGATCTCGTCGCAATAGATAGCAAGTTCGAAGAGGTAGTAGATAATAATAACTCGAGTAAGTAATTAAATAATAAAGGCACTAAAAAGTAGTAGGGAATTTCAGACTGTACTGATACTCCAGTATAAATTTAAAATTGACATTTTACGGGAAGAAATAGAAAACATTAACAAAGCAATTCACCTCACAAAAGCTAACACTATTAACTCATTCATATTATCAGATCAAGAGGCTCATAGAATTAATACTTATGAAGGAAAATATGCCATTTGATTCCCTGGAGGAAGCATTAAATTTCGCGGAAGTTTAGATTGCTTTTAAAGAAGATATATTGATTTATGTTATAAAGTTACCAAAAACGGGGACTGAAATTTGTAATTCTTTTAAAATAAAACCACTTAGTAAGAATGAAACAAGCAAAATGAAATTGTTGATTTGGAAAACGAGTATTGCATAAGAAATATATTACAAAATAAACCTTATGATTGTATTGTCACAAACACTGAACATATTGAAAATTCAGTAGAAATAAGAAATGGACTAATTTTATTAAATAATTTCAGAGGGAAAATTGAGATACAGAATAATACAAAATGTTTAAATGGTTCATATTTGATAAACTTTTTTAATGAAACTGTAATTATCGATAATTTTACTTTTACGGCTTTAGAAACACACAGCTTGAGATCATTGCCTGCATTAATTAAACACTCTAATTCTCGTTCACAATTCGAAGAAGTGTTATCACTTCAAAAATATAGAAAGAATTAAATCACTAAACTTACTAGTCAAATCTAGCATGGGTACATATTTTGGGCTTTTAGCCCTTATATTAATTATAATTGGGATCTCCAAGTGTAGAAACCGCAACACAGCGGAAATTGTTATTAAAAATATTGATCCTCCCCAGGTGCCGACTAAGTTAGTTCCAAGGCACATCAGTCTAAACGACATCCCATACTTTTAAACCAATCGGGGACGATTGGAATTTAGGAGGGAGGAGTTAAGGCAATATTTATTTATTTCACAATTTTAATACGTTAACACAATATTTTAATTTCAACACAGTACTTATTTATTGTGATTTCGTAATTTCCCACATTAATTGTTGCTAACGTTTGCGTCTGCACTTTTGTTCAAAACAAAAGTGCCATGTTCGCGCTACACGCGCAACCATTTATTTGATGATTCAACGGGAATGTTATTAAGCTGTGAAAATAAAATAATAATTTTGTTTCTTTTGTAGTTAGTCTTAAGTTCGTATTATTAAGGTACAGAACAAAATAAAAAGCACATGGTGCTGTAATAAAGACGATTAATTAAAAACCAAAACACAAGTGTTTAATTTATACATACTATAAATCTGTAGTAACTACCCTGTAGGAAGCCTGGAGTCAAGTGGCTACAAGTCACCACTGTTGTCGACGATTTTGGGTGACATGTCCACAAAGCGTCTATACTAGTTACATTCCTTTTTTGCATCTGCAAAGCTATGCTTGTTCTTGATTTTTTGTTTTATTTTGCAAGCAAAATTAAAGTTTTAATAAAAATATAAGGAAAAATGAATTTAAAAGGTAAATATACAAATTTTAACAAAATATATAATAAGCAAAAGAAATTACAAAAAACTTGTGAAAAAACAATCAATTTTGTAAAAAAAAAAAAATAAAAATAACAAGAAAGAGGCAACAGTTTTAGTGAAAGTTGCAACTCTAGAGATTTTGTCGAGCCTGAAGAAGATTTTACGGAGCCTGTGGAAGATTTTATGCAGTCTTTTAAAGATTTGTCTACTCCAAACTTAAGTCTGCACGAACATTTTTTTTACTTTAATGAAATTTATAAAAAAAATTTTATTAATAAAATATCTCATTTAACAAAATAAATGCACCTGTTTAAACTTATTTCCTTCCTAGTGTGGAAATCTAGTAAAAAGTTCCAAAAGTGTAGACTAGAATTACCAAAATGTTTTAGTGAATCTCTAGTTTCAATGTCAACACCTAGTCAATAGTTGTGTAGATTCGCAATGACACGCATGCAGAAAGCGTTGGCTGGGGCATAATTAGTCATTATTCGAAAAATGAAGCAAATTGATTAATCGGTTATTCCGGTCGATTAATCGGAAAAATTGGCAATTAATCGTTTAATGAAAAATAAATGCATTTCTTTCATCAATAAGAAGACAAAGAGTTGCTTTTTGCTAAGATATCAACTCAAGTCTATTGCGTTGGTTTCGAAAGGGGTTTGTTTAAGGCAATTTAACGCATCCTGAGATTTTTTAAAGAATTATGCCTTATAATCTTGGGTTTTTTCAGAGGAATCATCCACTTCTACTGTAGTTGTTGATAAGTCAAATTAGAAACAAAGTTCCATGTTATTATTTTAGGTTAAGTTAGGTCGAAAGGAGGATGAAGCATCGAAATGCAACCTCATATAGCTACGATATACACCTAGGCCTCTGCTGGGCCTGTTGTGCGCTCCTTAAGAACATGGAGATTGTTAACGCCCGGTTTTCAGAAACCTGGTTTTCCGGACGTAACTCCTCAAGGTTTTCCAGTTGACGTTCCTCAGGTATTCCAGGTCCGATATAACATCGCTCCGAGGTGCCTGGATCTTAATTCTGCTCGAGCGTTTCGCTCTCCTCGCCACACGCTCTACACTCGTCAGAATCTGCCCGTGCAATCCGGTACAGTTGGTCCGTTATCCTGCATGACCAGTCAGGATACGTATCATCATACTGACCTCGGACTTACTTCCATTAAGGAGGCCTCTTGACCTCTTCTCGTCTGGGCTACCCCAAAAAATCCTAGTGGCCCTTGCCACCGTCCCGTTGTTCCAACAGGCCGTGTGGGTTTCTCTTGCCCACGACTTTAATTCCGCTTTCGTTGCCTCAAACGGTTTTGCGTTCGCCAAGTTAACTGCTTCGAGTTCTTTTTCCCCGACGGCTAGTGTATTGGCCCTTTCGTTCCCGGCTATCCCCGAGTGGCCCGGTTCCCATATAATATGGATCCTGCCCCCAGAGGAAAACTCAGTAATGACTCTTATACAGTCCATCCAGGTTCTGGACTTAACCCTACTGATATCGCCCTTTGGCTATCGGTGAATATGTTAGCTCTACTCGCCCCATTCAATCCATCTCACATACACCGTAATAGCACGGACTTCCGCTTCGAAGCTGGTGTTGTGATCAGGAAGACGGTAGGATATCTCGGTCTCCGGGTTCTCAATATAGACCCCCATACCCGTTCTATTCCTCAACTTAGATCCGTCTGTGTAGCAACAGATCCCCACGGGCATTCGCCCCAGAGTTCCGCTTGACCATTCTCCCCTATCAGGGATCATAATCTCACAATTTCCGTCTTCGGTATGCGGTCGGGCATGTCAGATGAGTGTGTGTAACTGGACAACGTGCCCAGTATACACTGATGATCTGCTCTGAAATCACCTATATATAGCTCGCCAAGAGATAAGAGGCGTTCGGCCGCGAGTGTCGCCTCGTACATCACCTGCGTTTCGATTCGTGGTATATCCAGCAGTGTCTCCAGAGCCTTGGTTGACGTGGTGCACATTTCCCTACTTATACCCAAGCAACACGTACGCTGGAACCCCTGAAGTGGTCTTATGTTGCACCTTTTGTACAAAGAAGTCCACCAGATTTAAAAGGCAGAAGTAAAGATCGGTCTTATTACGCTCCTGTAAAGCCAGTGTATCATACTCGGACTTAGGCCCCATTTCGGGCCTATGGCCCTCCTACATAGCGCCCAACACCGGCTCCCCTTGTTGGTTCTATCCTCTATGTGGTGTTTCCATTTTAGTTTCCGATCAAGGATTACGCCTAAGTACTTAACCCTGTCGGTCACTGGTATCGTCCTGCCTGAGAAACCTGGTTTCCTGTAGACAGGAATTTTCGTTCTCCCCGTGAACAGACATATTTCCATCTTCTCCGGGTTAACGTTTAGGCCCCTAGGCTGAGCCTAGCCGAAGGCCGTGTTTAGGGCCGCCTCGGCCCTAAACTCAAATAGTTTGGATCCCTGCCCCTTAGAAGTATTACAACATCGTCTGCATAGCAGACTGGTTCGAATCCCTCTTCGGTTAAGGTCCTTAGGAGACTATTTATCAAACGATTCAACGAGGGCGTTTGTGAACGTTTCTACTTTGGCGTTTATGTCCTCCTTATTTCGGCATTGACATGTGCCCAATTCCAATCGGTTCCCCAAGCCGGCCCCGAATTGTACCCAGTCGGTCTTAGACCTGTTCCGAAATTTTATCGGCATCGGCGGTATCCAAAAAATTTTGAACCTTTTATACCGGTGGTCCGAGAAGGACTGTTCATCCGAAACCCTCCAATCCTGGATTACGTCTATAACGTTCTCAGAGCAAAAGGTTATATCCAATACTTATTCCCTAATCCTATTGACAAAGGTGGCCTTATTCCCTACGTTCAACGTAATTAAGTCTTTTGTATTCAAGAAATCTATGAGGGCCTGTCCCCTACGATTGGTGTTAGTACTTTCCCAAGCTAAATGGTGAGAGTTAGCATCACAACCTACTATAAGTTTCATACCTTTTCTTTGCGCCTCCTCAGTCAGTTTCATCAACTCCGACGTGGGTGGAAGTGTCGGAGAGTCAAAGGGTAGGTAAATAGCCGCAAGGTCCGTATTGCTACACCCTTGCTTTAGCACCGTTGCATCCGACGTTGACAACCCTGTTGAGAGAAGAAAACATAAGTTTTTATGACATAGGATACAAGTTCTCGGACGGGACCCTGTATCAGAGTAAAAAAGTTGATAATTAACATGGTTCAACCCAGAAACCTTGTTCCGAGTGGTCCAAGGTTCCTGGATTAAAGCAATGTGTATCTTACCTTTGTTTATTTTAGACATCAGAGCGTTGGTTGCCGTCTCGCTCCGATGGAGGTTTATTTGAATGACCTCAATCATGGCCCTCCAAAAGTCTGCCTTCCTGCGAGTTAGACATAACCCCCTCGCTTTTAGGATCTGAGTCCTCCATGACTGCTGGTGTTTTCGGCACCGCTTCCTGTGTCACCTTGTCGGGTTTGACCATGGCAGCCCCTCCAATGGGTATCTTCCCGTTGTTGAAGAAGACAGTTTTATTCTTGGCAAGGCTAGCCATGGAGTTCTGGTCGATGCCTATCACAAGAAGAGTACCCTCAGGGTCCTCTTTCCTATGAAAAACCTCCCATTTCTCCACGGCTAGTTTAGCGTTTTGGCTGCCCAGAATTTCTAGTAGGCGCTCGTTCGCCAGTTTGCTGCCCCATCCTTTGATGTAGACAGTGGACTTCAAGAGCATCGGAAGTTCCTTCCTCTTCACTAGTCCAAGCTTAGCGCCGTCCCCGGGAGGAGGGTTGCTCTCCACTAAGTCCTTCAGGGTGCAAGCACATTGGTGTGATGCCCGCCTAATGATCATCACACCCCTGATGAACCCGCTACTAACGCTCTCTATGGGTTGTTTTCCCTTAGACGCGATTGCGTGGTCCACTATCTTATTATTGACCAAGTCTTCGACTTTAGCCTGTTGGTCTGCTGGGATTTTGCCTGTTGGATTACCAGCGTCATATACTGGTATTTTTTTTTGGCAATTTTGGCATAAGATGGCGGCTCTTTACCTCTTTCAGCGTCGAGCTTCCTCTTCCGCGTCGGGGGACGCTCCTTAGCAGGTGCCCTTCCCTTCGGGGTTGATTTAGCCGACGTGCTCGCCTTCCCAATAGCTAATTTTGCTTTGCCTCCCTTACTCGTCGAATTCTGAAAGTGAGATATGGCTAGGCTTAACTAGTCTATTTGACGGCGGGGAGCTCTTTTTCTTCTTGAGCTTATTCTCTGTATTCAGCTCTTCAGGAGATCTGATTCTCTTCGTCACAGAGATCGAAGGAGGATCTGCTACCATCGGAGTGTCCCGGGATTGGCCCAATATGTTTTTCTGGTGCATCTTCTCATCTTCCTTCGTTGTGCCCCAGATAGCCGTTTTTTGGTTGTTGATAACATGGCTATGCTATCGCTCACCTCTTCCACCATACGATCTACCTCATCCCTGTAGGGTTTGGTATGATGTTGTTGTTGTTTGAGGATTCGGAGTCGGACGCCTCTCCCCTACTCGAGGGCTGAGGTTGCTTTAAGCCCCCCTCTGAGTGCGTCCTTCTCTTTCACTTCTACATTTTTGCCATAGGCATTATGTACACTTGTCACATTACTTGCTAGTGAGGCCAAGGTACCCACCTCGTACAGTTTTACGCTCATGATCGCAGGATGACGACGGCACATGACTCGCGAGCAGATCAACGCTTGCCGCCGGTACTGGGTTATTTAAGCCCTGCACCGTAACTCTTATACTATTATCGTTCATTTCCATGTTTTTGTTGTCAATTTTTTGGTCCGCGGAGAATACTAGATTCCCTTAAGTAAAGGGCATTCTGCCCCCTCTCCCCCATAGGTGTAGCCATGGTTGGGAGAGGACAGAATGTCCATCACCTCCCCCTATCCGCCACCTGGGGACGCGTCCGGTAGGAGAAATTGACAAAAATTTTAAATAAAACAGTTTTTTTTAGAAAATACAGTTTTCGAATTTAAGGCAAATTTATATTTTTATATAACATAAGTAACGTCATAGTGCTTGTTAGGTATATACCTAGTCACGTGTTTCATTACTAAGGAGAAAAATATAATTTTAACTAGCTGACCCGGAAAACGTTGTTTGCCTTCAAGGTGTTTGAAGAGGAATAGTTGTTTTGCCTTTAAATTTTTTTTGTCACCTATAAAAAAAAATCTGCACTATAAACGTAAGTTGGGTCTATAGTGCTTCACTACACTTAAAAAATCAAAAGTATTAAAACTTTTTTTATATGAAAATTTCAAGAATTTGTTTTGTTTTTGAGATCTTATTTTAATTCTTAATGTAATACATTTGGATACACAACATTTTTCGTTTTTCAATCTGGAGCATGAGTAAACAAATCATTTGGAATGCCAACTCTTAAACAGGCCACGTATAGCTGCCCATGAGAGAAGCACGGCGTTTCAAATGGCATGTTTGTTCGCATCAGTGAAATACGCGGTATAAGCAGAATTTCGCTTTTCCAATCAATATTGTGGCTTCAATCAAATTCGGTATAAATTTTTTTACTGCAAGTCTTGTGCCATTATATAGTTTAGGCGCATTTAAATTCCGCAGTTAAATAATAGATTAGCCGACCTTTTAATTCAAACAATGCGGTGGTGGCATACCAATGAATTAAAAAATTCAACTGGATAATTCACTGCATCATCTTGATTCATTGCGCTATCGACAGATTTGTATGATGTCACTGGACCTGGTAACTTTTCTTGAATGTGGTAATTGATTGCGTTGACGTGCCCATTGTTTGGTGCGAGTATTGCGCGTTTGGGAAAACAAGTTCAATCAATTTTGCTTTTATTGTAGAATTGTACAAAAATTGTTGGGCAAAGTAATCAATCCATTTGTATTATCGATTCAAATTTCGCCATTTCCGATTTCTAATAATTGTTTCGAGAACCGATCTTCGGATTGATTACTGTGCAGCTGAGCACGCATGTTTATGTTCAATGCCAATTTTTGGACATGTCGCACAGAAAATAAGATTTCAAGGATGAATTGAACTCATCCGCCGGTGTCGATCGTGGAATCACGGGCAATGTTTGAGAAAAATCACCTGACAATAAAATCAATGCACCACCAAAAATTTGTTGATTACGACGAAGGTCTTGCATTGCACAGTTTAATGCTTCCAATAACTTTTTAATGGTCATTGTACATTCGTCCAATAGAATAATTGAGGCTTGCTGCAAAACTTTTGTCATCGTGGGATTTTCAATTACCTGTACTTTGAAGAAAAACTTCATGTTAATGATTTTTGATGTATCTATCAATCATTAAGTAGAAACAAACCTGTACATTTAACGGTAATGTTAATGCAGAGTGTGCTATTCGTCCACCATTCAATAAAGTAGCAGCAATTCCAGACGGAGCAAGTGCCAATGCAATTTTTCCTTGCGATCGAATGGCTGCCAAAATCAGTGATATCACAAATGTTTTTCCCGTGCCAACAGGCACAGGAAAAAAATACAATCCACCGACATGGTTTTGATGGTAATTTAATTTGGGAACATTCAAATCCACAAATGTTTGCAATTCATTGGGCTTGTACTGCTGTTCACGTTGCAATTCTCTATCGAAAAAATTATGGATTAGACGATTGGGTGAATTTGTAATTGCAATGCACATATCTTCAATCGCAATCAATGCCTCATTATGTATTTCCAATGAAATTAGCCAATCATGATTTTTTGTGTGATGACGCATAGATAAATAAATTATATAAAAATTTACGACTGAATAAATTAACAATTATCAGATTATAAAATCAGAATAAAATACAACGCAGTCAAGAAATACTTACATGTTTTCGAGGTGGTACGAAGATTATAAACATTTAATTTGCAATAACAAATGTTGAGATAAAAACTACCCTACCCAGCAAAAGCACACATTACCAATTAATGTGTAGCTCATGGATTACTTTACACCTTAGTTCACTGATGAATTTTACAGGCGATGAGCCTCCAAGTTATGTGTATACCCATTACTTTATAGGTGATAATGTAAGGGGTTACTTATATGGTTACGAGAATGGAAAAAGTAATGTGCCTAAAAATATATTTTTTAAAAAGAGGAATTTTTATTAAAAAAAATTATTACAACGTTATTAAAAATAATGTGGTCATGATGGGAATCGAACCAGGGAACTCTGGTTGGCAGCCAAGAACTCTACCCAGTGAGCTATCGACGCATTTAGTATTCGATTGCTTTAAACATAAATTAATTGTTGCGTTCGTTTTTTCGCTAGTGTTGTCAAAACAAACATAAATTACTCTTTTGCTTACAAAAAAAAAACAAAGAAATTTATCTAAAAATAGATTTTCAAAAATATTTCAATTATTACTTTACATTTGTAAATCATATTACGTAATCAATAATCAGGAACTTATTACTTTATGCTTGCAAATAATGAAAAAGGTTACGAGCTATCTTTACAAGGTAAAGCGTGAAAATATAACTTTATATTATTTAAAATTTATTTTTTAAAGGAATTGCTACAAAAATAAGAATTAACTATCATATTTCCTAAAGCCTATACAATTTTTTTTCTTTAAGAGAAGCAACACTCAGGAAATTCTTCCTACTTATTACTCATAATGTGTTGCTTTCTTTGGAAAGGGGATAGAGGAGAGATGAAAGTTGGTGAAATATAAAAGACTTCAAATATATGCCAACATTGTAATTGCGCGAGATAATAAATCTTAGAACAGTTGTTGCTCGCCATCTGATAGGGACTTAGCGAAAATTGTTGAAGCTTTTTAGTAGCCCTGTTTTGTTATTTTACTTCGGTGGGGTTAAGTTCTATTAAAACACCGTTGCAATATGTATGAGGAAAAGAAAAATTACACATATTATTTTTTTCTAAAGTGATGTTTCCGTCGCAAGGAATCGAACCCGCAACCTCCTGTGTAACAGTGCAACGCGCTAACCATTACACCATAATGCCTATTCAGTCGATTTGAAAATAATTTGATTGTATTTTAGGTGATGTTTTTTCTAAAATTTTCTTGCCAAAGCTAAGAAAATTAGGAATTTTTATGAATAATAACAGAAAAATTTATTTTAAAAATTTAACCGGTTAATCGACCTATTTTGATAGATTATTCGGGTCGAATAATTATTTGAGTTTTAACTTATTTGTTTCGACATAAACTGAAATAGAGGCGATTAATCGAGGAATCGGTTAATCGATTAACCGAATTGAAAGCACTAGTAGTAACCACGGTAAGAAAAAACAATTTCAAAATTAACCATCAAAATTTATAACTGTTTGTGGTGTAGTGGGTAGAAAAAAATATTTTTTTGATTAAAATACTCAAATGTTTAAATATCAAAAATAAAAAAAAATTAAATTAGTTGTGGTGCAGTAAACCAAATTTTGTGGAACTTCATAATATTTATGTGAATACTGGCTTTCCCAACTAAGAATATAATTTATTATCAAGACAGTTGCAGTAACCGCAACAATTCGATTGGCATCAAATTCCGTGGCCACAACTTATATTGTTCTCTGGGTTAACGTACCTGCATGTGTACCTTAGGGCGTCCTCTATTGTATGATGAAAAGAATATTAAAATTTTTGGTAAGAGTATTTCTGTGAATTTTATTACATGTAATATGTTAATGTTTCTATTATTTAACGTCAGAATGTACATTGTATGTATTTTGTTACATTGGTATTTTATTGCCATTGGTTATTGTGTAAAAAGAAATTTATATCACATTCCTCATACAATATGGGTGACCTTAATATACATACATACACATATGCTACGGTATATTACAATTCAACATCACCAGCAACAATACACTAGAAAAATGTAGCCACAGACAAAAATTTTTTGTAACCAAAATTTTTAAAAAAAAGTTGCCAAATGAGAAAATAATAACCAATATAGTTTTTCGTTTATATTTAAATATATTAAAATATTAATTATTCAAATTTGTATTGGAAATATAATTTTATAGAAAAAATTTATGAAAAATTAAATTTCCTACTTTCATGGTTGCTTTCAGATGAAAAATCTTTGGATTCCCGTCGGATTCCGTTTACGTACGGTTGTCAGTACGCCATAAACGGAGTCCAGCTCTTGTTACATTTTGTTTTCTGGATCCGTATACGAACCAAAAAATGGATTTTAAGGAACATCGAAACTGATTCAAATCCGTTGAGTCAAAGACGGAAGGTTTACGTACCGTTGAGTAGTGTAAGACACGGAGTAACCGGATCGTTTACAGACCGTTGTGTTGTGTAAGATTCAGAATGCCCTATCAGATCTGTACCGTTTTCTATTATAAAAACGGACTTGAATATTTACCTGAATTTGTCCTATTTTGTTTTTATACAGGGTGTCCCAAGAAGAACGCAATTTTTAAATTTGAAATAAAACACAGATATTTAAAAAAAATCGTGAAACTTTATTATATCGTAAAGTAGACAGAATGAGGTTATGTATGGAACAATATATCGATCGTGCAGATGGCCGCCGCGGCTTTGCTGGCATGCACGCGATCTTTTAATGAAATTTTCAATGACCGTTTTGCATGAATGCTGCGGTATTTTATTAATGCAGCGTCCAATTTCCTCTTTTAAGGCTTGAGTCGTCGTCGGCTTATTCGCGTAAACCATCGACTTCAAAAAAACCCCAAAGAAAAAAATCTAATGGTGTTAAATTGCACGATCTAGGCGGCCAATTCTGATCTCCAAAACGGGAAATAACACGACCGGGAAATGACTGATGCAGCAATTAAATTGTTTCTCTGGCTGTATGACATGTGGCGCCGTCTTGTTGGAACCACATGCCCTCCACATTCATTTCTTCAATTCTAGGCAAGAAAAAACTGGTTATCATTTCACGATACCGAACACCATTGACTGTTTGTGCTTGACCTGCCTCATTTTAATAAAAAAAAGGTCCAATGATTCCTCCAGCCCAAAAACCACACCACACAGTGACACGTTGAGGATGCATTTGCTTCTCGTGAATCACTCGAGGATTTTCCTCACCCCAAATGCGACAATTCTGCCTATTGACGAAGCCATCAAGATGAAAATGGGCCTCGTCACTGAAGATGACGGCGAATATCGGCAAAATCAGCATTTTCATGTTGTCTCTCCAATACCCAATTAACGAACTCCCTTCGCTGTCCATGGTCAGCTGGCTTCAGTTCCTGAGTCAATTGAACTTTGTATGCATGAAGATGCAAATCTTTCGTCAAAATTCGCTGCAAAGTGGATTTGGAGACACCAATTTGCTGATCTCGGTGTCGAATTGAGGTGGATGGAGTTTGAGCGACATCATCACGTACAGCTGCGACATTTTCGGTCGATGGACCTGGTCGATGGCGCGTTGTTGTCTTTACATCACTAACAGACCCAGTTTCGGCAAATTTATCCATTAATCTCTTTACAGTTGACTCTTTTGGAGAATTATTGTTCGCAATTTGCGAACTGTAGCCGCAAAACTTTCACCATTTTGGTAAAACAATTTCACAATGAGAATGCGTTGTTCATTCGTGTAGCGCTCCATTTTTACTAACCTCGTACCTTCTACTAGCAAACAATAACAATTGTTCAAATGTCAAACAATGACACTTCGAATGTTGCCAGATTTAAAAAAGCTAGAACTGTAATTGACCTAAGTTCTTTAAGTTTTCTTTGGCATACGCCGAACTTGAGTAAAAATCTAAAGTAAAACCAAAAAATTTTTAATTTCTTTGTTAATTGAACCGTAAATAATAAAACAAAAGCCAATTTTAATTGGGTTTTAACGGCGATTCATTAACAAAAACTACAAAAAAAAATAGTTTAAGGAATTCTAATATCTCTTGATGAAAAAGTACTATAACATTGTCATTTTTTAACCCATTTACACGAATAAAAGCTTGTTTTACTCAGAAGGACATTGTTGTTTTAAAAGAAGAATAAAAACCCTCGTAGAAAATGAAAAAGTTTAAAAAAAAATTAATGCCGTTGACCGTTTCGAAATCGGTTAAAAAATTACTGAGTTAGAAAATTTTAAGTGCGCCAGTCCAAAAAAATATTCTTTTCCCCATATCTCGAAATTTTTAGGGTATATTGCAACTTATAAAACCTGTTATATAATACACTCAGCTAAATCTACAACCCACATTAGGTCATTTCGCAAGTTCTTTTTCAGTGTAGCACCGTGTTATTTAATAAATTATTCTCTTTAAACGTTATTTAGTGAAAAAGTGGCATACTGGGCTTATTGTGATTATGTCTTTCTTATAAAATAATTATTCATTTCAACAACATAAAATACGATTTGAGGCCATTTTCACGGGAAGGACAATTTACTTTGCTACATACCAGCGCAGATCCAGTGGGGGATGAGGGTGATATAAAAGAAATAAAAATAATATAAAACCCAAAAAACTTTGCGATGTGAAATGTTTTTCAACTAATTTGGTCAGGTAAAATGTTAAAAACCATCGCAATGGTAATGTGATGCAGTTTATTTTCCAGCTGGGGTATAGCTTAGCTGTCCAGGTTCGCCAAAGGTCTGCTTCCTTTGAGGTATTTATAAAATAGTACACGATAACCCTACCCTTTGCAACGATGGTCGAAAATACGACAGGCATTCAGAGGAAACCACGTTTTGGTCATATATGATCGGCACTACCCGAAATTAATATTTACCGAACTCTAGAAAGAGTTTCGGCTCGGCTAGTTGGACTGATTAGCAACCAACGGGGATAAACAGTGGTTCCCGTACTTAAATAATCCGACTAACTACAAACGTGTTCTCGTGTTCAAATAATACGGTGGTTAGTAACGAAAATAAACAACGGTTATCGTGTTTAAATAAACGACTAGCTACTGACGAGAATAAACATCGGTTTTCGTGTTGAAATAGTACGACTAGCTAATAACGAGAATAAACAACGGTTTTCGTGTTCAAATAATACGACTGAAATAAACAACGGCACTCGTGGCTAACGACGATAATAAACCGCGGTTCTCGTGTTCAAACAATACGACTAGCATGTAGCAACAACGGTTCTCGTGTGCAAATAATACGGCTGGCTAACGACGAGAATAAACAACAGTTCTTGGTCTCGAATAATATGACTAGCAAATAACGAGAATAAACAACGGTTCTCGTGTTCAAATAATACGACTAGCTAATAACGAGAATAAACAACGGTTCTCGTGTTCAAATAATACGGCTGGCTAACGACGAGAATAAACAACGGTACTCGGGTTCAAATATTACGACTAGCTAATAACGAGAATAAACAACGGTTCTCGTGTTCAAATAAACGACTAGCTACTAACGAGAATAAACAACGGTTCTCGTGTTGAAATAATACGACTAGCTAATAACGAGAATAAACAACGGTTCTCGTATTCAAATAATACGGCTGGCTTACGACGAGAATAAACAACGGTTCTCGGGTTAAAATATTACGACTAGCTAATAACGAGAATAAACAACGGTTCTCGTGTTCAAATAAACGACTAGCTACTAACGAGAATAAACATTGGTTCTAGTGTTGAAATAATACGACTAGCTAATAACGAAAATAAGCAACGGTTCTCGCATTTAAATAATACGACTAACTACACGAGAATAAACAGCGGTTCTCATGTAGGGAGGCAGGAATCGGTAGAGATGTCAGGTAATACCCCGTTCGAAGTATTACCCGATTCGCCCCTCGGTTCTAGCTCCCCTTACAGCCTTTAATTTTCACCCAATATGTAAATAATTTTCCCAACTTAATGAGAATTATAAGCATAATATTGGGTATGGGCAAAAGTAGTAATACTGGGTATGAGGATAAGTAGATTCGTAACGGCACGTTACACTAATAGCGACAACTCCAAATAAGTCTACCATCTGGTTTGGGAATGCCTTAGTCTTTTACCATCATCTAGTAGTATAATTCTAAAGCAGCAAATATATTTAACATGTCAAAGCTTTTGGTTTGAGAACTTGGTATTCCGAGAAAATGTTTTCTTATTAGATATATTTTTAAATACTAATCGTCGGTGTTCTAACCGAAAAACCTATTTGTTTTTTAGCTAGTGTTCAGGACAGCAAAAAAACTGTTTTATTTTGTCAATACGCGATTCTTATTTGCTAAGAATTTGTATTTTTCCTTAGCCCAATTAATAATATTACGCCTTGAAAAAATTCAAATTATTTTGGAGTGGTACAAGAATTTAACAAAAAACACCACATAGGTTATTTTGTTTCGAATTTTTTAAAAAATAATATAACAAATATAATACACATAGGTGTTTCTATTTTTAAGAAATATTTATGTGCTTTTCAAAAGTAAAAATTTGCAAATAATATATTAACTTAGAGGTATATTTAAGACCTATATGATGGATTATAACACTTGTCCTATAATGCCGAAATAGTTAAAAAAGGCCGATAACGCCAAACCGATACAATATATAATTCATAATTATGATAGCAATTATGAAATATGTGTTTTAGCGAATAGTGCCCCATTTCCAATTGAAATTACAAGTTGTAATTGAGAATTTCCAACTGAAATTCAGAAAAGCTCAACTATAATTTAAAATTCAGAAAATCCCCAATAAAATTTTGAAATGCCCAACTCAAATTATGATTTCCGAATTTCAATTGAAGGTTGCGCAGTAGAAAGTAGCACCTTGCAGGCAAAAAAAAGTGTGCTGTACACTTTCGAATATAAAGTAATTTTGCAAGGCATTTTCTAATTTTTTTTTGCCGATCGTATTGGTCGCCTTTTTTAGGTTTTTGTTATATCTTCGCCATTTCAAGTCGGATCTAAAAGTAAAAAAAAAATTTTGCACACCTACAGGTGGTAAATAAGAGCCAATTTATACGATGCAATTGATTGCATGCAATTTTCTTAATTCCCTTTTCAAAGTATTTCCAAAGTTATGTCTATTTATACGGTGACATTTGTTGCACGAAAACTGAATGTAAATGAAGCAACAAATGAAGAATACATATGAGTGCGAAAGAGAAACAACGAAAACATTCAAGAAAAACGAAAACCGTGCCTTTTTTGTTACTCCACTTGCTTCTCTACCCCGTTCGCCAACAAACAAGAACTGCACTCAATAATTGCATTCATAAATTGGCTCTAACAGTCACAGTAGCATATATTTTTTTCGGTTTATAGAAGTTGGTCTTCTCCCAATTTGACTTTTACTCATGAAGGTAAATTCTAAAAAGATTTAAAGCAAAGAGATGGTGACATAATTTGCGTTTTACTTTCCTGAATCTTTTTTATCCATACTTTTTTCCCATCATTTGTAACTTTTTGTTTATTTCCGTCTTTAAGAATACCGTACGGGAAATGGACTAGTCACGGCTCCTCGAGTTGGTTCTCTTATATGAAAGTAACCGGTAACTTTAACATGGGCTTGTCATGGGAGGTGGCAATTTCTACCTTTTAAGCTACTTGCGACATATCGCTAACCTTTTGTAGGGTACCATATCACTGCATTGGTTTAAGTGAATGCGCAATAGAACAGGTTAGAATTATCTTACACATAACTAGTCTTATGTAAGACACTACGTGATGTCTATCAGAACTAATGTACATACTACAGGACTGAGGACAAGTGTTGTGTTGCAGAACTCGTAGGGAATCAATAGTTTCGTGACATATCACTTGACTGTTGCAAGTGAAAATGTCACAGAGCAAACGAAAATTAGTTAGCATGTAACCTGTCAATGTTTCTTTTGCGTGTCATATATTAAGAACGTGTTTCTGAAAGATTCCATAAGGTCCAGTCACTGAATTTACCTGTTTATTGCAAAAGTTTTTAAACTTTTTTATATTTTGCAGTTTTAAACTATTTCCTCAAAAAAGAAATCACAGAAAGTGAATATTTTTCAAATTTGAACAAAATTGAAGAATAAAAAATTCTTTGCTTTTTAATTAAACACAAAATTAATTAAAAATTTTCAAACTATGCGTGGGGCTAAAAGCATCCGATCGCCAAAAAAAAAATATTTTTCCAAAAAGAAAATTTTTGGCAAATTTCAAAGAGAGAATAATAAATTAAAATCAAAGTTATTAAATAAAATTATTTTTGATTCACGTATTAAAATAGATTATTTATGATAATTTGTAATAAATGAACTTATATTTAATACATTGATTTAACGAAAATTGCAAATGCAAATTAAATTTATTCCTAATAAATTAATGCTTTAATAAAAATCGAGTACTTTGAACAAATTAAAAATTAATATTTCATAAATCAAAAACCTAAGATCTTTTGTAATTAGTGCGAATTCAAAAAGAGTTTTTTTAAGTTCACGGTGTTATTAAATTCGAATGTTTTTGGTTTATGTTCAAAAGTATTTATTTATAGATTTCAACCAAATTGTCCAATAGAAAGAAATTCTCAAATTTGCAGGTTTTCTACAGCTAAAAAACATAAGTGGCTGCTATTTTTTTATTATTAATGGAATAAAGAATTAGTTTTGTAATTCACTTTTTTAAAATGAATTAACTTTGACTCGAATATCATTTCATAAATACATTTAAGGCATGTTGGGGATTTTCATTAGAAAATGATAGTTTAACCTTCCAAAAACACATTATCATAAAATACCACAAATTTAGATGTCCCTTAAAAAATTGCTTTTTGAATATTTAAAAAATCTAATATTTAAAAAAAATCGCTATAATTTTACGGGCTCTAACAACAGAGTGGGACATATTGAAAATTATTCGGTGGTTTATCGGGTTTATATAAAATTTTACACACACGCAACTATCGCATAGACAAGCTGAGTGGTGGTGGCTGAGGGTGGAGTATTTAAGCGACTTTCAGTTTAAAATTTCGCGAATTTTTGACTGTTATGTAATTTTTGTGATCGTTACATGTTTTGAATTAATATTAATCAATGAATCAACTTTAAAAATTATTCCAACAAAAAATTGTGTATTTGATATATATTTCACGAATTAAATCATAAAACAAATTATTTTATCAAAATAAAATTAATTTAATATAAATTAAAATAAATCATATCCCACTTTATCCACAGACTTGTAAAAATTGTTTGTTCAAATTATTCGGAAAATGGATTAATATAATTTAAACAAATAAAGCCTAAGGGCCAGTACTATAGTAACAACTTATAAGTATTTTTGACTTTAATTTTAATTAAAAAACTTTCAAACAGATAGCCTTTTTCAGTTATATAGTCGTTTAAATGAAACAATGTCCATAATGGAGTTAAGTAAAAAATTGTTTTTTTACATTTTAATTTGATTAATTTTGTAATAAAATTAACAATGTTAAGAGAAAAGAGTCGTCGATAGAAATTTTCAATAACTAATTTGGATTTTTAGGGACAACATCCCCTAAGTGTATCTTAATAAACTCTTAAGTGTTGTGATACCTATTATTCAGTCGCGGGCAACTTGATTTATCTGTAATTGACACCTCATCATGCACATTGGATTCATTTTGAATTAATGAAGTTATATGTAACTATCTATTCACTTCTTTTTGAACGAGATAAGTGTTATGTCATCATTTCTGCAGTCACAAAATTGGTTCTGTTTAAATCAGTTCAGTATTAAGTCAACTTTGCAACAGTCGCAGGATTGGGGTTTTCGCCACCGATTGACATTCTTTATACACAGCAAAATTTGGTGAACCAGTTCCTTGTTCTGTCATTATTTCAACAATAATATTCCTCATTTCTTTAGTCCGCATTAGTGTTATGTTCATTTCTCTCTAGTTACATGATATATGTATATACACTCTAAAAATTGAATTTAAATATACGACGATATTGTGTGTAATTTTTTATTTAAAACCACACATAATGCTTTATTTTGAGCACAATATGTTTAGAAAAGTATTTAACCCAATTTTGTATGTAAATTTGTCACTATTTTATTACTACACTCACCAAAAAACGTCTGTAATGGCAACTGAAAATTTTTCTGTTATTACGGGATATTCTGCTAATTTGAGCCCAGCGGTATTTTTTGCTAATCTTAGCAACACATGTCTGCTGACGTGAAGTACAATGAAATTAGTAGAAAAATTAGTAGCCGCTACTAAATTTTAGTAGACTTTTTGTAAAGTAGAATTTAAAATCTGTTTGCTAAAATCAGCAAAAAAAATTACTAAATACTATTAATATTAGTACAAAGTTTTAGATTTATTTTTTTTTATCGAGCATCAAAAATTTTGATTATATTTTTTAAAAGATGTTTTATACAAAATTAAAAAAAATCAAAGGCTTAAAAATCTTAAAAATTGTTAAAACATAAACGAATTTATCATTTTGTTTTAATTTGGTAATTTCTGTTTTGAAAAATATTTTAGTCAATTTTTTTTTTACTTTTAAGGTTAAATTTAATTGTTTTTAGGGCTGATTCTTAAAACCCCTTTTTAGTGCTATTTTAAGTGGATGTCCTCATTTTAGACATTAGTCGGTATTTTCACTTCCGATCCCTTTTTTAATCCTATGTAACATTTTAGGGCAATTTAAGTTTGTATGTATAAGTTTAAATTATTAGAAATAACATTTTCTTCAATATCGACTTTTTTAAATTTAGTAATTTTTTTTTGCTAATTTTAGCAAATCGGTTTTCAAAAATTTGTAAAATGATTTCTAAAATTAGCAACAAAAATTTGTAGATATTCTGTAAAAATTCTGTAATTTGTAAAAAGTAAATAGCAAACAGATTTGCTAAATAATAATTTTTTTACTAAAAATCAGTACAAAAATAGTAAAGTGGGATTGAAAACCGTTTACAAATTTTTCTACTAACTTTTTTTTCTGAGTGTAATAAACACATTTTATAGTAAAAAACGAATAATTTAGTGCAAATCAGTATTATATTTCACTTTTACACATTTATGCCTAATCCCAAAATAATTTGTGTTTGAATAAAATTTGTCAAAAAATTATTTTTTATGGAGAAAATATATACAGGCACAAATGTCGATAAAAAGTCTGACCAATAAAGCCCTTTTTTGGTGATATTATTGGATGCAACGATATTTTTTACAACAGCAATAATATGGTTATAATATTGTTTCTTCGCCTTTTGTTGCAGAGATGCTGAATCGTTTATCAAAGGCGACCAAGCAACAAAATCCCACACCATCAATTTCCTTCAGGGCTAATCCTCAACACGTCGACTAATCTTCAATAAGATGGGGTCAATATTTAAATGTATAGCTGTTCGGTGGTTTTTGATTATAAAATTCAATCAATTATATATTATAAATTAGCTTAGTATAAATAAAATGTCCAACAAATATCGTGGTGTTTTTTTATTTAATCCACAGTTTTAACCAAAAACGTAAATCAGTATTTAAAAGATTCTGCCACCATTTCAATAGTTTTGGCACTGGTAATTTTACAGCTATTACCACTTTTTCAGACACTGAATTATATTTTACACCAGTATTGTGACATGTCCCTCATTCAGCGATCACAGATTTATCACCTTGGATCAATCGACCCTTCATTTCCCGTAGGTTATGAGTAGTGGGGAGTGATAAATAACAAATTAATCAAAAATAAGAAATCTGTGAAAAAGCAAATTGTCAGACAACTTTCATATTCTGATATTGTGTGATTTTACTAGTTACCAATTGTGTAACCCTACGGGAAATGGACCAGTCACAAAATTAGTCACGTGACCGGCACTTTGTGGCAAAAACCGGTCCTCGAGTTGGTTACCTTATATGAAAGTAACCGGTAACTTTAACATGGGCTTGTCATGCACTCACCAAAAAAAGTCTGTAATGGCAACTGAAAACTTTGCTGTTATTACGGGAAATTCTGCTAATTTGAGCCCAGCGGTATTTTTTGCTAATCTTAGCAACACATGTCTGCTGACGTGCAGTGCAATGAAATTAGTAGAAAAATTAGTACCCGCTACTAAATTTTAGTAGACTTTGTGTTTGCTAAAATCACCAAAAAAAATTACTAAATACTATTAATATTAGTACAAAGTTTTAGATTTATTTTTTTTATCGAGCATCAAAAATTTTGATTATATTTTTTAAAAGATGTTTTTTACAAAATAAAAAAAAAATCAAAGGCTTAAAAATCTTAAAAATTTTTAAAACATAAACGAATTTATCATTTTGTTTTAATTTGGTAATTTCTGTTTTGAAAAATATTTTAGTCAATTTTTTTTTTTTTACTTTTAAGGTTAAATTTAATTGTTTTTAGGGCTGATTTTTAGAACTTAAAATTTAAGTGGATGTCCTCTTTTTAGACATGAGTCGGTATCTTCACTTCCGATCCCTTTTTTAATTCTATGTAACATTTTAGGGCAATTTAAGTTTGTATGTATAAGTTTAAATTATTAGAAATAACATTTCCTTCAATATCGACTTTTTTAAAATTAGTATTTTTTTTGCTAATTTTAGCAAATCGGTTTTCAAAAATTTGTAAAATGATTTCTGAAATTAGCAACGAAAATTTGTAGATATTCTGTAAAAACTCTGTAATTTGTAAAATGTAAATAGCAAAAAGATTTGCTAAATAATAATTTTTTTACTAAAAATCAGTACAAAAATAGTAAAGTGGGATTGAAAACCGTTTACAAATTTTTCTACTAACTTTTTTTCTGAGTGTAGGAGGTGGCAATTTCTACCTTTTAAGCTACATGCGACATATCGCTGGTCTTGTTTATGGTGCCATATCGCTGAATTGGTGTAAGTGAATGCGCAACAGAATAGGTTAGAATTATCTTACACATAACTAGTCTCATGTTAGACACTACGTGATGTGTATCAGAACTAGTGCAACATGAAACGTTACGTGACTTGTTCAAATGTACATAGCACAGGACTTAGGAAAAGTAATTAATAAAAAACTAGTTACGTATCAATCACAATGTATTATGTTGCAGAACTTGTAGGGAATGAATAGTTTCGTGACATATCACATGACAGTTGCAAGTGAACATGTCACAGAGCAAACGGAAATTAGTTAGCATGTAATCTGTCAATATTTTTTCATATATTTAGAACGTGTTTCTGAAAGATTCCATAAGTTCCAGTCACTGAATTTACCTGCAATGTTTATTACAAAAGTTTTTATAATTTTTTATATTTCTATAGTTTTAAAATTTTAAAAAAATTGAAGAACAAAAAATTGTTTGCTATTTAATTAAACAAAAAATGAATGGAAAATTTTCAAATTATGGGTGGGGTAAGGTTAAAAGCAGGTCTGTGGAGGCTAGTCGAAGTTTTGATCTTTGGCTGCAAATGTTTTTCGGCTTTTTACTCTCAAAATCGCATCCGATCGCCAAAAAAATATTTTTCCAAAAAGAGAATTTTTGGAAAATTTCCAAGAGAGAATAATAAATCAGAATCAAGTAATTTTATTTCTAACAATTATTGATTAAATTATTTAATACATTGATTTAAGAAAAATTGCAAATGCAAATTAAATTTACTCCTAATAAATTAATGTTTTAATAAAAATGAGTACTTTAAAAAAAATTAATATTTCGCAAATCAAAATCGTTAATCTTCTGGAATTAGTGAGATGTTATTAAATACGATCGTTTTTGGTTTTTGTTCAAAAATATTTATAGATTTCAACCAAATTGTCCAATAGAAGTTCTTAAATTTTAGTTGTTCTTCTCCCGCAGAAAATTCAATCATTCAGAAAAATATTTAAACTGCAAAGATTTTCAAGTCAGTTTCAGGTTTTCTACGACTAAAAAACATAAGTGGCTGCTAAATTTTTATAACTAATAAGGAGGATAAAGAATTAGTTTTGTAATTCACTTTTTTAAAATTAATTAAATTTGACTAGAATATCATTCCATAAATGCATTAGAGGCGTATTGAGGATTCTCGTCAGAAAATGTTAGTTTAACCTCCGCAAACACATTTTTATAAAATACAAAAAATTTAGATGTCCCTATAAAAATTGCTACTTGAATATTTAAAAAATCTATTATTAAAAAAAAATCGCTCTAATTCTACGGGCCTATATGGATTCGTTATTATATTAACAATATTATATAACAAACATTAACATATTGGTTAGAATAGTATCAAATCCGCACTAACTTCACAGTGAAAATTATTCGGTGTTTCACCGGATTTACATAAAATTTTACACACACGCAACTATAGCAGATTCTTTTAAAATGAGCTGAGCTAGGGTTGAGTGTTTTAGCGACTTTCAGTTTTAAATTTCGTGAATTTTTCACTTATGCAATTTTTATCATCGTTATATGTTTTGAATTAATATATATTAATCAATAAATTAACTTTAGCAAATCATTCTGACAAAAAATTGTGTATTTGATATATATTTCACGAATTTAATCATAAAAAAAATTATTCTATCGAAAGAAAATTAATTTAATATATATTATATCATATCCCACTTTATAAAATACCAAATAATTCCTTAAAAATAAATCACAGACTTGTGAAAAATGTTTGTAAATAATTCGGAAAATGGATTAATATTAGTTAAACAAAAAAAGTCCAAGATTATAGTAACAACTAATTAGGATTTTTGACTTAAATTTGACTTAACAGTTGCGTAATCACTTCATTTCTGCAGTCACAAAGTCGGTTCTGTTTAAATCAGTTCAGTATTATGTCGCCACCGATTGACACTCTATTATACACAGCAAATTTTTTTAAACCAGTTCCGTGTTCTGTCATTATTTCAACTATAACAGTCCTAATTTCTTTAGTCCACATTGGTGTTATGTTCATTTAATATTTGGACACTCGTATTTTACAGCAATTACCACTTTTTCAGGCACTGAATTATATACTACACCAGTTTTGTGACATGTCCCTCATTTATCTATCACAGATTTATCACCTTGTATCAATTGACACTTCATTTCGCGTAGGGTAATTACGTTTAATAACAATTAGTTTGCACAAATCTGTTTTCTTGTTGATAAATTTTTATGATTTTATATTAAGTGTTGTATGATTTAACGATTGCAAGCCCTTATTTTTCATACATAAACCCACATATGAAACTAATTCAAATATTCGTTCCTTTTGGCAAAGGGACAGTCAGAACTGTGCACAATTTATGATATGTTTGTATGATGTACACTATAGAGCCTTCCATTACCTGGTTTTACAGTCGACCGGTCTACCCGGTCAGTCCGGTTTTAAAACCGGTTTACCAGGATAACCGGGTTGTAGTACATTTCTCAAATGTACGCTTTTGGTACTTTTAATTAAATAATAAAAAAATTGTCTCAATTTATATATTTGTAAGAAGAACTAGAAAAATTTCATGAAAATCGAAAATTTCTTTTTTAAAGTCGAAAAATTTTGTAAAAATTTTTGAAAAAAAAACCAAAAATTTTTTAAAATCGAAAAATTTTGTAAAAATCGAAAATTATTTAAAAAATCGAAAAATTTTTTAAGAATCCAAAAATTTTTTAAAAAATCAAAAAAAAAAAATCTTGAAAACAAAAAATGGAGATTTATGAATTGTTGATCTGTTATTTTGTAAATGAATAGTATTACTAGGATTTAAGATCATATAACACTATGGAACATTTTTGGGATTATTGTCTGGGGGGTGAGAAATTCCAAGTCAGGGTGATGGTACTAGGTAAGTATAGTAAAACCCTCGAAGGGTTTGGCGTTCGTATGTGTCAGTTTTTTTTATGACCTTTTAAATTTTTTCCTTATCTTGATGTTTTTTCGCTTAGTTGTAACATTTTGGCAAAAACGTAGTTTAACATAACTCGAGAACCACTTGTCCAAATTTTGCTAAAACAAACTCAAAAAAATATAGAATTACAATTTCTTTAATCCGTTCTTATAACGTTTTTCTTTATAATCAACAGTTTTGCCGGTAAAAATAAATTTGTCGAGAAAATAAAATATTTTTTTGCCTAAAAATTAAAAATTTTTTTTTTAAATTCATAAAAAATCCAAAACGGAAAAAAGGATCAAGTGTTATTAATTTCATGTAAAGTCACATAACCTATAAACAAAATGCGACATAGATCATAGAAATCGATTAACGCGTTCTGCTCTTATTTACAATTAAGTGAATGTATCCCATTTTGACAAGAATATTGATATTTGTTTTTATTCAAAAAAGTGTCATTTATCGCCTTTTTTATAAATTTTCCCCAATAACTCCAGACTTCTGGCCATAAACTACTAAACAAATTAAGTAAACATTTTTATAATTTTTTATTTTATTTATTTATTTTTATTTATTTTAATAAATATTGCCTAGACTTTTTCGATGGTGGTTGTTCGGGACTAGTGGCATCGCATTCATCGCTATCATCAGTTTCTGAACCACACATAATGTCAATGTGTGACTCCACTGTTGGCCCTTCTGCATCTCCTGAAAATTCTTTATCATCAAGATCATCCTTGTCTTGCCACACAAGCTTACTCCACCAGCAAATTTCCGCAGTTATTGCACTCGGCGACTTTTTGCCTCTATATCTGTAAGTTTTTGTTTTATTAAAATGAGTTTGAAAAAATAAAAAATCAGTATTACCTCATTTTAAATGGCATAGCAACTTGATGATAGCGTTCACCTTGTTCATCAGATTCGGTAGCCAATTGTTTGCTGAAGTAGTCCAGATGATGATGTAAATAATGGATTTTCAAGAACATGTGGACACCAATTTCCGAGAATGCTCTTAACATCCTTGCGACAGAAACATCGTAGTTGTTAGAACGATGCTTTCCCAACAAGCCTTCTATTACTTCTTTGATTGCCTGCCATGCATTCAATTCAGCGTCACTTTTAATCAGCTTTCGTATATCTGGACCATTTACTACGCCTGATTGGAAAAAATTAATTTGTTAAGATGGAAAATCATGGGAAATGAATGTGATATTATAACTTACCTTCTTTAATTTTACTTTCGCTGAGTCTCGGGTAAATTAGTTTCAAACACAAGAAAACTTCATCTCTTTTGGCGACAGTTTTGATAAAATTCTTAACAATTCCAAGTTTAATATGCAGTGGAGGCAGCAATATCTTCTCCTTCGGCACTAGAGGCTCACGAATAATATTGGCCGTTTGTAACCTGCTGTGCTCTCTGAGTTTCCATCCGTGACATGCATATTGGTCACCGGAAAATCGTGTGTCCCAATCGCACAAAAAGCACATATATTTTATATAGCCGCTTTGAAGACCGCAAAGCATTGCTACAACTTTTAAATTGCAGCATATGCGCCACATATGTTTGGCGTAGTTAACCATTTTTAAAATATTTTCCAGTGCATCATATGTTTCTTTCGTTTCTGTACTATAGGCGATTGGAACTGAAGGTTTTTTATTGGTCTTATGCAGTAAAACCGCCTTCAAGCTGAGTTTTGAACTGTCAATAAATAATCTCCAGTCATCTGCTTCATATTTTATTTCCATTGCGTCCATCAATTTTCCTACATCCGGGCAATATGCAGAAGTTTTTTCATCATTCACAAGGAATAAACTTTGAAGTGTTGCCTGACGACTTCGATAAGCTGTGACTTTCACACCGGGTGCCAACAAATTGTTTGATTTCAAAATGGAAGCCAGCTCTTCCGATTTATGCTGTGTTAATTCCAACTTGGCAACAATTTAATCAAGCTTATTTTGATTTATAATAATTGGCTCATTGGATACTGATGGCTCATATGGGGGATCATCACGTGCATGATATGTCGGAGTAGTCGTAGAAGAGAAAATATCTGGGCTAGAAGCTTTTGGCACAGGAATGTGGTCCGAATGAGGCAATGGTGTTGCGGCACTTGCAACACCAACGAAATTATACGATTTTCTTATCCTTTTTGCGGCTCCTTTATTCGCACATGCATAGCAATTCAATGGATTGTGACCTTCGCCAGGATTAGTCCAAGTCATTGGGATACCGAATGGCATACTTTCACGTCTTCTATTTTTCCAATCCATTAGACGGTTGTAGCAGCTTTTACACACTATATTTGGTACCCCATTTTCGTTCACTATAACATTTTGGTTGAAGTACATCTCGTATGTTTGAACAAAATCAGTACTGAAATTTCCCCTTTTTTTTATGTGTTGAGACATATTGACCACAGCAGTAGCAAAAGCTATTTATATCTGGCTTGCACAGTTCCATATTCTTTTCAGTTTTGTTCACTTTTAAAAAACTGGAGAAAAATCACTTTTACTGTTCGCGTTCGTCGGCACTTGTTGAATGACAAAAATCACAGAACCAGTGTGAGAAAGAGAAGAAGTATAATGACAATGCATCGATACAATACATCGATATTTCTCTTTTAGTACAGTAGAATAATATGAGAGAGTTCGGCTTGTGAGTGTCAATGTTTTCTCCAAATAATGTTGTGCATATCTGGAGCAAATTTTTGAAATTCATACATTTACCTAATTGTGAATAAATGAGAAACACGTGCATCGATTTTCATGATCTATTCCTTTTTTTGCTCATGAGTTATGTGACTTTACGCGAAAGTAATTAGTTTTGGCACTTTTTTCCATTTTGGATTTTTTATGAATTTTAAAAAAAAAATATTTAAATTTTTAGGCAAAAAATACTTTTTTCCCTTCATACATTCATTTTTAACTTCGAAAGTGTTGCACATATAGGAAAACGGTATAGAAACAGATTAGAGAAATTGTTATTCTTAATTTTTCTAAATTTGTTTCATCAAAATCGGACAAGTGATTCTCGAGTTATGTTAAACTACGTTTTTGCCAAAATGTTACAACTAAGCGAAAAAACATCAAGATAAGGAAAAAATTTAAAGGGTCGTAAAAAAAAAACTGACACATACGAACGCCAAACCCTTCAAGGGTTTTACTATACTGGCCTAGTACCATCACCCTGACTTGGAATTTCTCACCCCCCAGATTGGCTGTTTTACTGTGTAATCATATTGTTTTTTTTATAAATTATTTTATTGTAAAGAAACATGAAAATTTTTTATTAGCAAATTATAGAGAATAAAAATTGAGAAATTCCACAGAGCCAGCAGAATAGAATACTTAGTATTTTCGGTTGACGATACCCAACCTTTTCAATATCCACGCTCTCCTTTCACCCCTTTAGTCATTGCTTGTTGATGATTGTCTATTTTATATTAAGTGTTTGGAAACAAATTAACAAACTCGAAAACAAAACACAATAAGACTAACATCAACGAAATTTAACAATTTATATTTATCCTCTATATTTTACAGTTTTTGTTATGAACTTTAATTCTTAAAGAATCCAATAACAAAGCTTTATGAAGCCGTAAATTTCAAATGTTTGTCCTAATCAATATTAAATCTACAACATAATATGTGTTGATAGTTAATCATTAGACAATATTTTTAATTATAAAGTGTGGTTAAATTTTAAGGGCCGATGTTGAATATGAACCACACCTAAACTCAAGTTTTCTGCATTTCATTTGACATTTCTTAATGTCAGACTAACTCCATTCGAACCATGGAAAGATACACAATCGAGCAACGCGTTAAAGTTATTCAGGCTTATTATGAAAATGGGCGTTCAAATCAAAATGCATTTCGTGCACTTCGTGATTTTTTTTTTTTTGTCAGCATAATCGGCCAAATGTATCCACAATCGGGAGAATTGTGGGCAAATTTTAGCAAACCAGTTCTGTGAAAACACCTGTGCAGGCTCGCGAGATGATAACGAACTTATTGTGGCCAGGAATTGAGGATATCACCCTGGACGATATGTGGTTTCAACAGGACGGTGCCACTTGCCGTGTTATCTCACGTGGTAGCGATGTCAATTGGCCGCCAAGATCATGTGATTTGATACCGTTGGACTTCTTTCTTTGGGGTTATTTGGAAGAAAAGGTGTAAGTCGATAAGCCAGAAACAATTCAAGAGCTAAAGGATGAGATAATTCGGCACATTAACGGCACAGAACCTCAATTATTCCTCAGCGTCATTGAAAATTTGGACCATCGGATGGGGGTGTGCCGCCGAGGTCGCGTCGGCCTTTTGACCGATATTTTGTTCCATACATAATTGAACCATACCATATTATCATAATAAAAAGAAATGACAATAATTTCCTAAATAATTTGTGTTTTATTCAAAATCAACATCGGCCCTTAAAATTTAACCACTCCTTATTTTGCACTGTATTCTTGTGTTTAAAGTAATGGAGTTTCATGAATTGTTGATCTGTTATTTTTTAAAAATCGAACCATTTAATAATAATTTATAAATTTTATAAAATTCCATAGATTTAGTATAAATTCGGAATTTTTTTTAAAAATCTAAAATTTTACAAATATAAATAAAGTTTATAAAAATAGATTAATTTTTTAAAAATTGATAACGTCTCTGTAGTTTATAAAGGCCTGCATACTTGTATTTCCCATTCTACACATATATCTACATGTAAAAGCCACGGTCTTTTTCGCTCACGCACCTGCAAAATGGGTTATAATTTTGTAAAAACAAAATAGATATCATTTTGACTTAAGATAGAACAAATTTATTTAATTTGTGGAGCAAAAATATTCCGAAACTGGCTCTTGAATTCATAAAATCCTTCACTCTTATAAATTTGATAATAATGAATTGAAATTTCGCAAACCCAGAGTTGGTCACGTAACCGGAACTTTGTGGCAGAAACCGGTCCTTAAGTTGGTTCACTTATATGAAAGTAACCGGTAACTTTAACATGGGCATATCGCTGACCTTGTTTAGGGTACCATATCACTGCATTGGTGTAAGTAAATGCGTAACACATCAGGATATAATTATCTTAGACACTACGTGATGTGTAACAAAACTAATCAAAATTAAAACGTTAGGTGACTGGCTCAAATGTAATTATCACAAGACTGAGGACAAGAAATTAATAAAATCTGGTTACATATCAATCGCAATGTGTTATGTTGCAAAACTTTTAGGGAATGAATAGCTTCGTGACATATCACTTGATTGTTGCAAGTATGCATGACACAAAGCAAACGAAAAAATATTAGCATGTAACCTGTCAAAATTTCTTCCGCGTGTGTCATATTAAGAACGTGTTTCTAAAAGATTCTATAAGGTACAGTCACTGAATTTACATGCAATGTTTATTACAAAAGTTTTTACAAATTTTTATATTTTGCACTGATCAATAATTTCATCTTTGAAGCTAAATCTCTTTCTACCGAGTCATTTCCTTAGGTTTGGAAATAGGAAATAGTCACTGGGGGCTAAATCCGGAGAATATGGAGGATGAGGTACCAATTCAAAGCCCAATTAATGAAATTTTGCCAATCCTTTGAAGTTGTCAGACGATTACGTTTATGGTCAATTGAGAGCAAACGCGGCACCCATCTTGCAGACAGCTTTCTTATATCCAGCTGATTATTTATCAATCTCGACATTTTCGGGTATATTGACCTCAATTGGCCGTCCAGAACGTTCAGCGTCAGTTGTACTTGTGCGACCACAACGAAAGTCAGTAAACCACTTTTTTTACCTTTGAAATCGATAGTGCAGAGTCCCCATATTATTTATCAAGCTTTTCCTTGGTTTGTTTGACGGGTTTTTGTTCGCAACAAATAATGTTTAATGAGCACTTGAAATTCACTTTTTTCCATTTTTAAAAAAATTTGCGAGGTTGTTTGTTTTGAACAGCTGTTAAACGCAAAGTAAATGAGGGAACTTGCTCAAAATTTGACAGTCGTCTATTAATAGATGGTACTTGATGGGAACAGTGCTGCATTTCAAATAACTACGAGGGAAGTTCGGAAAGTCACGAACTTATTGACCCGCCCTCGTACGTATTTTCTCAAAAAAAAGTAAATAATGCAGTCACAAAATGTGAATATTTTTCAAAATATTGTATATTCATTAACTATCTACATAGATTTAGTTGTAGATTTAATATGGATTAGGATAAACATTTGAAATTAAATGCTTCATATAAGCTTTGTTGTTTGATACTTTAAGAATTAAAGTTCATAACAAAAAAATTTAAAATATAGAGGATAAATATAAATTGTTAAATTTCGTTGATGTTAGTCTAATTGTGTTGTTGTTTTCAAGTTTGTTAATTTGTTTCCAAACACTCAATATAAAATAGACAATCATCGACAAGCAATGACCAGAGGGAGAAGAAGAGCATGGATATGGACAAGGTTGGGTAGCGTCAACCGAAAATACTAAGTATTCTATCCTGCTGGCTCTGTGGAATTTCTCAATTTTTATTCTCTATAATTTACTAATAAAAATTTTCATGTTTCTTTACAATAAAATATTTAATTTTAATAATAAATCCTACTATACTATTCACTTACAAATTAACAAATCAACAATTCATAAAACTTCATTTTCAAATTTTAACAAAATTGAAGAACAAAAAACTGTTTGCTATTTAATTAAACAAAGAAAACAAAATTTTCAAATTATGGTGGATTTACCAGCAGGTCTCTAAAGGTAAGTCTGCTCCAAACAGTCTCATTCACGATAAGGCTCTAGGAGGAAGTTTAGCTCTTTGGCTGCTAATTCTTTTCAGACTTTTCCTTTAATTTTACTCTCGCATCCGGTCGCACCAAGAAATATTTTTCCAAAAAGAGAATTTATGCATAATATTAATCAATATCCAATAATTCAGTTTCTAAATATTATTAAATAAACATCGTTTTTGATTCGCGAATTAAAATTGATTTTTTATGAAGTAATGTATTTTATATGTATGAAATGAACTTAGCATACATTTAATACATTGATTTTATAAAAATTGCAAATTCAAATTCAATTTACTCCTAAGAAATTAATGTTTTTATAAATATCGAGTAATTTTAACTAATTAAAAATTAACATTTCGTGAATCTTTAGAATTTTCACTCGCATTCAAGGCACACTTTTTACACACACATTTTTATGAAATATAACAAACTTAGATGTTCTTTTAAAAATTACTAATTGAATATTTAAAAAAATCTATTATTTAAAAAAATAGCTATAATTTTACTGGTCTATATGGATTATGTTAATCTTTATAATTACAAACAAACGTATTTGTTAGAATAGTATCACTACACATTGGACATAATGAAAATTATTTGTTGGTTCATCGAATTTATATAAAATTTTACACACACGCAACTATCGCATAGCCAAGCTTAATTTCAATTTCTCTCAAAAGGAGCTGATCTAGGGTGGAGTATTTAAGCGACTTTCAGTTTTAAATTTACAAAATTTTCCACTTTATAAAATGCCAAATTATTCCTTAAAAGTGATTATAAATTTATCACAGACTCGTGAAAAATGTTTGTTTAAATTAATTCGGAAAATGGATTAATGTAAAAAGTCTAAGGGCCAGTATTATAGTCACAACTTAATAGGATTTTCGACTTAAATATTACTAAAGAAATTTCCAAACATCCATTTTCAATTATATAGTCACCTTACCAAATAATATATAGCCATAGGGGCCGATAAATTATTTTACACCTTACTTCATTGATGAATTTTACAGACGATGAGTCTCAAGGTAAAGTATAGACCCATTATTACTATACACTCAGAAAAAAAGTTAGTAGAAAAATTTCTAAATGGTTTTTAATCCCACTTTACTATTTTTAGTATAAAAATTATTATTTAGTAATATTTTTTTCTATTTACATTTTAATAATTACAGAATTTTTATAGAATGTTTACAAATTTTTAAAAACCGATATGCTAAAATTAGCGAACATAAATCGCCTTAAAATGTTAAATAGGTTGAAAAAAGGGATCGGAAGTAAAGATATTTTTCACAACCGACTCATGTCCACAAATGGGACATCTACTTAAAATAGCAATAAAAACTTTTTGGTTCTAAAAATCAGCCATTAACACAATTGAAATTTAAAAAGAAATTATCAGCTTTAAAGTGAGTTAATTTGTGCATTTTAATAATTTTTTTAAAAATTTAAATTTTGCTATATTGTACAATTCATTGAGTTTACAACAGTTTACTAAAATTTAGTAGAGATCCCTAACTTTTATACTAATTTGATTGTAATAATAATTATAGTATTTAGTAATTTTTTTGCTGATTTTAGCAAACCGATTTTAAATTTCATTTTACAAATGGTTTACTAAAATTAAGTAGCGGCTACTAATTTTGTCTACTAATTTCTTTGTACTACACGTCAGCAGACATGTGTTGCTAAGATTAACAAAAATACCGCTGAGCTCAAATTATAAAAATTTCCCGTAATAACAACAAAATTTTCAGTTGCCATTATAGTCTTTTTTGGTGAGTGTAGGAAGTAGTTACTTCAATAATTACGAGGAAGGGAAAAGTAATGTGTCTAAAAATAGATTATCATAAAAAATATTTTTTTTAAAAAACAATTATTACAATTACTTCAAACGTTATAAAATATAACGTGGTCATGATGGGAATCGAACCTGCACTCACCAAAAAAAGTCTGTAATGTCAACTGAAACTTTTGCTGTTATTACGGGAAATCTTTCTAATTTGAGCACTGCGGTTGTTTTTGCTAATCTGAGCAACACATGCCTGCTGACGTGTAGTACAATGAAATTTGTAGCAAAAATTAGCTGCCGCTTAGAGTATTCAAAAAACCGGCCTTTTGGAAAACCCGGTTTCGGTTTTCTTCGAAAAATTGAATTTTAAAAAAACCGGTTTCGGTTTTTGCAGAAAAAACCGGTCAACTGTTTTTTTCGGTTTTTTTTAACTTGAATAAAAAGCTTATATAATTTGTTAATTGTTTTAATTACAAACAAAAAAAATAGAAATTTAATATATAAAGTAATAAAAATAAAAAAAAACATTTTTTGAAAAAAAAAAAATATTTTATATTTTTTTAATTGTATTTCTTTTCAACATTTTATTTATTGGTTTTAATATTTTTTTTTATATAATATCTTAAAAATTAATATTATAAAACTATATTCATATCAAATGAATAGAGATCATTAAGTTTGTAAATTGGGTAAACTGTTTGACATTAAATAAGCTTTTTTAATATTACATTTTAAATATGTAAACAGAAAATCTATTTTTCAGTTCTAAAATAATATTTAAGAAATAATATGCAATTAAAATGTTTCGTTTTAAGACGATTTTTTTGTTTGCTTTTGATAAAGCTAGAAGTGGAAAATACTCTTTCACTAATAGTAGATGTTGGACAAATATTCAAAAGACAATTATTTAAATTGTCCAACATTTCAGTTCTTTTGTCGCATTTATCAAGATATATGAAATCATCATATAATGATGAATGATTTTGTACAGTCTCTTTTTTAGGATTTTGAATACTGTTTATTGTGTTTTTTAGATCAGAAATTAAACTATTTAAATTTGGAATATACAAAGTTAAGTCTTCATCGGAATCTATCGGACTTACATCTAAGTCTTCATAACCAAACGATTATAAGAGTATTCGGAAACAAAGAGACCAAGTAACCCAGTTGGTGATGTAATTAAAAAAACCGGTTGACCGAACAAAAAAGACCGGTTCCCGGTTTTCTTCGAATTTACAAAATATTCGAAACCGATCGGTTTTTAAAAATAAAGAAACCGGTTGACCGGTTTTCGGTTTTTGAACGCTACTGCCGCTACTAAATCATAGTCAACTTTTTGTAAAGTGGAATTTAAAATCTGTTTGCTAAAACCAGCAAAAAAATTTACTAAATATTATTAATATTAGTACAAAATTTCAAATTAATTTTTTTATCGAGCATTAAAATTTGTTATTTTATTTATTTTTTTAGACAAAATTAAAAAAAAAAATCAAAGGCTTAAAATTTTAAAAACAAAAACGAAATTATCATTTTGGAGTCATTCTATATGAAAACACCGAAAAAAATTAAAAATTGTTGCTAGACCATTTTTGATTTTGTTAAAATTTTGTGGAAATGTTCCTAAGGGTTCCCAGAACCAAAATCCAAGAGGATTTAATTTTTGCACACGGTACTCCCGGTTTACGCAAAATAAAAAAACCAAAAAGTCTTGTTTTTGTGCGTAGTGGTTTGAGCTGTTAAAATTTTTCTGCTAGAGATATCTACATGATCAAGGCATCGTTTTAAAGCCGAAGGATTGTAGTTTCTATCAAAAATATAAAATTTGACTCAATTCATACACCCGAAAAATAACGTGGTATTGGTTTTTTGTGTTTTTCAATGAACAGAGAAATTAAAATAAAAACAAGTGGTATTATGAAGTAACAAAGAATAATTATGGACTAAAAAATATATTTAATAAATTCAGTTGATTTTTTAAATAGGCACATGAAGAGAACATACTTCATATAAAGTAGAAAATTTCTGTATTTTAGCTTTTCTTTAAACACCTGTGAGTTCAAAAGAAGTGAAAAAAACAAAACGGGTCTTGAAGTGTTATAAAGTTAAAGGTATATTTGATTCTGATTCCCAGCAAAACCACACATTACCAAATAATGAGTAAAGTAATGCATAGCCATAGGGGCCAATGGATTACTTTACACCTTACTTTATT